>LPNX010918324.1:116408-255406 GCA_001517045.1 Pseudotsuga menziesii | reverse complement strand
TTTGTTTTGACATCATGTGATACATTTTAATTCCTAATAAAGTGATTTGCCTAAGGGAGCCTATCAAGTGTCGCCCTTTCTTGTGTTTAGTTTTTTTTTTCCCTTAGGTAGAAATATAAAGGGGTATAAAAAATGTAAATGAAAAAATGGATACATGTAATATATAGGGAAAATAGGTGTTTTTTAAAATCGGCAAGGCATATTGGGAGGGGGTAAAAAAAAATGATTTTGGGAGGTATTTTTCAATATTTTTTGAAAATAGGGGTATTGTTTCATATGCCATGAACGAACGTGCTATGGCATAGTTTCACTAAGTGAAGACCCCGTGCCCCTAGGTAACTCTATGTACCATTTCGTTGCAGGCTCGGTGAGGGTGCATTGAAACAACCTTAAATAGATCGAATCATCATGTAAGGAATTAGAAGAGCACCACAGGTGAAATGTAGTAACATGTTCACTAGGATATTCTCCTGGTTTCCCTCAAATTTGGGAATGTCTGAGGGAATTCTGTTAGGGACAGCCGGCCAAGCCGGGTCATGAGATACCGGATCGTTCGTTAGTCTCGACAAGTTAGATAAATTTAACGTTGCGAGGAAAGGGAGCATAGGTTGAGCAGGTTGATGGCATGCTCCTTGATAGTTTTGGTTCACATAAGACTGATTACCATAACCACCATGGCCATGGCCATAGTATCCTCCTCCCATTTGAACCGTGTAGGGTGGCATGGAAGCACCATAATGTGGTGTACCTTGAATATTTGGAGCTACAAATCCATAATTAGGGGAGTAAGCAGGTTGTTGATACCCATACCCATATGGTGAATAACTCTATCCATACTGTGGTCGATAATATTGTCCATGAGAAGCTCCATAAGATATCCCATGAGATGTCCCATTAGAAACTCCATAAGTAGGAATGTGGGGAACTCCCTGCGATAGAACATAGGATGCTCCAAAAGTAGGGATATGACCTCTCAAGACAACAGGAGGTACTTGGCTCTGAGACACGACTACGCGAGTAGCAGTAGTACGAACATGACTAGTAGCAACATTCTGGCTCGAAGGACCACGTGAATGAGGGGGAGGAATAGCATTCGAAGAACTAGGAATAGAGGACGAAGGGACATGTGAAGTGATGTAAGTGGTATTCCATATAGTCACTCATCTTGGTTCTGGTATCCGAATAGGACCACTAACACAAGGTCTAGGATGAACATGTGATGTAGCCTCCACCGCCGGGATGGAGGGTGCAATTTGACTCGTGTTGCCAAATTTATCCACACAAAAAGGAATAGGAGTGCCCCCAGGCATAGTGTTAGGTTCAAATTATGACTCGGCATGTTGTGTCGGATCATGTGTAGAGATACCAGACATGCCATAACTAGTGCTCGTAGGTTCATGGTGAGTCTCGTCTCCCGGAAAACAATACCAGTGACCTGTGAATGAGGGATCATACCCAGAGTGTGTAGGTATATCAGGTGAAGGATCATATACAGGAGTAGGATCTTCTTCCCCAACCTCGTGAGGTGGAGAAGACAACTCAGGAATTTAATTTTCATGATCTTCCATCGTGTGTGAGTCAATGTGAGAAGTAGTCCGCTTGGACTATCTGTTTCTCTCTCCCAAAGGAGGAGGAGATGTAGAAGGTGGAAGTTCTGCTAAACGATGAGAACGACGAAGTGCTGCACCCAAATCCATAATGACTCAAAAAATGAAAAAGACTCTATCTACTTACGCAAACCCTAAGCAAGCTAGCGTGCACATAGCATACACCTATATAATCTAAAGCCAATCACAGTCAAATAAGGGTAGGATATGTGAGCTCCTAAATGAAGCAGGTATGTCTCACCTAAGAGAGGCTTGAGACTCCCATACACAACAAGCGGAGGTTCGTAACCATTTATTGTGGCCCTCATCTTCAACGCATATAGCGACTGTGTTGTCTGACCCCAACCTGGCTGGGACACCTGTAGAATAACCCCTGCGAAGTACCCCCTCGATAACCTAGGTAAGGCAACTAAGTTCACCTCAATATAATCAATGCTCAGGCGGACAGTCGCAGGCGGGATTGACCGTATGGGTAGGGTAGCAAAGCCTGAAACTATTGAAAGAGCCCCCATATACAAATACAATCCTAGAAATATCTCTGATGCTACTTAGTTATGACCAGGGGTCATCCCAATCATTAACCACTCACACTGCCTTGTGCTTAACTCCCTTGTAAGAGGAGGATCCTGAGAAACACTAATTATACCAAGGAATTTCACACTCTCACCTGGACAGACACATACATGTTTTGTTTAGTGGTCTTCGAGAATTTAGTCACAATGAACTATTCCAAGACCCTAAAACCTAATCTTGTTGGTGTACCCTATAAAAGAAAATAGTGTAATCCATTTTAATTAAGCATTGATTTTATTTGGCTTATTACTCAAAAAGGTAGACGATCGTGCAACCAATGGTGTTATGACGCAACATAAAGTAAAATGCACACCTAACAATCAATGCAAATGCATTGTGTCGAATGAAAAACAGGGCATGCTACTACGTGAAATGCAAAATTTTCTTCAAATGTAAAATGCAATCATTCCTATATGAAATCCTGACTAATACTTCTCTAAGCAAACCTACTGCAAGTACCATGCAAAATGCAAAGTGCGATGGTGCATAATGATGCAAAGAAGCAAATATTTTTGGATTTTTTGAATAAAAATGAGATAATAAAGCAAAAGAATGACTCTACCACCCCCAGACTTTGCCAACACTATCAAACAACACCCACGCAAAGCACTAAGGTACAAGAGACCTAATGCACTAATCCCAAAACAAAAAATCGAAAATGTAATGACAAGAACATTCTTAAAAAAAATTTACCCTAAAAAGCGTCTTTGGTCAGAAACATAGGTGTATACAGACTCTAGAAGCATCTAAGGAGACTCAAAAATCATCAAAACTCACCCAGCAACACTCAATATTCCTTTAAAAGGAAAAACTCAGGGCATACGCGACTGTGTGCAGAAAACCCACGTATATACACGGATATCTCAGTCAAAACCGCGTGTACACGCGACTGTGAGGCAGGAACTCGTGTACAGGAACAAAAAGAGATAAAAATGAAGGCAAAAAGATAAGCTGAGACAAAATTTACTCCTATCAGACACTACTAGGAAAACATGCCCCCATACCCAACTCAGAAACAGAGAAATCAGAGCAATTCAAGAACATTAAATGCCGATAAAAACCCCCAAAGGAAAAATGACTAGGAAATCCCCAACAGAATCGCCAATTCTATTATGGAGAGAAATTCTTATGGCTTGGGGTACCACAATAGACAAATTAACTCCAGAAATCAATCCTTCCCTATATGCAAGAGAAACCAAACATCTAACACTAAAGGATCTCGATTCATACCTTATTCCGGATGGTTGATGTAGATCCCCGTTGAGCTTTTCCACTCTTGCTTGTATTAGCAATTTGATTCCTCAACATTCAGCAAATAAGATAAGCATGCTATATATAATTGTGTTAGACCTACTCTAGCATATATAATCAATAACTTATAAGCATTTAAAAGCATCCATGGCTCAAATACTCATTTAAATACACATTATTGGATAGGAAAAGATATTTCTATTGATATAAAATAAAGATTACAATAGTGACAACCTCTGTCGGCACGTTTGCGAATCGGAGAAACTGAGTCCCCCACTTGGGCCTCCACCACTTCAATCCTCCATCTCTCGATAGAAAGCTCACAAGCAAAAGGCAAGCTTGGGAAGAACACAAAGTGCTCCAAGGGACAAAGGGATGCAGACTCAAGTATAAGCTCTGACAACAATGGACTATAGTTTTCTTGCTCTTCAATTCCTCTTTTCTTCAATGTATCCAAAGGGTCCCTTATATAGCTCTTCAATGGGGTAATGGAAGGTCGAATCCGAGTGATCTCAAGGCATATGGAAGGCCAAGATACAAGTGACTCGGATCCACATCAAGGAAAACTCCAAAATCATTTGGCCTTTTGCACACATCCCGATGTACGCGGGTTTAAGAGTCAAATCCACATATATACACAAGAAAGGGATTAAAAGTCGCGTATGGAAATTATTGCATGTTTTTAGGGATGATCTTGGAAACATCAAAGGTACAAAAATGGTCCATGGGGTCTAAAGAGTTTGCAGAGGGACAGGGAAGGCCATAAAGGTGTGATCCACCATGTGGTAAATTTTGCTGTAACAATAGAATAAATCCCATACAAAAAAAAAGACACTTGCTTATATGGACCTTTCTTAACTGAAACAAACAAAATCTTCTCTTTTGAACCAAAAAAGAAGTGAGATCTCTAATGAAAAGAAACAAAACATTGTTACAACTTTATACAAAAGTGTTCAGATTTTTCAACTAAAGATAAAATGAACTAATCATAAAATTATACAATAACTTTCATATGGACTTTTCCACAAATTTTTGAAAAAAAGGAAAAACATACAAAAATCATGTATAACAAATGAAGAAAAACTGAAATGAATCATTTCTTGTTCTGTGAAAGAAGATAGAAATCGGAGATCTATCAAAACCAAGTTCTATTCAAAGCCAACTATGAAGCTTTAAAAGACCAACATCAATCATAATTCTTGAAAAGACCTATGATATTTCTATTTAAAAATGAAATGCAGAGTTCAAAACAAAACTGTAATAATATGAAGCATGTATCTCAAATACCAAAAGAAGCATTTAACAAACAAATACCAAAAAGGGCTAAGAAGAATACTTGGCATCGCTTATGCAGGTGTTGAACAAGGCATTACTAGCCTAAGCACCGCTTCTTGTACAAAGAAACAGAGCGGTGGCACCGCTTGCAGCAGGTTCACACCAGGGGGCGTTACCAGGTCCAACACCACTTCTTGGACACAGAAACAGAGCGGTGGGACCGCTCTATTTGAATAGGGAAAAGGTGGTGACAACTCCATAACCGCACTTATAACACAGCTCAGGAGCGGTGCCTAAGATGGCGATTTGAAAGGTAAAAAAACAACAGAAAAGTTAGTTACAGTCAAATAAATGGACCCAGACAATCACCAAAATATCTAGTGAACCAAAAACATGAAGATCCAAAGGCAGACAGAGGCAAAACAATCAAATTAAAAGCAGATCTATAGATCTATGAATTGAAAAAGTAGATCTACAAGCTGAAAATGAAGGTGGATGTTTCAACTTACCAATGATTCAGATTTCGAAGTTTCCCTTGTGGAGTCACCAATTTTGTTAGCCAAAAATATGCACATCCTACGGAAAAGAGTTGGTTCCCTATATCTGAATGGTTTAGGTCTAGAACAAAACACAAACACCAAATGTTAAACTTCCCCTAGATCCGGTTAATCACTTGAATGAAATGCCATGATACTTTTCTCAAATGTTGTCCTCGTTATCCTTGCAGAAGAACCTGTAAAAGATGGAAAACAACAAGAGAAACATGATAGCATACAATATAATCAACTAGATCTATGCTTGTGACCCAGGAATCAAGCAATATATACATATGAAACAATAAATATGGGAAAGAAAATAAATTTTTTATTAGAAATGATTGGAGAGACTACAACCTTCATGCCTTGGTGTTGAGAGTTCCTTCCAATGGCTCCTTGCCTCTAACTTCACCTAGCCTCCAAATACTAAAGAATGATTTTGACAAAGTTTGGGTATGCAACACAATAGGCTTCCTCCTTTTTCCCATGGGGGGTGAGCCAGTATTTAAAGGCATGGGAAGATAGGTATGGTTGAGGACCTCATGGGTGAGGTGGAGATAGGATCCTAAAATGGAGGATCTCGAGCTCTAGCTGGTCCTAAACCATAGGGATGAGGCTCCATGGAGGTTAGCTTTGAGAATCCTCTCGAAGCTTGTCTTTTTTCCTTGAAAACTCGAGCATTGCTCCTCCAATGACGCAAAAATGTGGTTATAAGGGGGTAACGCTTCATGTAGTGAGGGAAGGAGTGGTGTCACCACTTCTTGCTTATGTATCAGGAGCGGTGGTGACTCGAGTAACACTTTTTGTCAATGGAAGAGAAGCGTTACCAGCTCAACACAGGGAAAAATTGCAAGGGGATAATTTGAACATTCATTTCTCTAGGGAAAAATTTGAGGGATTGGAGCAGACAAGGGAATACCTATCTCATAACGTGATGGTGACGATATTTTGGTATAACAGGAGGAGATATTGGAGCAAGGAAACTATAGTTCATTGTTTCCTCACTTGTTTATTCTTGAGTCTGCATCCCTTTGTCCCTTTGGAGCACACAGTGCTGCTCTTCCCAAGCTTGCCTTTGCTTTGTAAGCTTGCCACTGTGAGATGGAGGATTGAAGTGGTGGAGGCCCAGGTGGAGGACTTGGTTTCTCAGGTTTGAAGAAGTGTCGACAGAGGTTGTCACTATTGTATCTCTGTTTTATTAATAGAAATATCCATTTCCTGTCCAATACATGTGCATAAATATGAATATTGTATCCATGGATGTATTTATTTGCTTATACATGATTGTTTATATATGCAAGAGTAGGCCTAACAACTTGATAGATAGCATGCTTGTCTTGTTTGTTGTTGTTGAGAGTAAATTGTGAATACAAGCGTGTTGGAAAAACTTAACGGGGATCTACATCAACCGTCCGGAATAAGGTATGCTTCATATCCCTTAGTGTTAGATGATTTTATTTCTCTTGCATATTGGAATGGATTGATTTCTGGTGTCATTCAATCTATTGTGGTACACCCCAATCCATAGGAAGTTTCTCTACATAACACTTGTCATGGAAGCTTGATCACCACATGATCAACAACTTGCTCATCGGTACTCACATAATGGAGTTGTATATCTCCCTTCAGTAACATATCCCATAGGATTCTTTGTCATCTTTATGCAACTCTGGTTGTCACAAAGAATCACTATGGTATCCAACATCATGTCAAATAGTCTTGACATTAGTTTTTCAAAGCCATATCGGTTCCCAACTAGTGGAGCAAGCTGCAATGTACTATGCTTCAGCTGTACTGAGAGCAACATTGGACTGTTTCTTACTAAACCATGAGATCATAGTGGATCCTAGACAATAAAATCCCCTTGAGGTGCTCTTTCTGCCTATGGCACTTCCTTGCCAATCTAAATCCGTACATCCATATAATCTATAGTCATTATCTCTACGATAGTAAAGTCCCAAGTCTATCGTACCTTTTAGGTACCTCATCACATGGTTTGTAGCTATCAAGTGAACTCTGTCTAGGTTTAACTAGATAATGTCTCAAGGTGTTCACAACAAAGCATATATCTGGCCTTGTGTTCGTCAGATACATTAATGACCCAATAATTTGTCTGTACTGAGTCATATCCACTAACTCTAATGTCTTATCAGACAACAACTTCAGGTTGGTGTCCATCGGTCTGGCCATGTCTTTACAATCCAACATGTTATGGAGCAAACTTCCTATGGCTTGGGGTACCACAATAGACAGAGTAACCGCAGAAATCAATCCTTTCCCATATGCAAGAGAAACCAAACATCTAACACTAAAGGATCTCGAAACATACGTTATTCCAGACGGTTGATGTAGATCCCCGTTGAGCTTTTCCACTCTTGCTTGTATTAGCAATTTGCTCTCTCAACATTTAGCAAACAAGACAAGCATGCTATATAATTGTGTTAGACCTACTCTAGCATATATAATCAATAACATATAAGCATTTAAAAGCATCCATGGATTCAATACTCATTTAAATACACATGATTGGACAGGAAAAGATATTTCTATTAATATAAATCAGAGATTACAATAGTGACAACCTCTGTTGGCACGTCTGCGAATCGGATAAACTGAGTCCTCCACCTGGGCCTCCACCACTTCAATCCTCCATCTCTCGATAGCAAGCTCACAAGAAAAGGAAAGCTTAGGAAGAAAACAAAGTGCTCCAAGGGACAAAGGGATGCAGACTCAAGTATAAGCTCTGGCAACAATGGACTATAGTTTTCTTGCTCTTCAATTCCTCTTCTTTCAATGTATCCAAAGGGTTCCTTATATAGTGCTTCAATGGGGTAATGGAAGGTCAAATCTGAGTGATCTCAAGGCATATGGAAGGCCAAGAGATAAGTGACTTGGATCCACATCAAGGAAAAGTCCAAAACTATTTGGCCTTTTGCACACATCTCAAATTACGCGGGTTTGAGGGTCATATCCACGTATATACACGAGAATAGGTTTAAAAGTCGCGTATAGCAAATAATGCATGTTTTTAGGGATGATCTTGGAAACATCAAAGGTACAAAAATGGTCCATGGGGTCTAAAGAGTCTGCAGAGGGACAGGGAAGGCCATAAAGGTGTGATCCACCATGTGTGGTAAAATCTGCTGTAACACAACATATCAAATCTTCTTAAGATTTCCACAACATACTTTCCCTTGTTCGAAAATATTCCTTCTGGGCTCTGCCACACTTCCATCTTGAGGAAATAATGCATCAATCCAATAATTTTCATCTTGAATTCTTCAACTAGCTTCTTCTTGCAATCTGTGATATGTTTCTCATTTCTAGTCAAAAATAGATCATCCACATACAACAATAGTATGTCAGGTTCATCATCCATAACCTTAAGGTAAAGGTTAGGATCAACTTTACTTTTGGTAAATCCCAAGCTTGTCAAGAAGCTATCTATTCTTCCATACCAAGCTCTAGGAGCTTGCTTCAGTCCATACATATCCTTTTTCAACTTACATACATGAGTCACTTTGTCTTCGACTTCAAATCCTTGTGGTTGTTCGATGTAAACCTCTTCCTCAATCATACCATCCAGGAAGGTTGTCTTTACATCCATTTGGTGTAGATCCCACTTCATCATGGAAGGAAGTTCCATGATGGTTCTGATGGAAGTGTACCTTGCTATTGGAGCAAATGTCTCTTCATAATCAATCCCCTATTTATGAGAGAATCCTATAGCCACAAATCTTGACTTACTTCCATCAACAACATGTTTTATCTTGCAAATCTACTTGGAAGATACCACACGCTTTCTAGTTTGGGTACTATATCCCAAACATGACTAGTATTCTTCTATCATTGCTTATACCATGAGTTTATCCTGTCAGGTCATCGACATATCCTAGTCTTCCGCATTCAACCTTGAAGGTTGGAACCCACTTTACTCTTGGTAAAGCTTACTCCATCAAGAAGTTGTCCATCCTGTCATACCATGTCGAACTCAGAGATATTTTGCAGTCACTCCCCCTGAAGCGAAGCATCCTCCTCCCTCTGCAATATGTACTGGAGTAACAGGAAGCATGCTCTGCTACTGATCATCTATGTATCCATCTCAGGTTACTAGATACCAAGATCCCTTCATCTTGAACTTTGTCGAAAAGTTCATCTTGCACCCATCTATGAGCTTGTTATCTTCTATAGGCTTCCATATTCAACCTTGTAGCAAAGGTTAAGATATTCATCCCTCTAGGTGATATTTCAAGCTCCTGGATGTGCTTACCTACGGGTTCCTTCTTGAGCTCGTAAAAGCCTATTCTGTACAGGTGGTTCTTTGCTCGATATATACTTCTACTGGAGAAGTGTGTATGGTCAATAGAGTATGTCATGCCATAGTCTATTCTTTCTGAGACAAACCACAAACCTTTCTTTGTATACTTGTTCTTGTAGATCCATATGGAAGACACTGCGGACTTCCCTTCAGGTCTCAGAATCATATCCTAGACATCAGTCCCCACGATCAACTATTACTCTTTGATCATAGCTTCTTCCATAGATGGAATTTTTTGCATCAATGATGTCACCCAACTATGTCACACAACTAGAGTGTGTTTGAGGCCTCTTACTTTGGTTTGGAAGTCCCGTCATAATTTTCTTCATCTTGAATTATCTCTCATGTCCAAGATGGTATTCATCTCTCGAGGTGGATCTACAACTCTCTTAAATTCTTCTGAAGATCTTTCTTCTGTCGTGGTGTCTCTAACCCTTGGAGCTTCAAGTTCATGTTTATTGGAGTGAATCTTGAACTGTCATCACTTGTTCTTCGGAAAAAGCATCGTCCTTATTTTCTTGTACACGACCTTTCCTACAAGTCAAATGCACCAGTTGCATGGTTATAAACATGTCATAGGACATATGCATAATGACAAATTCTTATGCATAAGGATATTATCATGCAACTATTTTAGCCAATACAACATTCATCCATATCTCATGGAAAATTTCCAGATGCCTTCTATCTATACCATAACATCATTGAGATTGTGCACTAATCCAATATGTTAGAAAAGAGGTTTCATTCTAGATAAGTAGCAATGGAGAGTTGTATAGCACCATGGGCTACTTACCCATAACATGCATATTAGTAGTATACTGTCATTAATGCAAACATTCTATCATGCATAATACACAACATATACAAGAAAGAAAAATTCAAATACTTATCTTTGTTTGTTTGAAAGACTCATTCTTTTGCTTTGTCTTCATCTTCTTATGGATTTGTAGCTCCTTCTTTGACCAATGAGATTGCTTCAATCTGATGCTTGCTTGAAATATTTTCTGGAATGCTACTTCTGGTGGACTTAGGGTTTAATAGAGAAACCCTAATTTTTCAACTTAGGTATAATTCATATATGATTGGATAGAAATATGCACCTCCTCAAGGCGAGTTGAGCAGCATAATCATTTTCCCAAAACTGTGATCAGAACTGCAAAATATCTGATGCTCTAGTTTTCTTTAATTTCTTCTGCAGAATTGCCTGATATTGTTTCTGCTGTATCTCCGAAAGTATTGCTCCTGTATGTCTGAAATGTGTCACTAAGGTAGCCTTTTCTGTATTACCACAGGCTATAGAATATTTGGTTTCACCAATTGGGACTTACGCGAATTTTCTCAAGGTGACTTATTTCAGGACGGTTCTTCATAGCGAACTTGTATGGACTGTCAATTGTCACTGTTTCACCTTCAGGGTCTGAAAATTTTACCACAGAAACTACAATTTTGTGCCCTATTTGGAACATCTTGCGAAGTTTCATTTGTACCTTCGTATCCTGAGATATAGCAATTATTCCTAGGTCACATGTTTAAGGATGAATCCTGGGAGAGGTCGGAACCCTGATTTGGAGGAATCATATCTCCTAGATTATAGCAAATATGAGGCTGAAGCTTTTACACATGGTACATCAGGATTTCATCTTGGACCTGTAAAAGTTTCGGCTCCTGATCCTTCTCCAATCTCGAGATATAGCGAAAGTATCAACATTACTAGTTTTAGTCTTCTAGGGTTTTCAAGCATGAAACCCTAATCTTCAATAGCTGTAGTTGTAGCAGTGTTTTGGCTGCACAACGACTTCTTTTAGGGTAGGTATGATACCGTGTTAAGTTTTTAATGATTATGTTAGATCTTATAACATTTAGCATCATAACAAAATAACCATAAGAAAAAGGATCATTGAAAGATAGACAAGCACAACCACACAAAAGAACATAAAGAGTTATCGTGGGAAACCCTCATGGGGAAGAAAACCCAACAAAAATTTCTCTGTATAAGATGTATAAAAAATACAAGACAAGACCCCAGACAAGTGTGCCTCCCTCCAAAAGATATATATATATATATCTCCTATGCGCTATACATAAGTGAGTGTGTGTTCAAATGAGGAACACATCTCCTCTATTTATACTCTTTTTGTCACTTTACTTTTAACCGAACAAGTCGGCCCCACTTAACTAAGTGGGCCGACTTCACTTAGGAAGAATCAATACAATATTATATTAAATTCATTAGGGTATTATTGACCCGACGTGCAATGAAGGATTTACCTCACGACTCTATGATGACCAATTACAATAGTAACACCTTGCCAGAGGAATGATAACATCTCCCTTAGGTTACATCAGTAAAATACATTTAGAATATCCTTTGAAGTTACAATATTCAACAGGAGACAGTCCTCATGGCTTCAGGCATCCTTTCCTTCATTGAATATTATGAAGATGAAATTATTGGGGAAGGTAAGCTTCAACTCTTCTAGAGCCGTGATGCTTTATTACATACTCATAACCTTCTGGTTATTTGTTTCTTTTTTAGTATGAGATGGTTGAGTCTTTAGAGAATCATCTTTGATGATTGAGGATGACACAGGTCTCCTTTGTTGGAAATACTTTTTAGTCACCTCCCCGAGCTCCTCCTTGATAATCTAGTTGGGTTCTTTCTGTGTTCTCTTTGGACATACTTTGATAGTCTTAGTTGAGAAAGCTGGTGTTGTTTTTTCAGCGATTCCCTTTAGCATATGTAATGTATATGTCTTTTGGATTTGTCATATGGATCGGATTAGAGATGATATCTTGATATCATAGACTTGTAACATTTACCTTTGATTCAATTGTTGAATATCAAGGAACAACTATTTTTCTTCTGGAAAAAAAATCACTACCATGGTCGTGGCTGTGACAGTGGTGACAATGGACTTGCTACCATCCACAAGTTGAAGCCATATTCATGATTCCCTGAGGCTACTTCATCGAAGTGGAACTCAGAAAGCAACAACGTTAATCCATGTATTATTCCCCACAATTCCGATTCATATGCCTCTTTGTTTTAGGCATGAAACAACACTAAACAACTGAAACAAGTCCATGCCCACATGCTGAGAAGTGGAATTGAACACAACTTATCCCTAATTGTCAAACTTGTCAGCATGTATGCTAAATATGGAAGCATGGAAAATTCCCATTTGATTTTCAGCACTTTATACAATCAAAATATTTAAAAGGTTATGCAACCCATGGGTTCTGTGAGGAAGCCCTTCATTTGTATTACCAATGTGTCATGCAGGTATACAACCAGATAGATTCACCTTCCCTATTGTCCTCAAGACATGTGCTGGTCTATCAACTCTGCAGGAGGGCAAAGAGATCCACAATCACTTAATAAAACTGGGATATCAATAAGATCGTTTTGTGGGAACTTTCCTGATAAAATGTATGCAAAATGTGGGAGCATAGAAGATGCACAACAAAAATGCCTACAAGAGATGGTGTTTCATGGAGTGCAATGGTTGTTGGGTATGTCCATAATGGACATTGGAACGAGGTCTTGACATTATTTCATCAAATGCAATAGGCAGGTATGGGTTCCAACTCTGTCACTATGATTAGTATCCTCCAATCATGTGCTCATCTAGGCAAGGCAAGCTAAATCATGATCACATAATACAAAGCGGCTTTGAGTCAGACCTTTGTATGGGGAATTCTCTTATGGACATGTATGCCAAATGTGGGAGTATAGAGATTGCTAAAAGAAAATTTCGAACAAGAGTGTGGTTTCATGGAATATAATGATTTATGGGTATGTCCGGAATGAGCGTGCCGACGAGGCCTTATACTCTTTCATCATACGAATGAATAGTGTAACTGTGGCAATCATGTTTCAAGCTTGTGCACATTTGGCATCTTTGCAGCAAGGTATGTCAATACATGGTTACATTCTTAGAAGTCATTTGGAGATCGATATTTTTGTGGCAAATTCTCTCATAGATATGTATGTCAAATGTGTCCACGTGGAGATCGCTCAGCATGTTTTTTGACAAAATGTCAAGAAGTGATGTAGTATCATGGAGTGCAATGATTACAGGGTACGCCCAAAGTGGACATACCAAAGAATATTTATCATTATTTCAGAGAATGCAACTAGAAGGCCTTCAACCCAATTCCGTCACAATGGCAAGTGTGCTTCCTGCATGTGCTCATTTGAAATCATAATGAAAGCATTGCCAGATGGTAAGTGCATCCATGGTTGCATAATTAGAAGTGGATTTGAGTCTGATGTTGTTGTGAGCACTGCCCTGATAGACATGTATGCTAAATGCAGAAGCATGGATATTGCAAACCAATTATTTAACAAGATTCCTGAAAGAGATACAGCTTCCTGGAATGCAATGATTACGGACAAACCAATGAGGCCTTGACACTCTTTCACCATATGCAAGTGGAATATTTGAAAGTTGACTCAGTCACCATGTTGGGTTTGAACTTTGCTCACTACATGCTCCCATTTGGCAGATCTGCAACGAGATAAATCAATCAATGGTTACATAGTTAGAAATGGGTTTGATTCAGATGTTATCGTGGGTACT
Source organism: Pseudotsuga menziesii (assembly GCA_001517045.1). Lineage (NCBI taxonomy): Eukaryota > Viridiplantae > Streptophyta > Pinopsida > Pinales > Pinaceae > Pseudotsuga > Pseudotsuga menziesii. The sequence continues at coordinate 241,260 of LPNX010918324.1, read as the reverse complement.
GCCCTTATAGACATGTAAGCTAAATGTGGGAGTATAGATATTGCACGAAGAACATTTGACAAAATATCAAAGAGAGATGTGATTCCTTGGAGTGCAATGATTGCTGGGTATGGGATGCACGGGTATAGTGAGGAAGCCCTGCATCTATTTTCCGAAATGTTACATGCTTGTATAAGACTAGACCATATCACCTTCCAATCAGTTTTGTCTGCATGCAGTTATGCAGGTCTGGTGGATGAAGGCATGCAATACTTTGATTCTATGATTCAAGATTATTGCATCGCACCTAGGTGGAGCATTTTGCATGCATGATTGATCTTCTTGGCCGTGCTGGGTGTCTAAGTGAAGCACAAGAAATGATAAAAAAAGGTGCCATTAGAACCTGACATTAGTGTATGGAGGGGGCTTGCTCAGTGCCTGTAGGCTTCACCACAACATAAAGCTGGCCCTATATGTGGCTGAACGCCTTTTTGAATTAGACCCTAAAAATGTTGGCTATTATGTTCTACTTTCGAACGTCTATGCTGCAGCTAGGAGATGGAATGATGTAGTGAAGCTAAGGACAATGATGAAAGAACTGGGGTTGAAAAAAACACCAGGATGCAGTTCGCTTTCGGTAAATAAGAGAGTTCGTGCATTCTTTGTTGGAGATAGATCACACCCTCAATCCGAGAATGTTTATGCAACATTAGAGACCTTGGTTGGGTAAATGAAAGAGGCAGGGTACATACCCAACACGGACTCTGTGCTGCATGATGTGGAGGACAAGGTGAAGGGACACATGCTTGGCAGTCACAGTGAGAAGTTCGCTATTGCATTTGGGCTTATCAACACAAGCCCTGGCACTGCTATAAGGATCACTAAAAACCTTCGCGTGTGTGGTGACTGCCACAATGCAACCAAGTTTATTTCCAACATTGTAAGACGAGAAATTATTGTGAGGGATGCAAACCGTTTCCATCATTTCATGAATGGATTGTGTTCCTGTAGGGATTACTGGTGAATGGTGACTCTTAACAGAAGCAACAAACATAACTGTATAATCTAAACATCTACATATGCGATGTTGTGGGCCATGTTTGGGTTGCTTCTATTTTCACAGTAATGTAATGTCTAGATATCTACGGTTTAATAACCAAGTAACTTAAAAGCTGATGTGTAGTTTTCTAGACTGATCATTGTATGAAATGATGAAGTCATTATCTGTCATGAACTTTGGCAGATGTTTCTAAGAGTATTTATAAATTAAAGCTCAAGGCCCTTCACGTTTATGTATTGTTTCTACGTCCTTGTTTCAGACTGATCATATCTGATCCTTCTAAAAATTCCTATATTTTAACCATCATGTACATTATGAAATTTACAGGATGAATTAATGCTCCACATGGACTTTGGTTCTTGTCAATTTTGAGTTAACAATATAGTTGTAGGCACAATACCAATCTTTGTTTTTTGTTGATTAATTTTATATCACTCTACATCATTATCATTTGAATCATTTCTCTTCATGGTTGTTTGTTGACATTATAATAGCTATGAAAGCATGTTTAGGAGAGAAACCTGCCCAGAGAGAAGTATAGTTATCTCTCTGATTGTATGACTTAAGAAAATTCCCACCTGGGACTATATGCAGAGAAGGTGCTGGAAGATGTCCACTCTGCAAGGAAAGTGAGTAATCCCTTTCTCATCTAATTATCTCGTGTGCATACTCTGTTGATAACTTGATGTTTGGAAGGAATTAGAAGTCGGTTGTGGCTTTATATTTGTATGGGGTGGTCAATCTGTAAGTGAATGCCTCTGTATATGGTTTGAAAACATGGCATTAAAGATATTCAGAGCCTTACCTCTTATAAGTGCATGGTGGGCATGTCTTGCCCAAAATTCAGGCCTGTTTGAGGGCAAATATGCTCCCTCTGAGGTATGTGCAGCTCAAAGCTTATCCATTTTAAGCAGCCTTAAACTTATGAAGATTGACAGGGCGCCAGAATTATAAATCTTGGAATCATAGATCGCTCTGGGCCTGGGCTTTCTTTGATGGAGCTGTCCAAGGAGGCCCATCGATCAGAGGAGCTGGAGGGATCTTATACATCTCAGAAAATCATAATTTAACCTTCAAAGCAGGACTATGGGAAAGTACAAATAATAAGGCTGAATTAATGGTTCTGAAGCTATTATTAGAGATGGCTGTTCAAAATGAAGTGCAGAAGCTGCAAGTAATAGGAGATTGCACAGTGGTCATAAACTGGATGAATGAGAGGTAAAATGTTCAAAGACTTCTATTATGACAGATCCCGAACATCAAGGTGAGAATTCATGAGATATCTTTTGAACATGTGTATAGGGAGAGGAACAGTCTGGTAGATTCTCCGTCAAAGGAGTGTCTACAAATGCATGTGGGAACGCGGACCCGGAGTATCTGAGAACAGCAAGGGCGTTCTCGTAGAATATGATCCAGGACCCACTTTTAATTTTTATTCAACATAGGAGTGACTGGGGTTTGATCACTACAAACCTAAGTTGCCAGGAAACTTGGGTACGGGGCAGGGCCTTTGGATATCTGCAGATTGCAATTTTGTTTTTTATGATGAAGTTACAATTTTTTTTTTCTTTTGGAAAAAAAATGACTGTAAAGCTCTCGACATTTTGAGTTCAGAGTAAAGAAACAAAAAAGTGTTTTCTCAATTTGTTTTTCATCCTTACTAATATGACACAGCCTATGATCCACCAAACTATAACCTTAAATGCTTCATTGGGTTTACATAGGATATAATCCCTGAACCTTGGCAGAACATAGGTTCTATAGAAACTCCCATCAGCATGGCTTGGAATTATTCATTTGTATTGAAGATTTGTTTCATTTTGGAGCTACTCTCTTCTATATTGAAAACCTAGTTTATATTCTATCCTGGCAGAATTCTTCTGTCTTCCCATGTATTCTATATTTCTTTAATGTCAATACAGGCTGTAAGTTGTGTTGGGCTTGTTATCACATATACATTTGCAGCTCGGCTATCATGATGCAGCATACAGATTGATCTCTTTATTTTTTCGAGCTATTCATTCATATGGGGTTTTAGCATGGATCATTACGACCTCAGCCATTTCAGAGCCTTTTTTTATTAGAGTTTATTTGCTAGGACTGAGATTCAATAGTCCATTGAGATGCTTTCAGTGATGACCTAGTTCATTTGAGCAGAGTAGCAGATCAGACATGGTACATACAGTTACAGGGGGCCCTATCAGATGGAGGCAGGTATATATGTTGAGATCATGTATATGCATCGATAGTTTTATTTTGCTCTGTGATGTATGCCAAACACCTATGCTTGTCTTGTTAGGATGATCATGGTGACCTATGCTTATATATGTCCTAATGCTTGAACTTGTGCTAAGACTAATCGAAGGACTTGATGCTGAAAACTTTTTTCCATGCCATGCTTGTACAAATATTAGACCCTAGTGCTATGTTGGTTCCATGTATCATTTGTCTCCGTCCATCCAGTTCATCTGGTGTTAAGCTTTATCCCATGACTTAGATTGATTGAGACTCGTGAGATTGAAGATCTTTTCTCCATCTTGACCCCTATACATGATACACTCCATGTTGTTATTTGTCTTTGGCTATGAAGTATGTGGCTTGGCCAATGTGGCTGGGTTCACCGGGTAGTTCTCCTTTAGTCCTCAAAACAAATATTCCTCCAAATAGTGTTGCTAAACACTAAAGCATCAGAACACATAAAAGCTATATCTAAATGATACAAAGTAAATGTTTAAAAAGTAGTCAGTGGTGTTAGATTTCATAAGATTATAGCAGTATATCATAATTGTATTTATCAATAGGATCACTAGAAGATCGACAAAGCACAAAACAATAACATGAGTATTTTTATCTTAGGAAACCCAACAACCTTCATCTAGAGATGATAATTCTAAGAACAGTGTACAATGAAGAAAGACAAAATATGGAAATGCTTTCCAAATATAGAAACCTTGAAAACAATCTTATTCTGTAGTATATGCGAACTTCTCTCTCCCAGAAAACTGCAAACTTCATTGTGCTGCTGTGTTGCTACTGTTGTGTGGAATAATGAGGAGGGGCACCTCCTATTTATACAGATTTTCCACTAATAATTTAACTAGGGCCGACTTCTCTTCGGGGAGCAATATAATTTATATTTTATAATTTATTTTGTCTTTTTTCTTTTGCTTTCTTTTCTCCCCAAGGTCTACATTGTTCTTCTAGGGTTTGTATGATTGATTACAATAAGTTCATCTCCCATAGGAGGTACAATACAAGAACAATAAGAATAGCTTCTGAAGTTGCACAAACTCCAACACTCCCTCTCAACAAGGAAGGTATTATTTGGTCTTCATCAACATCACGATCATCTAGGTTTCATCTGTACATCTATAGTGTCTCTATCATCTCTAAATGTAATGAATGTTGTCTTTATGAATTTGTTCTATCCAGATCTCTAAGAGAAAATCTTTTGCTACCTATCCGTCTCTACTGCTGATGGAATACTTCCATGCCTAGCTAGAGATCCTGGATGAACATATGTGTACGACCATCTACTACCTGTTCGTCACATTTTTTGATGGGGTACTCCCATACCTAGTTGAGAACCTGAGTGAGTAAAAGTGAACGACCATCTACTTCCTGTTCGTCTCATCTACCGATGGGTTACTTCCATACATGGCTGAGAACTTGAACAAGTAAATGTGCACGACCATCTACTGATTGTTTGTCTCATATGCCGATGGGTTACTCCCAAACCTGGCTAAGAACCTGAACGAGTAGAGGTGTCTGTGTAATCACACGACCATCTGATACCTATTCGACTCATATGTCGATGTGATTTCTCTCATACTTGGCTGAGCACCTGGACGAGCAGAGGCACCTGTGTGAACCGTGACCATCTACTACCCGTTCGTCTCATCTGTTGATGGGATTTCTCCCATACCTGGCTGAGAACCTGGACGAGCAAAGATACCTAGGCACATGTATGGTAAATGTTTCTCAGTTATCTCTCCCTCTCAAGAAGGGATACGTTCTCTTCTACTCCAAGTCTTCCGCGAAAGTATTCAAGCTTCATCTTGGAAGGGGATTGGTGTGAACATCTGTAGTCTGGTCGTCTGTCTGAATATACTGGATCTCGATCAATCCTTTCTGCATGATATCATATATGAAGTGATACCAAATCTCTATGTGCTTCGACTTGTCGTGAAATACAAGATTCACTGACATATACACACAACTCTGGTTATCACGGTGAATCACGATTGGCTCTAGAATCTATCCAATCAATCCTGCAAGAAGTTTATGAATCCAAACTTCTTCTCGGGTTGCTGAACTTGCAACCATATACTCGGCCTTTGCAGTATTGAGAGCTACTGAGTTCTGCTTCCTATTGTACTAGGAAGTTACTTCAGAACTCAAACTGAAACAACATCCTAAAGTGCTCTTCCTATCTTGTAGTGCATCCATACCAATCTAAGTTTGAAAGCCCTTGCAATCTCAAGTCACAATCTGAATTCTATCATAGATCATATCCCACAGTGCCACATAAGTATATGAGCACAAGTTTTGCAGCATTCCAGTGAATCTGTCTCGGTTCGCACATGAACTGACTGAGGGTATTCACAACAAAACAAATATCTAGTCTGGTGTTTGTCATATACATCAAGGACCCAATTATTGGCGATACATAGTGGGATCGATCAAATTTGAATATGAAGTAGAATCTCTCAGCTTCTTCAAACTTGCATCCGTCAGAGTAGCTATGGACTTGCAGTCCAACATTCCGAATCTCTTTAGTATATCTATGGTGTATTTTCCTTTTCTTAGGAAAATATTCTTCTGCCTTTACCAAACTTCTAATCCCAAGATGTAATGCATCAATAATATTATTGGGAAAGGCTGTCTTGGCATCCATATGATACAACTTCCATCCCATTGTTGAAGTAATAGCAATGATCGATCTGATGGAGGTATATCGAGCCATAGGAGCAAATGTCTTATCATAGTCGACTCCTTGTTTCTAAGAGAACCCTCTGGCAACAAATATGGCCTTGTATTTTTCAATGCTCCTATCTGCACCATGCGGAGCTTCATGCTCCTCCACATTCTGCGAAATCTGTTGTGCCCATCTGGGTCTTTTCTGGTTTACTGCCATATTTGTGGGAGCATCATCTGGCTCAACTGGATCAATGGAACTAATCAATTTATTCATTTCTTCAGACTCCCTCTTAATTTTTGGAGGGGATATTATCTCATCTCTTCATCATCATTGATCTCCCTATTTGATCCTCTTCCTTTTCGGATAGCCATTTCTTCTTCAAAGGTTACATCCCGATCGATTTTGATTTGCCTCGATCCTCGAATGTATATCCTATAAGCCTTTGTAGACTTGCAATATCCCACAAATGTTCCTTTATTTCCTGAAGGTTTTAACTTGGGCACATGAATGTAAACCGGAAAGTAATTATCCATCCTAGTGACGACTAGGTTCATCAAGGATCCTTCAATTGTTGTTGTACATGACATTTCACCCTTGTAACCTAGGGTCTAGGGTTACCACCTTACTATTAGACTTGTAGACAATCAACTTTTACAGAAAATAGAATGAGAATAGGAAGATATCTTGGCTTACCTGGTTTATGACGGTTGATCCAAGCTTAGTCTTCTCTCGCTCCAATCCTCTCCAAAGCTTTTAGGGATGCTTCTCTTCACCTGCAAAGAGCCAATTCTTCAAGCAATATCTCATACATATATAAATCAGAGGTTAGATGAAAAGCATATTGATAACATAATTGAACATATTCATTAAACCAATATACACGAGATAAACACAATACAAGATTGGAAGAAGAATTCTCTTTATTAACAAACAATGAATAGGTAGGAATACAACCCAGCTTCTGACACAAGGACTCCTCTACAACCGAGGACTCTAAGTTTTGCTGCTCCAAGACTCTAAAGGTATACCACCAGCATAACTTTGCTCTTCCAGAATTGATTGATTAGCCCCATCCCAAGGCCTCTATTTATACTTTTGGGAAATAGAGTGGTTTCGAAGGTTAGGATGGTTGAGATACTTGGGATAGTTATGGATTAGGGCCCAACTAATCTCCTCTAATCATGATTTATATTTTTTAAGGTCGAATAAAGGTATACACGAGTATTGATATAGACAAGGCGCGTATGACACACGGGTTTCTTAAAGGGAACTCGCGTATACAAAGTATACGCGGGTTGCAATGCACATAGTCGCGTATGAAACGCGAGTTGTAATGCACATAGTCACATATGCAACCCAAAACTCAGAATAAAAATATACAAGGCTCGTCTGAAGATAATGCATCAAAGGTCATGCACATCTATAGTGTTTTGGCCACTTCAATCCTAATTGTCCTTTTGTGTACTGACATGATGAATATCAACACTTGGACGAAGAAGTGCCATTTTGGCTGATAATAGATGCCCCCTATGTGTGAGATCAGAGGGAAGTGATGGCCAAAATACATTACAATCTTTATCTTGGAGAACTCAAAAGTCCAAGGAAGCAGAGGAAGTACCTGAAACAAATACATATCAATGTCATATGCAAAATCATATATGAGGATGTCGTGTTCAATATATTGGAACATTAGCTCCTTTACAATATTTGATTACATCATATGATATGGGTACAAGACCACGTATATTAAAAAGGTGGATCGAAACCATAATATACAATGATGAGTCTTCAAAATCTGGAAGCTGTGTAGGTGAACACAACAAAATCTTATGCAACTTAGGTTATAGATGTGAACCTAAGGTCTTCGTCAAAATCCAAAGGAACCAGTACAATCCAGGCCATGTGAATAGATGTGTTGAAGTCGAACATGGAAAGGATTCAACAGATTGTTAATCAATAGGTGAAAACTGACAACTGAAGCAAAGGAGTTCACCGATGATGAAAGTGAATCCTAAGGTACCATCGTAAAAAGTCTAGATCTTTGTCTTGAGAAAGTGCTGATGAGAAACCATGCTATGATGAGGAAGGAAAAATATCCTCCAACGGATCACAAGAGTGACTAGGATCTGGATAAAGGAAGGGAGACACAAGTAATATAAGATAGGATAATGATGGAATCAGGATAATAATCAGTTGCAGGGATAAATCCTTGAACAATGAGCACGACATAGAGATGACCCAAGGCAGTTTTTAACTTTACAGATATGACAACTAGACTTATCTGTCATGTAGGAGACATGATCAGATTCCCCATGTATAAATGACACGTGGAGGAGTAAGAAAATCGAAGTGATAGCTAAGCTGAAAGTGTACACTGAGACATGAGTATCAAAAAGTTCAGAGAGTGCTATGTTCAAGGAGGACATGTTGCCACCGTCTGTAACCCAAAAAGAATACTTCTTCCTTATATTTCCTGTTAAATTTTAACGAGTCCAGGAAAGTCAACTCAGGTCTCTCTTCATTTTTGACAAGATTGAAGAGGGGAGAGAATAATGCTTGATAATGTCACTGATTCATGGATTTTACGAGCCTGAACTAGTACATGCTCATTGGTGTTTTTATGTTTAGAGAGTCTGAAAACTCTGAAGAAGACTCGAGGGGGTTCCTTTTTCGTCCAATTTACTCTCCTGAGGCTGGAAAAGTATAAAACATACCACAATAGAACTCTCTTAGCTTCCGAAGAAGTAAGGCGCACCTTTTTCGTACTTAGTCAGGGAGGTTTGAAAAAGGTTAAATTACCACCTACCCAATGCTCCTTCAAGAGCAACTTATAGTTTGAGTTTTATGAGTGTGAAGGAAAGCAAGATCACTCAGAAAGATCCATTTGGTTACGAGGAATGGGGCTTACAGCAGTAAACTCGATGCTTTTTTCTTAGTGTTTAACGAGAATGACAAAGACATAAAGTACACTCGAAATCTTTTTCATGTTTAGGTCCAGAGCATGAAAAAGAGAAAACTAAGCTCATACCGGGTGCTCCTTTTCTGTAAGTTTAGTCTCAGGTCCAGAAAAGTGATAAATCTATGCCTGAGAATACTCTTCTCAATTCCGTAGAAAAGAGAGCGATCCTTTCTCGTATTATTTCACATGGTCCGAGAAAGTGATAACCTGCCACCAATGTGGCTGCCCATTCACATATTATTAACGAGCCTGAATGAACAACTTTACTCGGCAGTCAAGTCTATTTTGAGGAGATCGACCCGGGCCTAAAGAAACTCCATAAGGGTGGGGATCCTTATAAAGGGATAGCTTGTAAAAAGAGACCAAAATGAGGCTCAATTTGTCGTGAAAAATAGCTAAGAAGGCTTCCTTAAACCTACGACAAATGCGGCATGAGTACCAAAAGACAATCAATGTGTTCTAAACTAGGGTACTCATGGAAGGAAAGCCCTATCCATGGAAGAACAATGGTATATACAAGGTAATAATGGTTAAACACTATAGTCTGTGGTCAAAGTAGTGATCCTAGGGTTAAAGCGGATTAGGTACAGATGCAAAAATGCATATAAATGACCAAAATCCTATCCTATACGAGTGAATAACAATTTTAAGTAACCTTGGACCTGTTGCATTAGGAAAACATGACATGGCATTAGTTTGATTTTTGATAGAAATTAAAACTATAGGCTAAAAAACCCATATTTTGAATTATTTCTATAAATAGTTCCAAAATAGAAATCAAAATCACCATTTCATATTTTTACCCAATATAGGAAATTTTTACCTCTGACTACAATTGCTCGGTGTGGACAAACAAGTGGATGATTTTCAAATCCGCAAGTGCCATGTAAGTCAGCTCTTCATTCTCTTCCATTTCATCCATTCAAATTTTTAATTTTATGCAAAATTTTGATGTTTTAAGCCAATTTTAAAGGGGCAACACTATATACGCGGGTAGGCGACTTACATAGTGGCGTACACGCGTTTTATCCACGACTTGTCTGAAGGCAACCCGCATATGATATGCGACCCGTTTAAAAAACAGTCGTGTATACTGCATGACATAGGAAAAGTATAAATAGGGCCAAAATCAAAGTTTTTTTTATGAATTTTAATGTTTGATGGTGGCTTTATGGGCAGGATAAAACATGGTGTTGGAGTGGAGGGAGAGGGAGCTTGAAAATATGGACCAAGATGCACTTTGAAGTGTCCCCACAATGCAAGCATTGCGGCAAAGTGGGTTGTTAAAGTTCTTTTGCACCTCACCTATGTAGGCCAATGTCTGTTTGCTGGAGTTTTTGATAAACTACTGGGATCATGATCTAGGTGCCTTTGACCTACAAGGTGAGATTATGGAAATTGCATTGGAAGACATATATTTGATTGCAGGTTTGTCACGACGGGGAACACCTATCAACCTTGAGGGTACCAACAGGGGCGGTGACCTTCTAAGTGTTTAGGACTATATCAACACTTACTGCACACCTGCCAGTCAGAAAAGGGGAACTTGCATCCCTATTGCACATATTAGTAACTTACCATTATAGGTGATGGTAAGCACAATAGTGAGGGTTGTAGGATCATCATCACTCAATCTTGCAACTCAAAACCAGATGAGAATAAATGTAGAGCGCCTACAGGGAGGTGTATTTGACTTGTGCTCGCGAGTAATCCCTATAATGAAGAAACAACTCTCTGATTGCAAGAGAGGCCAATGGAAGAACTTTGGCTATTCTAGTATATTGGTGGCCTTCTTCTTTGAGAGAGTGCCTACCCTTAGCCATGCAGTACCTCTACCGGCTTTCTCTCCCCGTCAGCCTGGACTGAGTAGGTGGGGAGAAATTTTCCTTCGCCAGGGTGGCGATGGCTCGGTTCAAAGTGTCTACAATGATGAATTCTACCTATGGTGGGGACGACAGCTACTAGCACTGGAGCAGTTTCAATATGCTGGGATGGATTTTCGAGGTGACAATGACCTTGTCCTCCCTCCTGGAGGAGCACGGGGAGCATCAGGTATTTTGGTTTTTTCAAGTTTTTAAAATTTTATGAATTTTTAATCATAAATATACATACATATGTATAATAGTTTTTAATCATATTAATATTTAAAATGCAGATATTGGACCAGTCCGCCCTGATGGGCATCCTCGTATGTATGTATGAACGGTGGTAGGAGAGGATTAGGGTACTTGAGGGAAATTTGTCTAGGCTAACCCAAAGAGTCCTAACTCTATGTATTGAGTAGATCCCTGCCATTATGCATGAACTAGTTGTTGGTATTCCACCCACCTGGTTACGCCTTATGAGAACTGTAGCCAGTGCGATACTTGTCTACATAGAGGCTGCAGAGGCTGCTGTAGCTGAGGAAGCTGAGGAGGCTCGAGAAAAGGATGACCAATATGACTAGGGTGACCAGGGTGGTCAAGATTAGACTTAGGGGCATTTTATGGATTACGATCCAATTTTTGTACATTTATACAGCTATGAATGGATCTGAGGATCAAGAACCCGACCTATCTATATGGACATATATATATATATTGTCGATTTATTTACATGTGTTTTAAAATGTGTCTGTTATATATTTTTATGGAATGTGTGTTAAGTGCCAATCTAAGATATAATTCACATATGCATCAGTTAATGAATTTTGATTTCTTGGAATATGATTAAATGTAATAAAAGCAAAATTTCTTTCCAATAACTTAACTTGCAAAAATTGACGTAATAAAATAGGGTTTCACACCTAATAAGCTCGATTGAGCTGGGAAACCACCAGTTGAGAGTCAATTCTAACTTCCAACTAGGTGATACCACATGACAAGGCATCCCATAAAAGCTCAATGATGGCCCTGTATTCAACCACATTATTGGTAGCAGGACCTAGGCAAGTGCCTCCAGAGGAAACTAGCTGTCCTAAGGGTGAGTAAATAACCCATGCAGCTGAAGCCAGGTTGCAAGTGTGAGGATTGACGCTATCTGAAAAACCTATGAACCACTGAAAAGACATCAGTAACAACCAACAAATAGTATAAGAACACAAACTGACTAGCTATTGTACATAAAGTTACATACAATAAAAAGTGCTAAGCCTAAGCATAATACTTTTTCAGGTAGAGCCCATTTCTAAGCTCAGGCAACTTATTCCCTTCGAAATCAGTTAATTCATATGCCCCTTTATTCAAAAATTTTGACACGACATAGGGTCCTAACCACATAGACCTGAATTTCCCTACCCCTAGGGGTTCTTTGTCTTGGTCCTAGAGCAAGACAAGCTACCCTTGAGAAAAAATACTAGTTTTGACCGACTTATCATATTGATTTTTCACCCTGTTTTTATGAGCCTCATTTGCAGTCAATGCATCTCTATGTTGTTCATCTAGATGTTCTAAGTGTAGCAAACGGTCTTTTAGCTTAGTCATATCAGGTAACACATGAATGGAAATTTTTAAAGATGGGATTTTGCATTCAACCGAGGTTACTGCTTCCACTCTGTCAACGAGTTGGAAAGGAGAGAACCCCATGGCAGTTTTCACATTGGTTCGATAAGCCCAAAGCGCAGGATATAGCATGATGTGCCAATTTGACCGGGCTGCGTTAATAGTATGCTTGAGAATAGTCTTCAAGGTCTTATTGACTACCTCGACTTGACCATTCTCTTGCGGGTAAAAAGAAGACGAATGTTCTTGTTTGAACCCTAGCATAGTAGCCAATTCGATCATCATGTTGTTTTGGAAGTTACTGCAATGGTCAGTGACAATCTATTTAGGAATACCGAAACACGCGATAATCTGGTTGAAAACGAAAAAAGCTGCAGTTTCCTCGTCAGCCTTATAGGTGGGAATTTCCTTTGCCCACTTCGTAAAGTAATCCACAATAACAACGATGTATTTGTGACCCCCAGCCGAAACTGGGTTGCGCGTCACGTAATCTATCCTCCACTTGGTGAAAGGGCCCACTGTAATGATGTGAAATAATGGAGCAGGATGCGACCGCATCTTTCTGGTGTAAAGCTAACAGCGCTTCACGACTTCCACACAATTTTTAAAGATCGTGGGATAGAAATAACTGGAACGTAAGATATTTTGGGTCGTTTCTAACCAAGATAAATGATCCCCACATGCTCCACTATGGGCATATTTTAGGACAATTTCAGCCTCTTCGTGGGTGAGGAACCGACGCAAAACAAAGTCTACCCCTCTACGATATAAAGTATCTCCAATCATGAGGTAGTTTTTCGCATGTGTGTGTAATTTGCGTCATTCTTCCCGCGAAAAGGTTGCAGGACACTTCAGAGTCTGGATATAGACAAGTATATATCCATACCAAGGGTCAGAGGTGGAAATCAAGAAAATATGCTCATCTGGGAATGAGTCTTCTTCAATTTCTATATCTTCTTCAACTGGAAATTCTGCAATAAGCTCTGCAAAAAACTAAGGATTTTTTGAATTTGGCGGATTGAAAATCCAAGTCAAACTCCTCGAGAATGACTATCTATTTGTTAAATTTTCCTCCAACTATGTGTCGAGACAATACATACAAGAAAGGATTGACATCCACCACTACTACTGTAGTCCTCAGTAAGATATAGTGATGTAACCTCTAAACATCATACACCGCTGCTAAGGCCAACTTTTCGATGTGGGGGTACCTAATTTCAAGGCCAACTAAAGCACGACTAAGGTAATAGATGACATGCTCTTGGAGCTTATCATCTTCCTGGATGAGCACAATCCCAATGGTCGACTCGGATGTGGCCATATACAATATATAATCACGAGAGTAATCTGGCAGATGAAATAAAGGTGCCAACAATAAAGATTTCTTTAATGCCTTGAACGCAAGTTGTGCGGTTTCATCCCATACAAATGGGGTGTCCTGCTTCAACATGCGCATGAAACCTTTGGTGATCTTTGCATAATTCATGATAAAACATCTAAGAAATTTAGACTTTCCCTACAAGCTATGAAGTTTCCCAATGGAACGAGGAGGAGGCAGATTTACAATGGCCTCAACTTTCAAAGTATCCACCTGAATATCTTTGTTAGAAACAATGAACCCAAGAAGCCTACTTGACTCGACATAGAAAACACACTTGTGAGGATTCAAGCGTATTTTGTAATGCCTGCATTGTTCAAAAATTAAATGCAAGTGATTTGGATGGTCGATCCTCTTACAAGAATCTGCTGGTAGATCATCTAGGTAGGGTTTGACAATAGACTTGATGTCATGAAAGGAAAAATTCATTTCCCGCTGAAAGGTAGCCCCTGCATTTTTCAATCCAAAAGGAATTTTCTTGTATGCAAATGTACCCCAAGGATAAATGAAAGCCATTTTATGTTGTTCTTTCGGCTTTATTTGAATCTGATTATACCCGGAGAAACCATCAATAAACGAAAAGACCTCATCCCCCCTACAAGCATCAATAATTTGATCTATGAATGGTGTGGGGTAGTTATCCTTAGGAAAAGCTTTGTTTAAATCATGAAAGTCAGTACAAACATGTATCATCCCTTGCTTTTTATTGACAGGAATAGGGTTGGATACCCATTCTGTCAAAGCTATCAGGTAAATAAAACCACCTTTCAGTAGCTTGTCAACTTCAGCCTTAACGTCTGCCGCTTAACACGGATTGACAGGTCTAAGTTTTTTTCAAACTGGTTTGTAATCAAGATAGGTTCGGATTTCATGTTTGACTATCGATGGATCTATGGATGTAATCTCCTCATATGACCAGGAAAACATGTCTCGAAACTCCTTAAACAAGGCCATGTAGATAGCAATATCCTCCAGAGAGTAGTTTGCACCAATATATACATTTTCCACAATGTTGGGGTTCGCAAAAATGCTGATAGGAATAGTAACGGAAATGTTTTCCATATTCCCCTCGAAAAGGATTGCCTCCCTTGGTAAGGGGTTGATTGGTATATCAGCATCACCTGCCAGTCTCACATGGAAATCTTGATTTTCAATCCTACTTAACTCTGGAAGAAAGTAGGATCTATGATGAAGATCTTTGCATATCTTATCTCGTCCGCTCATAGCTTCCAAAATGGCTTCGTCTGAAGGCAAAACCATGTCTAAGCAATCGTTAGTATACAAAGAGTTCTTTGCCCAAGCAGGCGGTTAGGCTTCTTCCAGCTCCTCTGAGACTGTAGGAGGAATTGAAATGGGATCAACAGTGGTGTTAACGATAGCTTGATAAGCTACTTCCAATGCCGATAAGGGCACTTCAGGCTCATGACGGGAAGGAAGAACCCAAGGATCCATTCTACCGCCAACCATTGCAATAGAATTCCCTACACTAATAGAACCTAAATAATTAATTGAGGTTGGGATATCGAATGTTCCCATTAATGATGAATAAATTCCAGCCCCTAAGATGTCTGAAGCAGGTTTGACATGATCAACCAATGGAACGATGGACTCATTATTTTCCATGCAGCCCTTCTGAGTGAAACTGAGTTGGTCTACTGTAACCAACTTCCCTTCGTGCAGAAACACTACCACCCAAATAATGGCCGATGCAATTGTAGACATGGAATAAGTCCAACTTCTCCCCATAAGCAAGTTGTAATCCAACGATGAATCAATTACCTCTACTTCAACAGACACTGCATACCCTGCCAAATTTATATCAAAGGCTGGTAGGATACCATGTGGATGAAATGACCTTCCGTCAAAAGCAGTAAGTAGGGTGTTCAGTGGAACTAGCTCTGGAGATCCAAGAACCTTCTAGCAAGACAAGGACATGACACATGTGGAAGCACCTTCTTCGACAACTGACTTTCCAATGGTTTTTCCGCCATGGATGACATCTATCAACAAAGCCACATGATACGGCAGGCAAATTTTGACATCAAACAAATTAAACTTCGCCATGAGGCTCGATGAATCCATACTACCTAAGGCTGCTAAGAATACATCTCGCTGAGCAGGACAACTCTGTAACACCTCCAAAGCCAACATCGCACAAGGGGTTTGGGATAAATCTTCAACTACCGAGTAATTGGTTTNTTCTTGAAGACACCTTTTGGTATCTTAGGCATAGTTTCAATAGGTTTTTCAATTGTGAGAGGGTTAGAAGTTTCACCTATAGACTTACCCTTCTCAGGAGCCTCAGTCTCATAGTTCTTGTTTCTAGTATGGAGAAAGGTTTGGGATCGAACCATGTTGATATAGTTTTAGTCAAGGGCATTAGAAGTTCCCCATGCTACGTTAGAAACTGAAGCTAAATTATGTCCTTGGGGAAATGGATCCTTTCGGACAGCCGGTTGTTGACTTTTGAGCAACTTATGAGCTTGATCCATAAGAGGGCATTGATGGGTCAGGTGATCTTCCTAGCACAACTTACAGGGAAATTTCACCTTCTTCTTCTCTTTTCCCCCCCCATCAGCATTATTTGTGGGTTTTGTCTTGTTTTGGTTTCCCTCACCTTTCTTCCCTTTTTTCTTTTTCCCGCCAAGTTGTTGATTGCCCTTTTGGGAGGATTGAGCAAAAACATTTGCATTTTGGGATGAGGCGATAGCCTTTGCTTCCTCTACTGTAGACTGTTTAATGGAAAACTCATGGAGTTGTTTTTCCAAAGATTCTTCAGTGGGAGATTTAACTAAACCAACCACACCATCGGCATGGGGTTCAGGCTTAGGTTTCTCGACACTATGTGTTGGCCTCGGTGCATCAGGGCTGATTTCATATAGAATCCTAGACTGAGAATATATAAAATATAACTGCTGGGCCCTGAGGATAGCCTCTTCCTCATTAGTTACTCCCGAAGTGGATACATCCTTAGATATATATGACAATAAGGACTTAAGGAATCATTCTAAAAAAAACTCAGGAGGGATAATGGCCTTAATGAGCCTCTTTTTCCTTCGCCACTCTTGGATGTGATCCAAAAGGTGAGTGGCTTTGTCTTGATGAAAGGTGGACAATAAGTTTGTTTCGGCATCATACCGGAAAGGAAGTTGGAAATGGTTATGGAACACATTAGCTAAGTCCCAAAAACTATCAAACGCAGTAGAGGGAAGTTCAATGTACCACTTTGCTGTGACACTAGTTAGAGTTCTTTGGAACAATCTCAACCGAACAGTGTCATGGTTTAGTGAGTTGGAAGAGCACCACAAGTGAAAGGTGGTGATATGAGCCCCTGGGTATTCAACAACTTTGCTTCAAATTTTGGAATATCCGAAGGTGACTTGGTAGGGACATGTGGCCAGGTTGCATCATGTTTCACCAGGTCATTCATTAACTTGGACAAATTTGGCAAGTTCAGAGTTGACAGGAGAGGAAGTTTGGGCCTAATCGAAGCCTGAAAAGTATAGGCTTGGGAAGTAGAAGGACTTTCCCCCTGGTTCCCAAATGTAAAGGCAGGTTTTCCCCCAGCTACCGGTTGCGAAGTAGTCAAACTAATTTGAAAAGGATTCCATCCATAAGCCAGTGGATTATTCATATGTGGTGTAGTGTATGTGGTTTGAGATGCTCTAGTTGAAACTGGAGTTTGGAAAATAGGAGCAGGTATCCCTCCGCTAAAAAGTGAGAAAGGAGAGCTCATGAAAGGAGCCAAAACCAAAGGAGCCAAAACCAACATTTGAAAACCTTGACCATAAGGGTTAGTGTTTCCAAACTACACCCCCACATATGCAGGTGTGGGGCCTACATATGGAGTGGATGGGGGAATGTGCCCCCCATTCCAAGGAAAACTCTGGACAAATGAAGAGGATCCAACAAGACCACTCTGAGCAGTGTGTGTAAAAGAGGGTGAAGCAGAAGGTACATTGGGAATCCCAGTAACCACCCCACCAAAAGTGCCTACTACATTTGTGGGAGCCGGTGGTTGAACCACTCAACTAGCTGGAGTTAAGGGAGTAGCAGGTATATTTGTTCTAGGGGTACCAACCAAGGGAGGCAACACTCCTTCAGCCGGAATAGCTAATATGGGGGTAGAAGGACTCTCTCCTGCACTAGACATTAGTTTGCTCACAGGAACACCAATCACAGGTGAATTGAAAGGACGAACCTGGATGATCACATGATCGTTTAGGTCAGTAAGAGGTGAATTAAAGTTTCTTGCAAAATCGTCATCCTACAAATTTTCTATCTCTATTATGGTTGTATCAACTTGGTTTTCCCTAAGTTCTGGTTCACCCGGAACTTCACTAATTCCTACTAGTTCAAAGGAACCGTTTGTGTCTAATCTTCGCCTTTGAGGGGGTGGTGGAGGCTACACTATAGTAAACGGAGGAAGGTTTTGCAACCTTCTTGACCTTCTGAGAGGTTGGTCCTCCATGATTGAAAATTTGAGTCTTCACACACCCTAAGGTTGGCTAAACACAAACAAACCACACAGTAATCGCTACAAAGTTTCCTAAAGCCACAACAGACACAAGGGGTATAAGATATTCTTTCCAGGAGAAAGCTGAGAGATAGTTACTTGGTGTCCTTGTAGATGTTCTTAGGCACAAGCGGAGGAATCATCCACCTCCCTCCCACACCTTCTACTAGGGTTACCTTCCAAGCCTGTCCAAGGTCAACCATAAATAACCTTTCAGTGTACCTGTGTATGAACCATAGATGTCAAAGAGACTAAAGGATACCGCAACTATACTGACAGTTTGGGGGGACATTCACAAGCCTGGTTTGTACACCTTGGCAGGGTAGCAAAGCCCGAAACCTTGTCAACACCGACACCACACGGGGCCTAATAGGTGGTATTGAAAAAATTCCCCAGATGCACGAAAAAATTGGTCTATGCTTTGACAAGGAATCAAAGGGTTATCTCCTCAGTCCAAGCCTCCATGCGGCATCGTGCTTAACTCCCGTTTGAGAGGAGCTTCCCAGATACAATCAACATAGAAGATAGTTTACCTATTGATTGGCCAACTACGTCTGAATTTAAACACTTGTGGATAGTTTAAACTCCCTATTCCACAAGTCTAGCCTAAGCTAGTTGGTGTATGATCCCATAAATAAAACTTACAAATAGTTTTTAAATTATATCGTTCATTTTAAGGGTTTTTCTTAGTTAGAAGGTACATGGCGTGAAAGACTGTGATGTTATAGACTCGATAAGAAAAATCAAACTGATGTATAAAGCAAATTCCAAAGTAAATTGCAACTACGTAAAACAAATTTCTTTTCTTTTTGCAAATATAAGCGAATGAAATTGAAACTAAGTGCGAGAAAACTAAGACTTCTTTTTATAAATTTTGAAATTTTATTTGAAAAATACTGGAAAGAAAATGACTAAATGCAAAAGTGTAAAATGTTTTTTCTTCACTTTTTCAAATTCTTCAAAAACTACTATGCAACTAAATGCAAATTTTTGAGCAAGTTTGAATAATCAGAGCATATACTAAGAAAAATGAAGTATAAAGGACCCAAAATAACCAACTTCAACCAATCAAGAAGAAGACTCGGAAAAAACCTGACTTGGAGAAACTATTGAACCCAAAAAGTCCACTAGATTCACAAAAGAACAAGTGACAAATTGGCACTACAAAATGCAGTACAAAGTATAAAGTATCCAAATCCTTGATCACTGACCTAGACACAAAGCATTGAATTTATAAACCAAGTAGGAGGACCAACTTCAAATCACAAGATGAAAGAAAATTCAAACAAAGAAATCTCAAAGGCTTGAAGACAAGAAAACGGTGTGATACACAAGACTTTAGACTCACAGAGTCATGCCACTAACATAAAACTTCCAAGCAAGAAAAAAACCAAAGAAGACAGGAACAAGCAAACCATACCCAAATTTTATGCTGCTACAGGATATACGCGACTGTGTATGCAGGAAACCCACATACCATACACGGCTGTCTTATAAAGAAACCCATGTATACAAGGTCTTATACGTGACTGTGTATAACAAAAACCCGCGTATATAACTAAAAAAAATTCAAATAAAAAAGAATAGTAAAGGTTTATGGGCACACTACACTATAAATCAAAAGCAAGATAAAAAAGACCACACTCAGAATTAGAAACGGAACAAATACTGGTAAAGAAACTACAGGATAAACCCACAGCGGGATGGAATCCCCAGTGGAGTCGCCAGTTCTATTGTACAAGACATTTCACCCTTGTAACCTAGGGTCTAGGGTTACCAACTTACTATTAGACTTGCAGAAAATCATCTTTTACGGAAAAATGGAATGAGAATAGGAAGATATCTTGGCTTACCCGGTTTATGACGATTGATCCAAGGTACGTCTTCTCTCTCTCCAATCCTCTCCAAAGCTTCTAGGGATGCTTCTCTTCACCTACAAAGAGCCAATTCTTCAAGAAATATCTCATACATATATAAATCAAAGGTTAGATGAAAAGAATATTGATAACATAATTGAACATATTCATTAAACCAATATACATGAGATAAACACAATACAAGATTGGAAGAATAATTCTCTTTATTAAAAAACAATGAATAGGTAAGAATACAACCCATCTTCTGACACAAGGAATCCTCTGCAACCGAGGACTCTGAGTTTTGCTGCTCCAAGACTCTGAAGGTATACCACCAGCATAACTTTGCTCTTCCAGAATTGATTGATTATCCCCATCCCAAGGCCTCTATTTATACTTTTTGGAAATGGAGTACTGGTTTCAAAGGTTAGGATGGTTGAGACAGTTGGGATAGTTATGGATTAGGGCCCAAAAAAATCCTCTAATCGTGATTTATATTTTTTAAGGTTGAATTAAGGTATACACGAGTATTGATATAGGCAAGGCGCGTATGACACACGGTTTTCTCAAAGGGAACTCGTGTATGTAAGGTATACGTGGGTTGCAATGCACATAGTCATGTATGACACGCGAGTTGTAATGCACATAGTCGCGTATGCAACCCAAAACTCATAATAAAAATATACAAGGCTGGTCTGAAGATAATGCATCAAAGGTCATGCACATCTATAGTGTTTTGGCCACTTCAATCTTAATTATCCTTTTTTGTATCGACATGATGAATGTCAGCTCTCGAAAGGAGAAGTGCCATTTTGGCTGATAACAATTGTCTTATTTGAATCATGACATCAGCGTTGTTAGTTTTTCTATCATATGTAATAGATTAGAATCCTTGTCTTTGAGGGATAACTCCCTCTGTCTCTCAGAAGTTGATAGAGTAAATTTTGTTGAAGCAGCAGATATACCGACATTTGTAGAAGCTTTTTGCTTCTGATCACCAAATCTATGCATGAGATCATTCTGGGTCTAAGAGTCATAATACATGTTTCTAGAGGATTTCTGCTTTCGTATATCAATGGGATCATTTTCCCTTGTAGATCATGGCATTCCCTACGAGTAAAATCTAGTCAGATGGTTAGCAATATTTCAGAATCAATGTATTAATGAAATAATGTAGACAACCTTTTAGTCAATGCTTCGACACAACACACGTAAGGACATTATCCAGATGCTTATGGTCTCCATTATAACATACCATCAAGAATGTGTACTACTCCTATATGTTATAAAGGAGTTGCCATCCTAGATGGGTTGTGCAGCATGACAGGCTATTTAACTACCTGAATTTAGAAATGTAGATCTGTGTAAAACATATTAGAAAAACAACTAAATCTAATCTACTAGAGTATGTGAAATCAAATACTTATCTTTTGTATTTTTGTGAGTGGGATTCAACCATCAAAGTCCACTGATCTTCATATGATTTCTTGACGATCATCACAATCTAGATATTCACATCATTTATTAGAATAAGAACTCCAAACAATCATCCTTCCTTGGCTCCTTATGAGGAGGGTCTTCTTCTACATCAACAGTTGAACCTTCATGCTTCCTTTTGATTGAACTTCGGCAACTACTAGCATAACGACCATATTTCTTGCACTTGTAGCACTATATCTGAGATAAGTCCTTCTTCTCCTGTTTCTTCTAATATGGGGGAGGACTTGATCTCTTGTCTTGATGCTTGTGATTGAAGGACTTCCTTCCCCTTCCCTTTCCTTTCTTGGCATGAGATATGAAATCTTGATTCTCCTCAAGTTGAGCGCCATGAAGTTTTTGGCGTGTTGTGATTCTTGTTTATTCCAGAGTGCATTCTTCCCATAGCTTATCAAATTTGGGCAACTTGGTTCGACCATTTATGGTTTGGATAAAAGACTCCCAATATGTTGGGAGACCATTTAAGGTGGTCATAACGAGATCCTTTTCTTCAAGATTGTCTCCACTGGACTTTAGCTTCTCTCGTAGTTCAGTGATCCTAATGAAATATGAGGCAATATTCTCAGACTTCATCATCGTCATATTCGACAGTTTATTCCTCAATGTGAAAGTCACATTGATATTACTGTGTTTAAATAGCTTCTTTGAGGTTTTGAACATCTTCCTTGGTGTTGTCTTTTCTAATATCTGAGGAACCAAGTGGTCTCTAACCGAGTCCACCAAAATCCTTCTTGCTTTGGAATCATCCTTCCTCCAGAGAGGTTTGTCTTCTTCAACTTCGTGTTCTGGGACCTATTCATTTACAAGTTGTAATAGGTCATTTTATTATAGTAGGAGAAGAACCTTAGACTTTGAGGGGATGAAGTTGGAAGCTCCTTCTAGGCGATCTTCAACCTTCATGCTGATCATCTTGACTACAGATCTGGATCTGAAACCCTAGCAGAGACCAAGTCAAAACTAAAGGTTGGAGTTTTGGAAAACTAACTCCATAGATAAATGCTCCCTAGAGAGGTGAGTTAAGAAAAGTTATAGTTGAGCCAAAACTGTGGAGGGGGTAGGTGAAAAATTGAAACCCTAATTTCTGTTGCAGCTGTAGAATTAGGTCAAAATTGAATTCTGTCTTCATCAAAAGATGCATTATCCTTAGAGCAAAATTCCCAAGGTTCTTTTTCTGTCAAAAGGTTGAGTGAAGACCTTGAAAGATGAAACCCTAGTTCCGACAAAGTTTCGACAATGGATTCTTCTAGCACTGCTCTGATACCATGTTATATTTTCATAAGATTAGAACAATATATATTAATTGCATTTATCAATAGGATCACTAGAATATAGACAAAGCACAAAACAATAACACGAGTATTTTTATCCTGGGAAACCCAATTCGGATAAAAACTAGCAACCTTCGTCTAGAGATGATAATTCTAAGAACAATGTATAATGAAGAAAGAGAAAATATGGAAATGCTTTCCAAATATAGAAACCCTGAAGAAAATATTATTATGTAGTATATATGACCTTCTCTCTCTCCCAGAAAACTGCGAACTTCACTGTGGTGATATGTTCCTGCTGTTGTGTGGAATAATGAGGAGTGGTGCCTCCCATTGATACAGATTTTCCACTAATAATTTAATTGGGGCTGACTTCTCTCGGGGAGAAATATAATTTATATTTTATAATTTATTTTGTCTTTTCTTTTTATTTCTTTTCTCCCCAAGGTCTACATTGTTATTCTAGGGTTTGTATGATTGATTACAATAAGTTCATCTCCCGTAGGAGGTACAATACAAGTACAATAAGAATAGATTCTGAAGTTGCATAAACTCCAACAAGTGGCCAAGGGGTTGAACACTCATTCTTTGTATACTGTAAGGCTCATCTACCCTCCACAAGGGCAGCAGGGAGAGGAAAACCCGTTGGGGCTATGGACTGCTCGCTGGCAGTGGGGCTAGGCCTTAGTCATTTACTGGAGGCTAGAAGGCTTTACATGGCACTTGATATTGTAGGATGGCTACTATCTTATGTGAAATGTCAAATTTATTGAAAAAAGGTCAATGGTCAAAGGATGAGCACTCACTCTTTGTATAGTGTTCGACTCATTATCCCCCATAGGGAAACAGGGCGATACTAGCCTTCAAAGGTTGTCTTTGTCAGTACTGGAGCCTAGAAGGATTCTAGGGCACCTACCTTTGGAGATTGACCTGTTTTGTGAAAGTTATGAAAAGGAAAACTTGCTAGAGTCTGAAGGAAACAAACCCAAGTACTTCATCCATTTGTGAGACACTGCCCTCCCCTATTGCTATTTGTCATGCATATGTATTTTTGGTTGAGTGTATTGGTTATCATTCAGAGAAATCACATAGTCAAAGTCAGTCAAAAGTCATTTCCTTTTTCCTTAGCCTTGTTTTCCATCTTCACCTAGCATTAGCATTCCATTTAAGCTTTGTAAGTATAGCATGAACAAGCAAAATTCTAGAAGGTTTCGAGACTTTTCAAGGGCATAAGTATCTCTTACTTACTATTATTATTGTTGTCACCATGATTATGAATAACATGATTTAAGTTTGGTTTTGATATACACCACCGGATCATTTCTTACCTTGGATGTATGAATGATCATATGGGTACAATATCTCACCTCCAGTTTGGGTACTTTGACCTAGTCAACCCAGTTGACCAAGTCAAACATGGTTCCCAAGACAGTGACTCAAAAAATAACATTTCTTATATTTGTCCCAGACATGCCCAGGACCAATACCGCGGTTTCATTTTTGAGAGTTTGGCCTTAGATCTCATGACCAATGATTATTATCACTTTATTATTGGCCAAATGATCAAATTTTATTACAGATGGCAGTGATTTTGGTTCTCCTAGAGCATTGCAGTGTTTTGGGGGGCATGATTAGTCACTTACACCATTCTTCTATGTCTCTAGATCATCCAGTACAGTCACTTTTCCCCAATTATCATCCAGGAAAGAGTTATTATGATTTTTATCAGTTTCAGAAGATGTACCACCAGAAAATGAACTAGAGGATTCACTGAAAAAATTGATTTGGCCTGTTGGGTCAAGGAATTGGATTGGAAATTTGTCAGAGGATATAGTGTGGCTCCCTAGGAATTTCTTCAGTAGTTTCAGTCAGCATTGTTGTCTA
Source organism: Pseudotsuga menziesii (assembly GCA_001517045.1). Classification (NCBI taxonomy): domain Eukaryota; kingdom Viridiplantae; phylum Streptophyta; class Pinopsida; order Pinales; family Pinaceae; genus Pseudotsuga; species Pseudotsuga menziesii. The sequence continues at coordinate 216,463 of LPNX010918324.1, read as the reverse complement.
GATTATTTTATTTTTGGTTCAGTTAGTAAGGATGTCCCCCAAGGGGCGCCCCCTGAACTTGGCTAATGATGTATTACACTATTATATCATATGCTATGAAGTTGTAATGGTTTTTAAGGTGAATTAAGCCCCTAGTGATCCCATTTGATGTATTATCATGTCACACCTTATGTTATATTATGACTTTCATTTTAAGAGGGCGTCCTTGAGCAAAGTGCGCCCGCCTTTGACGTGGTCACTTGTGATCCATGTGTTGATCCTTGTAAATTTAATCTCCATCGTTGATGATGTTATAATCTCAACCGTTAGATGTAAACTTGAATTAGGGTTTATGTCTCTCAAAAGCTATATAAAGACGACCCCCCCCGCATTGTAAAGATGAGCTCTGACACCAGAATATTGAATAAAGATATTTGTTTGGGATTACACTCTGGTGTTTTGTTGATGAATTTATAATTTTATAATTGACATTGTAGTTTTACTGTACTAAGTTTGCTTCGGGATAAATCTTTCATTTTTTCCTTTACCCATCCATCTGTAGGTTGACGGAGGCACGCTAGAGGAGGGCACACTTGTGGGGAAACCCACTCTACTTCGCCTCTTAGGTGTCACTGTTCAGGGAGTGATTATTTCTATATGATTTTTCATTTCCAGTATTTTTTTTATCTTGCAAATCCCATTCGTTTGTCTTACCATTTGATTTCTCTGGTTTGACAGGTTGAAGGGGGTGCTAGGGTCACCGGCAGAAGCTGCATACCATCAAGATATTTGCTTGGAATACTCATTTGATGAAGAAATATGTATTATTCATCACCTCAAAGGTCATATGCAAAATCCATGTATGTTTCTCAGGTAATTTCTTCTCCTTTTAATTTTCTCATGCTTTGTCCATCACTGTTTTCATTAAAAAACCATTGATAGTAGTAGGAAAATTCACCAGATCAATTTGCACTTGGAATCTGTGAATTTGGAAATCGGGGTTTTTTATGACATACTAAAAAACCATTTATCCCTCTTAGATTTCAGAATTGTACTCCTTTCCCATATCCAGGCCCTGATCTTAGGTAGAGAGAAAACACCCCTAGTTGTCCTAGTAGTCAGCGTCCTTTGTCTGCTGTTCTGGTTATACTTGGATATCTTTCACTTGTCAAATATTTCATCCAAGGTAGTGTGAAGGAATCCTTAATTGTCATTATCAACCACGTCTTGGGAATTATTCACTTATTTGCTTAAATCCCCCTAGGGTCCAGGCTTGATCATTTGAACCAACACACTAAATCCTAGAACTGATATGAATCTTCACAAGACACTTGATTATCCACCTTAAGTAACATTACCAGCATAATTAACCACATTTACTCAAGCACCCTTAATTTGTGGCTTATCTTACGAATGTAGGGTTTTAGACACTCACCTTACGTATTCTGCGTCAGGGGTCTGATCTAGTGATTTATTTTAGATATTACCTTTCCAGATAGATTTGGATCTCCCCCATTATCACTTGGGCTTCTCTAGTGGCATAAAGCGAATGGAGTCCTAACCTACATGACAACCATCCATCCTTTGGGGGTTAGGGTTTCTGTAGGTCATGACTTTAGTTCCGTGTCCCATCTGACATCCTTTACAAGATCAGTCAATCGGGGAAACTACAAGATCTATGATAATAGGGCATGTGAAATGTCACCTTTTTTACCACTCATTTATCCTGTTTTAAATACATTTGAGCTAGTTCCAGTTCCTTTTTGATATCATTTTACCCATAATCCAAGTGCTAGAACCAAGGTACAACCTCTTTGAATATCATGTTATTTTAAGTTATAATTTAAGTATTTAAGGTGGTTTTGTGCTTGGGTTTATCTTATTAATTGTATTATTCAGTTTCTTGTGCAGACAGGATAAAGGCAACATGTTCATGGATTGAACAATTGATGTTTTTACTTCCCTATTATTCCAAAAGATACGGTTGATGCTTGTCACAGCTTGGTTGTCCTCTTTTGGCACTTAAGCATTTGGTCTTTGACCGATGCTTAAGTGCGAATCTTCAGAAGTGATAGTAGGGCAACGAATTCGTTACCCAAGGATTCAGGAGTATCATCCTTTGAATCTATTTTTGGATGGATTTCTATCTAGTATATTTTTGTAAAAGAGGATGTAACAGTAATCAAGCGAGTAACAAATATAGAATGTAAAAGTTTAATGAACAACCTTGAGAATCTCTGATTCTCAAGGTGTTCAACTATTACAAGTAGGGAAGTTGTTACTCGAATGAGATACAAAAAGAGATGTGCTCTTGATCGGGGGCTAGCAAGAGAGAGAAATTTAAGACTTAGAGGGGAAGGACTATTGATGTGCAAATTGTTGCAACTTGTATTAATCTTTTTTACATAAAATGTTTTTTTAATACTCAGAGTCTTTAATTACGTATTGTAGCACTGGTTAGAGGAGGAAGGCCCCTTTTCATTGACCAGGAGCTTCCTTTTTTATAGTTTGTTCCTTTTATAATTAGTAAGATTGCAATGTGTGTCATAATCTTTATTGACTGTATAATTAATTCATAAGTTTTGTTATAGGATTTTGGAAATAGTTAACTGTTTAGATTCATTAAAAGATTGAATTGAGAATGTTGTTTCTCTATCCAAGTTTGTGGTTTCTTTGAACATATTAATTATCATTATGAATGGATTGGTAGTTAAAAGTTTTATGATCTGTATCTAGTCTTAGATGTTACTTTTTCCTTGACAGTCCTATTACTTGCAAGATAATAAGTTTGGTTTTCTTTTAACATATCATAGCATTGTTTCCGAGTAGAAGTTGTTTTTGTATTTATTGAATTTTTTATGGAATTGTGTGGATGGTGTAGGAAGAAGTAGTTTGACAGATTTGCTTGAGCAAAGTGTTTTCATGAATTGATTATTTTTAAGAAGTGGTGTGTTGTCTTATTTTTCAGTAGAGTGGAGAAGATTGGATATCTATTAGATATTAAAAGGAATGTTTCTTAGAATGAATGTATTGCATGCTACTTTGTCTCATTAGTAGTATTAGCATTTATATCTTTTCACAACATCAAGAAATAATTTGTATGCATATATCTTGCATGTAGCCTTGAAATTTTTACGTTCCTGGATTTATAATTAATGTGCATTCTTGTTTGGTTTTATTAAAATACCTTAATTGACATCAACATTTGGTGCCATTTTCGGGGGGTTACACAGGTGCGAATTTACAACTTGTGTTGTTTTCTTTTCCTAGATGCATCACCTTTGGTTCTATTGAGGCTTGAGATATAAATATGGGAGGTAAGAACCTACACTTCTATCGTTGATTCATTGCATGAGGACCATTCATGGTAGACTCTTGTATCACCTGAATTGAAGTTTTCCTTTATTGTTTGTATGAGTAAAGTATCACATAGAATGAATGAATAGAGGAATAAATCCTAGGGGTAGAGGAGGACCAACATATACTAATAAAGTTGTAGGTAGAGGGGACTGTAAGGACTAGGGGTGAAAGACATACATCCAAGAAATCATTGAGAAGGAAGAATAAGAGGCAACATCACATCATGAGTTTGAAGCAACATACCAAACAAGTCTGATCCATTGATATTCCTCACAACATAATTTTGCTGCAACTATAGAGGGTGACTTGCATGATATTTCAGAACAAAGGAGAAAAAATGTGGAGCCAAGTCCACAAAAAGGATCATACTCACCCATCATAATAGCGGGACCTGAACCCCACTCAACAGAACTAGGGCCTCACCTACCAGTAGGAGGGCACATGTAAACAAAGGAGGTTATAATTGAACATCAAATTTCAACAATTCCTAAACTCTCCCCCTAGAGCAGGGTAGTGTCATTAAGGCCTCTGTACCAAATATGGAGGAATCTCTTTAGTGTGAATGAGTCCCTGTTGATTTTGGGATCCCAAGGGATATTTGAAATTGTTGGAGGATACGAATCCAAGAACGATGGATGCTACTACATATACCATAGAATTCCCCATTGTTGATACCCCGACAATGGCACCAATGAAACCCACTTCGTTGTCTGCCCTCCCTAATTTTCACGGGATAACCACAGAGGATCTAGGCACCTTCCTGTTCGAGTTTGATGTATTGTGCAAGAGCTACAATTACACTAGTGACTCAGAGAAACTCAAATTGTTCACTGCCACCCTCAAAGGGGAAACCTTAATATGGTTCATGGGATTGGGTGGTGGATCCATAACAACGTGGGACAAAATGAGGGATGCCTTTCTCATGAAGTATCAAGAATATTGCAGATCCTGATACTTTAAAGAAGGAATTTTTAAGATTACTCAAAAGGAAGATGAGAATTTGGAGGACTACATAGAACGTTTCCAATACAACCAACAAAGATATCTACATTCTACATTGGGAAGCAAAGTATTGAATAAAATTCTAATCTGTGGGATGCAAATTGAATGGCTTGACATTCTGATTGTGATGGGAAAGGGAGATATTTCTAAAGAAAGCTATGAGACTATTTGCAACCAGTGTATGAGATGACATTGAGGGTCTTCTAGAAATAGCGCAAGAGTTAGAGATATTCCTACCAGTGCGGCCAAGTCAACTAATAGTGGGGTGACCTGAACATAAATAGGAACCCTATTGGAATATTTCAAAACTAATATCCTTGGGACCTTTTCTTCTTAGCTTGATGTATTTCAAACAAAACAAAGACAATTTGAAGAAGATAAAGCATTAACTGTTTTCTTCCCATGATGGAAATAGAAGCACATGACAAAGGAATGTCCACTAAATGTTGTGGAATTATGTGTAGTATGTGATAAGGACCATTCGACAAAATCATGTCCTTTATTTCTAGGACTAAAAGTGGCATGCCAGAGTGCTATTGAGGAAATTGAACCTGCATATTGGGACAAAATAAGCCATGGAAAAACAGGCCCCCAACTATGAATCAAGACCCATTTTTCTTTAATAATTGGAAAAACCAATATATGCCTTCAAATTTACAAGGTCAATATGCATCTCAATAGTCATAGTTCCATGCCCAACCCTAGAAAAATCCACAACATTTCCAATTTCATTCTCCTTGGGTATCATGGCTGCCACAATGGGTTCAAAATTCAGCTTGGTCTCAAAATTGGAGAAACCCTCCCTTTCCTATGTAACCGTATCTTGGGTTGAAACCTCAACCACCTCAATAATTACCAGCCCCACTCCCTGCTCAACCTCAGCTGCAATTCCCAATGAATATGCTTATGAATACTCAAATGAATACCTTTGTAGTCTGCTCCAATTGTCTGCACAACCAAACCTGAATAATAAGGAATTTCAACAAGTTGAAATGCCTACCTTTCCATCCTATACCATTGGATCTCTAGGATACAATGACATTCATTTAAGGTCTGGAAGGATCATCCAATCCAAAAATTCACCAATAATTTTAGAGAAAGAACCTTTATCTCCTAACACAAAGCATCAGTAAGGAAAGGACACAAATCTCAACCCAGCTGTAACTCCACTTGTAACAAAACCTATTACTAGTCCAAATATATCTAAGGTTGTTACTTCCCCATACCTGGAGAGACCGACATTAACAAAGGTACCCCAACAACTTGAGTTCAACCTTTTGGGAGAACTCTATAATCTATATGTTAAAATACCTTTACTACAAGCATTCCAGGATGTACCGATTTAAGCTAAGATAGTGAGGGAGTTGTGCCTTAAGAAGCTAGGTAGGAAACCCAAGGACCCTCCAACCATTCATGTTTTAGGAAATTTGTTTGATCTAATTTTAGGAAAGACTACACTAATTAAGTATACAGATCCCAACAATCCAACTATTATGGTTCAAATCCAAAGAGAAAACTTCCCTAATCCCTTAGTATACCTTGGTTCAACTATTAATATTATGGAAAAGGGGGCCCAGGAGACACTAGACCTTACAAATTTGAGACCAACCCCTACTCTTTTGGAGCTAGCAGATTGATCAACCATTAAACTAGAAGGGATAATAAATGATGTTAGTATTTCAGTAGACTTCTGTGAATACCCAGTTGATTTTCTTGTTCTGCAGACAAAATATCGATTGGAAGGTCATCCCTTAATTTTGGGAAGACCATGGTTAGCTAGGGTTGCTTATATCAACTGCAGAATAGGAAACATGACTATTTCCCATGGATACCTTAAGAAAAATCCAACCCTCTATCCTTTAGCAAAGCCTAGTGCAACTTGTGAATAGACCGTATGGGATTATTTTGAGATGGAAAATGAAAATATCCAGGCTATCCTTACCATTGGTAAATCTATGAATTTTAAGAATGAAACATAGGATGATGCCATCTCTAGTTTCATCAACAACCCGCCCTCTGTTTCCCACCGCGCATATCAATTACTAGAAAATTCAATAAATGACAACATAGAAGATAATCCTAAACATGAACTTGAAGACGAAGAAGGAATTCCAACTAAAGTAGTACATGAGAGTATTGCTATTGAAATTGAGTTTGGAAAAGCTTTAAATATAGCTCAAATCTATCACCATTCCAAAAAGATCAACTGCTACAAGTTCAGAGATCTAAAAAAGACAACTTTTGCATGGGATTATAGGGATATGAAGGGTATACACCCAGATTTCTGTACACATCACATTTATATATGTAAAGACTACATTCCAAGTAGGGAACCCCAATGAAGGATGAATCCTGCGTTATGAGATATTGTCAAGGAGGAACTCAAGAAATTGTTGGATGCTAATTTTATTTATCCTATATCCAAGAGTGAATGGGTGTCACCCTTTTTCATTGTTCCAAAGGAAAATGATAAGTGGCTTATTTGTGTAGATTACATAGAATTGAATAAAGGCACACAAAAAGACCACTTTTCATTGCTCTTCATTGATCAAGTACTCGACACCCTCTTGCGAAAGAAATTTTTTTATTTCTTCGATTGTTTCAATGGTTATAATAAAATCTATATAGCCCCTAAAGACCAAGACAAAACTACTTTTACCCGTCCCTGGGGAACATTTGCATATAGAGTTATTACTTTTGGAGTGTGTAATGCACCTGCTACTTTTTAGAGGGTAGTTTGGGCATTTTTTCAGATTTGGTTAACGAAAGTGTCGAAATTATTATGAATGATTTTATGCCATATGGTGCTACTTTTGATGAATCTCTATCCAACCTTGAAAAAGTACTTAAATGTTGTAGCTAAGTCAATCTTTCATTAAGTACATAAAAGTGCCATATGCCGATGATATAATGGATTTTGTTGGGACATTTTCTCTCTGCTACGGGTATCCAAGTTGATCCAAAAAAGGTAAAGGTCATACTTGACATGCCACCACTCAAGACACAAAAAGAGGTATGCTTTTTTTTGGGTAAATCTGGTTATTAACATCGATTTATGGAAAACTACTCAAGAATTGCCTCTCCTCTCTATGTTTTATTAATGAAAGATGCCATTTTTTCTTAGACTGATAAATATGATGCAAATTTTAGAAAATTAAAGAAATTACTATCCATATCCCATGTTTTATGTGGACCAGACTGGAAATTACCATTTCATATTGCTTTAGATGCATCAAATACATCTGCAAGAGCAATTTTGGGTTAAGAAGAGGATAAGAAACCGTACACCATCTATTTTTCTAGCAAAACTTTAACTCATACAAAACAAAATTATACAGTTACAGAAAATGAGTTTTTAGTGGTGGTTTTCTCAGTGAACAAGTTTTGACACTATATTATAGGTTACCCAACTTTTTTTCCCACAGACCATTCAACAATCATGTATCTCGCTAATAAACCTATTAATAATGCATGAGTTACTAGATGTTTGTTACTCCCACACAAGTTTGATATTACAATTGTTGATAAGCATAGTAAAGAAAACGTAGTATCATATTTTTTTATCTAGGTTTGTCACAATCAGGCCTGATTCTCCTATGGAGGATGACTTTCCCGATGAACATTTATTTGTTGTTTTTACTTATACACCTTGGTACATAGATATTGCAAATTTTATTGTTGCAAGGAAGTTACATTATCATATCTCGACCAGATATAGATGAAGGATCATTCAACAGAGTGTAAGGTACCCATGGGTAGAGGGTTGTCTATTTTACACAGGACCTGATTAGATTATTTGAAGATGTGCCAGTGAAGATGAAATCCCTGATATATTAAAATATTGTCATGATGAACCCTACGAGGGTCATTTTGTTGATAGGAGAACATGGCATAAAGTATTGCATATGGTCTATTATTGGCCTACAATATTCTGAGATGTAAAACAATATGTGCAACAATATGATAGTTGTTAGAGAATGGGTTAGCTAATTAAATCAGATGAGGTGTTGTTACAAGTGCAAGTAGTCATAGAACCCTTTGAAAAATGGGCTTTTGATTTCATGGTGTTGATCGAAATATTTCACCTCCTACAGACATCAAGGTGTTCCGCTGGTCTGAATGGTTCAGATCCAGAACAAATAGATCACAGAGGCTGATAACTCTCCCTAGACGTTGTAGATATCTAGAATACAAGGATTTGATAGTTCACCTATGTACCTGCAAAAGAGTTCAACACGAAACAAATCAAAGCAACCAGAATATGATCTACTAATCTATGCTAGTGACTAAGGAATCTAGCAATATATATCTGAAATCAAACATCAACAATATATATGGGACAGAAAATCAACTTGCATTAGAAATATGAAGGAGTTTACAACCAAGGATTAGTGTTGACATGCATCTCCATGAAGCCATCTCGTCATCCCCAAAATCTCTGACTCTAGCTCTCTATGCTCTCTCCAAATGATCTTGGGCCAAGAATCAGTCCAACAGCATAACAATACCTTCAATGTTCTCCCCTCAACCATGGCTATGAGCTCATATTTATAGGGATTTAATGGATAGATATGGTTGAGAAATTAGTGGGTGAGGTGGCCTCTAAGATCCTAGGATGAGGGATCTCGAGCTCAACCAACCCACAATAGTAGGGATAAGGGATATCTCGAGGCTTATCATCTAGAAGCCTCGAGAAGCTTCTCTTTTTCCCTTTTTACCCAGGGTACTGCGCTTCTCCTTCTATGACAGAGCAGCTCTGGTAATAACTGACTATGGACCAAGGGCAAAGGGCAGTGGCACCGCTTGTGGACAACCGATGAAAAGCAGTGCGAACAGGGGTACCACTCCTTGACAAAGGGGCATGCACGGTGCTGGGAATTTGTATGACAGACTGATAAAAAACCATTTAGTCTTCACTCCAGAAGCTTGGATTCAGGGCAAGTAGGTATGTCAAAGGTCTTATCACATGATGGTGATAGGATTTTGGTATAACACATGGGCCCAATCAACCGCTTATCTAAACAAAAATCTTATATTCTAGTATGTACCGATTATGTAACTAAATGGGTGGAGGCAAGGGATCTATTAAAAGAAACATAACAATCTATTCTGGACTTCTTATTTGAAGAAATTTTTTCTCCTTATGGGATTCCTAGGAGGTTGTCACTAATGGAGGAAACCAGTTCACATGAAATATAATAAAGGAAATGCTTTCAAAGTACAATATCCAACACCATGTCACTTCACCATATCATCCACAAGCCAATGGGAAAGTGGAGAGAGCAAACAAGGTATTGGATAACATCCTGACAAAAATTGTGCCTAGTCATTTAAGATATTGGGATGAAAGATTACCATAAGACCTGTGGGAATACATAACAACTTGGCGCAACACTACATGCTTCTCTCTGTTTGAATTAATATAGGGTAAGTGTCCGTTATTTCCAATTGAATTTGAAATCAAAACACTAAGAATTGGTGTGGAGGTTGGATTGGACTTAACGGAGCTTCAAAAGAACAGGTTGGATAATATTAATGAGTTGGATGAGTCATGATTAACAAAACTGCAAAATACAGATCTTTTCCAACAACAACTTGTTAAATGGCATGACAAACTTATCAAGAAAAAAATGTTTCAACCAAGAAATTGGCCCCTATTGTATGATTCTCTATTCAAAGACTTTAAGGGTAAACTTTGCACTAAATGGCTAGGTCCTTATGAATTCGACACAATATTCAGCAATGGGATTGTTAATTTGGTTATTATAGATGAAGAAAGTACCCCTATGATTGCAAATGGACGTCGCCTACAGATATATCATAAGCCATCTTGAAGAGAATATTTTGTTGAACAAGTTTCTTCTAATCCACAATTGCAGGTGTTGCTGAATGAGGAACACTCCTCTCCATCCACATGAGAATAATAATAATAGTAATATAGTTGTGAAAACCCCATTTGGGGTGTAGTTAGATAAGTATCAACCAAAATCTAGTTTTATAGTAGCTATTACACATACTAGAATAATCTAGATCCAATCCATAGTGTATTTTCTCTAAACTCAAAAAAATGGATTTCATACCCATCATATACAACTTTATACATCAAATCTGTAAAATCGTGCAGAAAGAAAGTGACATCTTTTCTTTCAATCTTCAATATTTGTTGACTTCAAGAATCTTCTTCTATCTAGAGAATTTCTCTATGAGCTTGCCATTCTCTGTGATGTTCTTTAAGGCCTTATCACTTTCATAGTGATTTCATATCACAATACCCCACATAGCCAACTATATGGCTATATAACCTCTCCAAGAGGTTTAACTGTTCTCTAACAATATAGACTATAAATCTTCTTGAATATCCAATAGTCTCTGATACTTTGACTATGTCACTTCTCACATGGATTTTCTCCACAATATATCACAACCCATGGTTTCCTAAGTCATGTACCATGACTAACTAGTTTGGGGATTTTTAACTACTGTAGCTTGTGAATATATATCAATAATCCCTCTTCAACTAGAGGAGTCTTTTATACTATACCAAGCTTGTTTTGGACAGAGTCTTAGTAAATATGCTGGTAATTTTACTCATCTGTGGATATGTATAGGAGTTACAAATCTCCTTTTTGCACCATGTCTCAGATATAACTGACTGGGAACCCTGTAAAGCTTTACTACCTTACAATATGCTCTATATAGAGAAACATATTTGATGTCATCTTTCTCGATCACTGTACTAGTTAGAATCCATATATCCATGAAACTTATTTTCATTGATTGTGACATGTTTGAAATTACTCTGAATCCACATATACTTGTACCAAGTAGGTAACACAACACATGCTTTGTTGTACATGTCTATGTATTGACTGTAAATCATATAACTGATATTGGGACATATATAGATATATCTAACATGTATGAGATCCTACAAATTTGAAAAAGAATCCTATTTATATTTATGTGTGTGGTCATGGATTCACAATCCATTGTTTTTGAATCCTTCCAAGAACTCTATTGAACATTTTTCCTCAACAGAAGAAAAATCTTACCCAATGATTGTTATACCTCTAAAATTAAGAATCATCCAATATTCTTACATATATAGTCCTTTTGAATATGAACACCATTAAGGTTTCTACATAGCAGAAGTTTAATTAACCAAATCCATTGGTTTTCCAAGAGCTAGCAAATCTAGCTTCTCCTCTCAACATTTAGGATGTGAGAATCATAATTTGAGTCCTCCATCATAGAGACTCATACTCCTCTATGTATAACACACATATGAATATAAATAGGATAAATGAATTACCTTTAGGGGTCTTTACTTCTTTGAGAATAGTATTAGGGATTCTATTCCGACTTCTTCCGAAGAAACTTAGGAATCTCCTGATCTACTCTTTTTCAGGATTAACCATCCAAATGAATCCGTGCTATTCTCTTCTTGTAGGTTAGGGAATATGTTTCTCCCTACAATAAAAAATATTCAAATGATTAATAACATTACATAACCAAGAAATATAATTACACGAAAACTTTCAACATACTGACAATTGTTCACACATTTATGTACATAGATGAAATCAATGTTTTGACATAACCCCATTCATATTTCATAAATAAATTTTGCATCCCCATATTCATATCTCATGAAACAATCATGCATGATTTATATTCATATCTCATGAACAATCATGCAACCTTATGTTTTTTTTAATTATAACATGAGTTTGACTATTTACCAATAAATAGAAGGATTGCAACTTATGTTTTTAATATGTTATACTATAACATCATTCATAATCCCATGAATACATTAAAAAAACCTTTAAATCTAATTTTCTAAAAGCATATGATAATCAAACAATCATGCATGTATACTTCATGAGTTTTGTTATTTTCTAATAAAGGAAATATAATCAACATATATGCTCAATATGTTTATATCATAACACAATTCCTAATCCCAAGAATACAGATCTTTATATGAATGTAATGAAACACATTCAAAACTATATAGATATAAAGAGCATATAATAAACAAAATACAAGTACTTATCTTTTATTGTTTTTCATGCTCCCTCTTGATCTCTACTTCCTTCCAGATATTACCAGAGTCCCTCGATCTTGATCTCCTTGCAAATTTGAGTTCATGTAGGAGGTAGTGAATCTCTTCATGGGGAAATGAGATCCCGTACAACTTGGAGTGAATTATCTTCTTCAGGAAAAAATTATTCCAATGATCATCATCCTCTTCTTCAAATGAGTTCTAAACTCTATTAGGAACTCATCACACACAAGATCCATTGAAGAGGGATAATATCCAATCCACAAATCCCTAGGTCATTCAACTAATTCGTCCAGATTGTAAATACGTCCATACCATGAATTCTGAAAAATTTATCTTCAAATAACTGATCATATCTCCCAAATGAATATGAATTTTTGAACTCCTCTTTAAGGAAATAGATAAATCATCCCATTTGGGAAGTGGGTTTTTAACGGTTTTGGGTAATTCCTCATGGATTGATCACAAATGATCTATGAAATTTGTCTCTTGAAAAGTGACGGGTATGGTGCATATTGAATTGCTCTTGATTTCACCCTACATTGGATAAAGGATCCTCACTCATTGAGGTCATGTAGGCATCTAGGTCATGCTCCTGAAGAATGATTAACACACTTGCCTTCCATGTGTTGAAGTTTGAAGTACCTTCAAGTGGGTCTTCCGATTGGACGGAGATCGATGACATGGCTCCAAGATTTTTCTCGACTCCTCAAGATCTATGTAGGCTTAGGTTGCTGCACAAAACTAAGCTCCTTCACTCCCTATGCTCTGATACCATGTTGATGTTTGAGAAAAATTGGAGAAGCTTGAACTTTAAAACTTTCATCAATCAATTTCAGCACATATGTATTTCATAAATCAGCCACATATGAATATATCAACCACATATGAATCTCATGAATATATCAACCACATAAATATATCATCAACATATAAATCTCATAAATATATCAGCCACATAAATCAGCCATATGAATCAATCAATCATGAGAGACACGATATACCTTGGGAAAAAACTCCAAACATGGAGGATGAAAAACCCAACAATTCTTTAAGTATGATAGATTGATTTGTAGGGAATGGTTTACAACACATAAGCATATTTCTCGATAAGATATTTCACCACAACACTAGAGAAGAGATATACAATGTAACCATGCAAAAACAACTATATGCAACTGCATTTAACTTTCCATATGCCTAGCATATTAATAACAAGCCAAAAACTCTAGCATGTAGAAGGTAGTGCATAGGAGGTTCAGTAAACATATTGAGAGCACCACATAGTGCACTCACAAGGAGAGATAAGTAGAACGCCCTCCATGCAAACATTAGTTCCTTTCCTTTCCTCAATTAGCTTTAATTGAATGTCCATTGTCTTTAAGTGAAAGTGAACTTACTTGAACTGAATGTTAACTATCTTGAATTGAATGTTAACTGACTTGAACTGAATGTTAACTTACTTGAAGTGAAAGATAACCTACTTGAACTAAACGTTAACTTACTTGAACTAAATGCTAACTAACTTGAATTGAATTATAACTTGAAATCAATCTTTAACTAACTGTTGATCACTTAGTTAACATACTAACTTAAGTTTCATCAATGCTTCACTCTTAGTGCCATCCATGCACAATTTCTATTATTAACTTTTGCATGGATTTAGTTAGCTAATGCATGTTGATTGATGAACATTAAGCTCTTCTTTACTTAACTGATTACATTCATTAATAGTTCAATTGATGCTTTGATTGAGGCATTGATTGAGACATTCATATTTTACTTAAGCTTTATAACTTGAGTTTGCTCAAACATTTGCATGGGCAATTCGAATTCTCTTTCTATATTCTTTATCTCATTATCATTAAATAATTAATGCATGGTCCATATGTGTATTATTTATCGATCTTATCATATCATGCTAAGAGGAATGATTCCATACATACCGATGATCATATATATTACCTTGGGGCATATAGTCACATGCTAAAGTAATTCACTCTAGGGGTATCTAAGCACTAAAGGAGACTTATAACAACTAGTGACCATGACTAGCAATATATCACATAGTATAACCACCTAAACAAATGGAGGTCCATAATCTTTATACAACACAAGACTTCAATATCAATACAACACAAGATCATCTCCAAAATTGGAGATCCATTCTCATAGGGTACCATATATGAGAATCACTGACTTGATACAACACAAGTCTAAAATTGATACAACACAAGTCCACAGTCTTGATACAACACAAGACCAGTCTTGATATTACTCACAAGACTCAACTTGATATTACTCACAAGATCTATAATACAAAATCACCATCTCAATCATATGAGGATACTTAGGACTTGATACAGCACAATGTATTGAATTGATATTGCACAAGTCTTGGAGAATGACTCTTGATGTTGTACAATCAACAATATGTGCCTCCATAAAGAAGATCAAACCTTTTTAAATATATGCACGAGATCTAGTAAGTGGACAATCTTAAGATTCTCCTAATATGGGAGCTCATAAAATACCACTTTCGTATTCATCCTAATGGTATTTTCTTAACATAGGTGTCGAAGGATTCAGGATCATTGAACGTAGGTTCCCCATTGGAATCGAACATTTCTGCAATTTTCTTCTTCTTTTAACTGTCATATGCCCTAATCTAGTGAGTCGATGTCAATATTTCAATCCTTTGGGTTCTCTCTAGTTTACCATTGAAAGAAGATGTTGCTCTTCTATAATGGGGACCTTCTAGTAGGAATACCCTGGAGCAGTAGTACACTACCTTTCGTAGGTAGCTGGACCACCTAGTCTTCATCGAAGGCCCACAACATTTACATCTGTGATACCCTTTTGTTACAAGACATAGGGTGTTATTGTATACAAAGCATGATAGTTTTGAAGATCAATATAGTTGCACTGAATTAAATATGCCAAAAAATATTGTTACAAATATAAACAAATCAATCAACATGTTTACCAGAGAAAAATCCTAACCCCAGATAATCATGTGTGGTACTGTATGCACATATTCCATACAACACAAAACTTCTCTCTGTGGGGATGGGTCTTAATACATCATATAACTATATCCCTTCCCATAATTCCTTCAATTCATCAATCAATGGTTGTATGTAAGAATTCATATTCTTCACTTGTCTTCTACAAGGGACTATAAGATCCAACCTAAGATGTTCCTTCTTCATCACTACTACAGGCTATTATAGCATGATTTTCCACACCTTATGCATCATGCCTTGATGGCCTATCTTTGTCCCTCTGCAGACCCACTATATCCCCCTTTCTCAGTATATTCCTGATGCTCCATTAAAAACCCAAACAATTCAGTTTTGTTTATACATGAGTCGATGTCAATATTTCAATCCTTTGGGTTCTCTCTAGTTTATTATTGAAAGCAGATGTTTCTCTTATATAAGGGTGATCTTTTAGTAGCAATACCCTGGAGCAGTAGTACACCACCTTTCGTAGGTGGGTGGACCACCTAATCTTCATAGAAGGTCCACAACATTTATATCCATGATACCCTTTTGTTACAAGACCTATGGTGTTATTGTATACATAGCATGATAGTGTTGAATATCAATACAGTTGCACCGAATTAAATATGCCAAAAAATACTGTTACAAATATAAACAAATCAATCAACATGTTTACCAGAGAAAATTCCTAACCCCAGATAATCATGTGTGGTGTATTCACATATTCCATACAACACAAAACTCCTCTCTGTTGATATGGGTATTAATACATTGTATAACTATATCCCTTCCCATAATTACTTCAATTCATCGATCAATGGTTGTAGGCAAGTATTGATATTCTTCACTTGTCTTCTACAATGGACTATAAGATCCAACCTAACATGTTCCTTCTTCATCGCTACTACGGGATATTATAGCATGATTTTCCACACCTTATGCATCATGCCTTGATGGCCTATCTTTGTCCCTTTGCAGACTCATTACAACCCCCTTGCTCAGTATATTCTCGATGCTCCATTAAAACCCTAAAAAACTCAGTTTTGTTGATACATGAGTCGATTTCTATATTTCAATCCTTTGGTTCTCTCTAGTTTACCATTGAAATAAGATGTTGCTCTTCTATAAGGGTGATCTTCTAGAGGAATACCCTGGAGTAGTAGTACACCGCCTTTCATAGGTGGCTGGACCACCTAGTCTTCATAAAAGGTCCACAACATTTACATCCATGATAGATCGATGATGAGAGTCTTCCCATAAGGATTCATCCAGACTCATAATATCCATAATATACTTGTTAGATGGAAAAGTTTGTGAGAGATAATCTAAAGTCAGGAGAGGGGAATCTAGCCAATAGGGAAAATGGTAAGGATCCGATGCTACCAAATCGTGATCATCTATGTAAGAATCAGAAACAAATTGAATGACATCATATATGGGTTCATTTGGACTCAGAGAAGGAAATTCAACAATGTCTTTACCTTTAGACATTCCCTTGATCGTGGATGATATCATGTTTACCATGGCAATTTATGTACTAAGAGGGGCGGCATTGGATGGAAAAACTCCCATGAGGGATGAATCTTTCAAAATTCCAACCCCTATTGAATAATAGGGAGGAGGTGAATTCCCTAACATTCGAACATTATTTGCCATGGTAGCAGTAATATTAGGTGAACAGTAATCATGTTGATATATGGTTACAATTTTCCCTTGATGTGGGAATTGGAGTGTGTGGAAAATTGATGATGCAACGATAGACATAGCATAGAACCAATTCCTTCCTAATAACAAATTGTAATCTAAAGGAGCATTGACCACTTCTACCTGGAGAGAAACGGTTTTTTCCCACAACTCAATGGATAACAATGGTAACAGACCATGAGGTTGAAAACCTCGTCTGTCGAAAGCTTTTAAGGTAGTTGGTGACTTACTAAGTTTAGGAGAACCAATGGCTTTCCAACAAGACATCGATGAGACTGAGGTGGAATCCCCTTCGTCCAATACAGTCCAATGGAATTTACTATCCACCACTATAGTTGCAATTTGAAAAGCAAGTTGATGGGATAGCCTCGATTTATACTTCTCCACATTAAAAGTGATCATGGTGGAATTCTCAGGATCGAAGGCCCATGGGGATGAAAACAAATTCTTCCGTTGTGTAGGGAAAATTTGGAGTACCTCCAATGTGGAAATAGAACAAGGTTCTTGGGCTAAATATTCAACAACATTGTAAAATTTAGCAGCTCAAGCACTAGGATTGAAATTTTTTTTACAGATTTTACTCTTAGGAGGGTGCAATATCGTGTCAAAAGTAGGTTTTTTAATAATGAGAGGACCATTAGAAGGAGGTAAAGGAGAAGGGTTGATGGGAGGGATATTCTGGAGAGAAGCACCTTCATCTTTCTTCTCAGGCGGTTTATCATATGTATGACTTCTAGTAGTTAACGCAACTGTCTCGGTGGACATCATTCTAATGTATTCAGTAGAGGAAGAGGGACCATGCAAAGATGTATGGTCGATCAATTGTTGCTGGGACGAAAAGGGGTCGGTTAACACTGCTAGTGTGGGATTAATTTTATTGATCTCTTCATGACGAGGACACTCCTTCGTGAAGTGGTCATCTCCACACAACAAACAAGGACACTTAGCCTTCCGTTTAGGTTTGGTATCATTCTCTGGAGTCGTTGTTTTGGTACTCTCCTACTAGTTTCCAAGTTTCTTATTTTTACCTTTACCTTTATTTTTATTGTTGGGTGTTTGTGAAGACTAAGAGAATTCACCTCAGAGGAAACCATAGGAGTGGAAGAAGTTGAAATTGAAGTACTTTGTGTCTTGGATGGATTGGTTGTGGATGGAGATTGGATTGAACCAACAATACCATTGACATGAGTCTGAGCCGTGGCTTGGAAGGATTGGTCCTGGGACGAGGAGAATTAGGATTCAAATCATATAAAGGATTGGGCTAAGAATAGAATAAGTCCAAATATTGATCCTGTCTAATAGCCTGCTCTTCCATGGAAACACCACCCACATCCACATCCCAGGAAATAGGAGGCAATAAGGATTTGGTAAACCAGTCAGCCAAAAATTGATATGGAATAGGAGCTTTGATTAACCTTCGATGTCTCCTCCACTCATGGATATGGTCAGATATGTGAGTAGAAGTATTTTTTCAAAGAGAGGTCAAAAGGTCCGATGCCCATTTCATACCGGATAGGTAACTAGAAATGAGTAAGAAACACGATTTCCAAGGAATTAAAATCTACAAACGAATGTTGTGGAAGTTCAATATACCATTTTGCGGTTGTGCTGGTCAATGTTCTTTGGAAAAGCGTCAATTAGATGGAATAATCCATTAGGGAGTTAGATGAACACCACAAATGGAAAGTCATCACATGGTTTTTCAGATCTTCTTCTTGTTTCCCATCAAACTTTGGAATGTTGTAACTAGGACTTTTGCACCTCCTACGGACAGGAGTTGTTCCTATAGTCTGAATAGTTTAGATCTAGAACAAACGGTACACAAGAAGATTGGAAGACATTACCTAGAATGGGTGGAGACATGGAATGATTCTCTTTGATGTAATAGTATAGCTGTTTTTTGTAATGATGGTTCTTCACAGATGTACCTGCATAATCACAAGAAAACAAAAAACAAGATCAAATAACACTAGAATATGATCCAATATTCTATGTTTATGACTAAAGAATTCAACAATAAAATATACAGTAATAACACAATATACTTTATGGGAAAGGAACCAATTTTTCATTAAATAATAGAGAAGAAGTGTACAACCTATGCCTTAGTGTCATTGTACTCCTTCACAAAGCCAACATCCTATCCCCAATAGCTCCAACTTGCTCCCTCAAGCTTACTTAACTGATTTAGGGTAGAATGTAAAAGCAACAACATAACTTTACTCTCTCCTCAACCATGGAGAGTGAGCCTGCTCTTATAGGCTTGGGATGGATAGAGATTGTTGAGAAATTGGTGGGTGAGGTGGATAGGAGATCCCCAAAGGATGGATATCGAGCCCAACTAGCCCTAGTGAGTAGGGATAAGGGTGCTATGAAGCCTTCTTTCAAGAAGCTTCATGAGAACTTCTCTTTTTTAACTTTTTACCAAGGGAACCACTTCTTCCTCACCGAGACAGAGAGGTGACAGGGAAGAACCATTCCTTGATCAAAGGGTAAAGGCGGTGCCACCGCTTACTTCCAATACATTACAAGTGGTGCTGAAGAAGGTACCACTTTTTGACTAATGGGTAGAGGCAGTGTTGGATTTTCATATGTAGATTTGATGTCTGGACTAATATTCTCACTTCACAATTTGTGATTAAGGAAAAATACTAAATTTTGGGATCTCATCACATGCTGATGATGATATTTAGGTGTAACAGAATGCCCCCCAAAGCATGAGGCTACAGGGATACACTAAGTGAGAGCTTTGAAAGAGCAAGTTATCACTTTGAGGCAAGAGTCATCTTGATCGAAGATCATCAACTAGGAATCTACAATACATCAATACTTTTGACTCATGAGTAAATATGTCTTCATCATGGATGCAGAACAATACAAGGCAGATCGATGAGAGAAATTAACAAACATGGCTACTAGAATACAACGTAGATCCATGTGATAGAGGACTCAAACATGGACATAGCTACCAGATATACAATGTATATCTATGTCATATAGATGCAAATTTGAGCATAACCATGACCATACAAATGTGGATTCATGCTGGTACTTCATACAATATACTCCATCGCAACCCGGGGAGAAATCTATGAATGCTTTTCAACATATACCCAAGGTCTTCGTTTCATCTTCCACAAATTATGATTCTATCCATGTGATTACAATGATATGAAGTCGAACATGGTAGAAACCACTTGATTACCGGTCAATGATGTGAACCATTAACAAGTGTGAGGGAGATCACCATTGATTTCAATGATTCCCAAGGTACCCTAGTACAATCTACTAAGTGTGAATAGATGATTTGATTTCTAACACTCAGTCTAATATATCGATCAAAGGTTAATGATGTGAACCTATGTCGAGAGAGAGAGAATCTGTCATTAAGGCATACAAACCTCAAGGTCCTAAACTTGTTTCTAAGACTAATTCCTAGATGATAAGCTGATGCCGACAGGAATAGTCTCGTCGAAGGAGGGCCATAATGAATCCCACATCGACGACTCGAAACTCAAAACAAAGTTTTGGAATTTTGTAGATAATGTAACCATATGACTGAATCAAAAGCACTGACACAAAGGTTGTTTTAACTATAGAGGTAAACTTCTATCTTCCCTCTGAACATCGGGCGACATGACAAAAGACTTGGCAGCATTGACTCGACGAGGAGGAACACAATACGACATTGGAAAATGCATTATTTGAAAGAATCAAAGGAGTGACATGACTCATGAAATTGAATCGAATCAGAGACAAGCTGGATACCTAATTGAATGAATGAAATACATACAAGTGCCATGTTCAAAGGTGACAGACAACTGCAATTTTATTTGAAAAATGAATTGATTCCCTTCCCTTAATTTCCCCATCATGATTGATGAGTGCCTATTTTCATTTTTACGAGTTCAAAGAGGGTAACAAACACTCGTTGTAGCTTATCCGAAGACAAGTCCATTCTCATACGTTTTACAAAACTGAGAAAGGAGGGGTTCATTCCCAAAAAGGGTCTCTCCGTGTTTAGTTTAACGAGTCCAATGAAATTTAACTCGGTATCGTTCATGTTTAGAGAGTCTGAACGAAGACGGAAGAAGACTACAAAGGGTCCTTTTTTGTATGATTTAGTCTCCAGGGCCCAAAAAAGTATAAAATAATACCCAAGAGAACTCTTCCAGTCATGATTGGTTGGAGTGTTCCTTTTTGTAAATAGTCCATCCAAACTGAAAAAGAGATAAACTACCGTCAGAGAGATGACTCTTCAAATACTTTAACAAGTGTAAAGAAGATAAGTGCACTCAACAATCTTTTCATATTTAGGGAGCCCAAAAAGAGTTTAAAGGAGAATCCATTAGGTCTCTTTTCATGATTAAGGGTTTTTACGAGCCTGAAAAGAATCAGAAAAAGACTTGAAACTCTAATACTGGGTTTTGGGAGCACGGTCAAAGTGTCGAACTGAACGCCCAAGGAATTTTTTCATTTTCCAAAAGTACAAAAAATTCAAAAACAAACTTCTCCATAGACATTACTGCTTTCTCCTACCCCTATAAGACTTAGAAACAACCATTAGTTTCCCAAAATATAAAAAAAAATGAATTTTATGAACTATATTAAAGGGTATTTCTATGAAAAATGATTTTAAAACATTAAAAACCCTAAAAACATGTTATAAAAGCTAAGTAAATAGTAAAAACCAACTTATTTACTATTTACCAAACCTTGGAGAGCATTTTGGGAGATTTGGAGCCAAAACTTCAGCTGGATATTACGAGAGCATCAACCGTCCGTTTTTTGCATCATTGGATTCGGGTAAAAGCTAAAACCATCCTCCTTTTCTTTATGGTTTCCAACTTTTTCTTTTGATGAGTTTTTGAGCTCAATGGTCAAACCTAAAAGAGCAATGGCGGCCATTGTGCTTGGCCTTCATGGGAAAGGCAGTGCCCGATATAAACCGTGTTTTTTTCAGTTCAACTTAGGCGATGGCACTGCTCTGTCTTAACTGGGTAGAGATGGTACCGACCATGAGCTTCAAAAAACACATGGATTGGCCAAAATAAAAGTTTAAAAGCAATTTTGATGGTTGGATATGCTTCTAAATGGCTCTTTAATGGTTTTTGGCAGGTTCATTTGATCAAAAAATGGTTATTTGGAAAGAAAGACAACATGATGAGGATGATGCTCGTGCCACAAGAAATCCAGGTTGTGTGGATGCCCTATGAGGTTGTGGCCTCCTGAAGTTATTTCGTACCCGTAGTATTGTTTCGCATGCCTGCTTACTAGAATATATTCTTCATATGTGAAATCCAGAGCAGCAGCATTTTGAGGTGCGTCCTCATGTTCTGACTATAGAGGTGGAATACATTTACTTCTTGACAGGGCTATCCAGATGGGGAACCCCTATTTCTCTAACCGGTTCCTGAGGAGGGGACGTGACTACATAAGAATTGATTAATCGTCATTGTCTGTCTGGCACAAAAATGTCAGGTAAGAATATTCCCATCAAGGCTGTGGTGGATGTGCCACTTTACACTATTTTGTTCACTATGTAGAGGCTGGCAGGGAGTCAAGGGGCTCACCAGGAATCCTGGGCACATCTGCTATATTCCGTTGAAGGTATGGCACCTACAATTTTTAACTGGGAAGAAGCTCTTCTTCCTGTTTTCAAGGACATGCTGACAAAATTTCGGCAATGGGAACTGAAGAAGTTTGGGTATGGGTCCATTTTAGCCTGCTTCTTCTTCAAGAGGTTACCTCTCATGAGGCCCCAGGTAATCTTCACAAAGCTCAGGGCTAGAGACCTACGCATGGTGAGGTGGGTAGAGATCATGGCTCGTACAGGAGGTGGTGGGGACAAGGTGAATTTCGAGGTCGCCTTCTTCCGTTGGCTACATGACTAGATCCTCATGATAGAGGATTATGCATATACATGGACCGACTTCAGAGGTGATCCTAATCTACCATTACCACTTGGTGCTCAGTGGGGAGATATTGGTAAGAAGCAAAACCCTAAAATGTTGATCATGTTTTTATATTTTTATATTTTATGTTTTTTATGGGTAGTAACAAGACCTAAAATTTTACATGCAAATGTTGGTGGTGCACGACCTAGGGGATCCTCCCCGATGGACAAGAAAGCTGGAGTTCACAGAGGTGATGACCATCTCACTGAGCTGGAGGAGAACCTAGAGTGATTGACTCTTGAAATCCCAGATGCAGCGATAGATGACCTCCCTACGAGGTATTAGAGACACACTACAGGAGTTCCAGGTCGCTTCAGCTAACTGCTACGTAGGGTAGCATGGGGAATCATGTGCTATCACGAGCATCATTAGATGGTGGATTACATGATGTACTACTAAAAGCTGACTAGCTTCAGGATTTTTGTATTATTTTGTATTTCCTGAAAGCCATAGTGCTTCAGACGAGGTCTCGTGACCACATTTTTTGTAAAAAACACTCTTTATATATATATACAGACTTGTTACCGGTGTTTATATGTCTCAAATGGAAATCATATTTAGATGATTTTTATGTGTCATTTACAAATTATTTTACAATGAACCATGTTTATTTTTCAAGTTATGAACGGGCAATATACAAGTCTAGGATGTAGTTTGCTAACGAATCAACAACTATAATATTTGACCTAGGGATATGCTTGTAAGTGATACACTCGAATGACCTATCTAATAAACGCACTCTCTGAAATAAATAGAGGAATACAGGGTTTTTGATGGTATAGACATGGTTTAGATTACAAACCACTAATTGTGAATCCATAAACACTACCAAATCATGAATGTCTCGAGATACAACCTCATCCAGTAGACCTATTGCTGCCTAATACTCAGTGATGTTGTTGGTAGTGGAACCAATATAAACCGCTCCTGAACTGATCAAGTCATGAGTCGAGGAATACATAACCCAAGCAGTTGAAGCAAGGTTCAGGGTATGACGAAAAGCACCATCGGCGAAGCCATAAAAATCCATCCTATCTGCATAACCAAAACATGGTATCAACAATTTGGACACTAAACTCAAAACCATACTGAATCAAGACACAACACACTGAAAGCCAAAAATATACATATATACAAGGTACCATACAAAAATCATTTAAGCATAGTACCTCTTCAGGTACAATCCATTGCGAGGTTTCCTGAAGGGTATCACGTCATAATCCACAAGCTCATAAACCCCCTTCTCTTAAACTTTGTTGATGACAAAGGGACCATACCACATTGACTCAAACTTCTCTTTACCTAGTTTATTGTGTCTCTGATTGTAAGTCAGAACTAGGTCACCTTCATTGAAAACATGAGGTTGAATAGATTTATCATACTGTGCCTTGACGCATTTCTTATGTGCCTCATTAGCTAGGGAAGCATCTCTTCTAGTTTCATCAAGATTAGTCAGGTATAGGAATCGCTTTTCCTCAATGGAAGTGTTTGGCAAAAGTTCTACTGCAAGTTTCAGTGACAAAATATGGCATTGGATAGGAAGGATAGCTTCTAGTCCATAAATTAACTGGAATGGTGTGAAACCAGTCTTTGTTTTTACCGAAGTCCTGTAAGCCCAAAGAGAATAAAAGAGAGTCAGGTTCCAGTTGGATTTATGATCTCCAACCATCCTCTACAACATAGTTTTTAAAACTTTGTTAATGGCCTCGACCCGACCATTATCTTGCAGATAGTAAGGATTTGAGTTTTCATGGCGAAAACCCAGCTTAGTACTTAACTCGGTCATCATCTGATTCCAAAAATGTGATCTGTGGTCAGTGACTATAGACTATGGGACTCCAAACCTAGCTATCATGCGATTGAATAAGAATAGGGTGATAGTCTTACCATCCTATGCATACGTAGGCATAGCCTCAGCCTATTTCATGAAATAATCAATGACTAAGATGGTGTAAACATGCCCCCCAGATGAGGTAGGCTTACAATGCATAAATTCAATACCCCATTTAACAAAAGGGCCAACCACAATGATGGGGTGTAAAGGAGCAGGGTGGGTGCATTTTTTTGGATAGAAATGTTGGAAGGGTGGGAATTTCTTAGTAGCCTCATGACAATCTTTGAATATTGAAGGCCAGATATAGCTAGCAAAAAGGATTTTATGGGTTGTAGCCATCCCAGAAATATGATCGCCACACGCTCCAGAGTGGCAATCATTAAGGACCTGTTCAACCTCTTCATGTGTAAGGAATCATCGAAGAATGGAATCTATACCACGTCTGTACAATGTATAATTTAAGATGAGGTAGTACTTCGCGTGGTGACAGATACGGCAACGATCGTCACGGGATATATTGGGCTGAAATATTTGAGTTTGGAGATAAATGATTAAATATCCATACCATGGGTCGTTTGTGCTTATCAAGAACAAGAATTCATCTATAAATGAATCACTGGGCTCAGTATCCATCAAAGCACAGGGAAGGTCACACATCAGCTTTGCAAAGACCAAGGATTTCTTTGATGTGGCCTTAGAAAACTCAAGGTTGAATTCCTGTAGTATGACAATCCAACGGCAATATTTTCCTCCTAGCATTGGCGAGTAAGGATGTAGTAAATAGGGTTTTGATCTGCAAATATCGTGGTAGTGCGAAGCAATATGTAACGACGAAATTTCTGAACAACAATGACCGTAGCCAATGCTAACTTCTCCACACGTGAGTATCGGGTTTTAGAATCGATGAGATTCTTACTGGCATAATATATCACGTGTTCCTAACTGTTGGGATCTTCCTGCGCTAAAACCATTCCAATGGTAGTAGTGGAGGCAGCCACATACAAGAGAAAATCCTTTGAATAATCTAGGGGGTGTATCATGGGTGAATGAGTCAGAGCGTGCCTGAGATTATCAAATGCTCGCTAGGCCTAGTCATCCCAGAATAATGGAGTGTCCTTTTTTCAGGAGACACATATAACCGTGTGTTTTCTCAGCGAAATTGCAAACAAAATGACGAAGAAAGTTTTCCTTCCCTTGCAAACTTTGGAGCTCAACAATGTTTATTGGGGAAGGTAGGGCTAATATAGAAGCAATTTTCAATGGATCAATCTGGATGCCATCCTTAGAAACCAAAAAAACAAGAAGACATCCCATCTCAACGCAAAAAACACATTTGTGTGGATTGAGCCATATGTTATAATGAGGAGATCTCAAGAAAATGTCCCTAAGATGCCCAAGGTGGACTTCTCGTTGCTGTGAATGAGCTAGGAGATAGTCAAGGTATGACTCCACAATGTTCTTAATATTGTGAAACACATAGGACATGGAACGCTGGAACGTAGCTCCAACGTTCTTGAGGCCAAAAGGTAACTTCCTATAGGAAAAGGTTCCCCATGGGCATATAAATGTCATTTTGTGCTGATCGATGGGCAATATCTCAATCTGATTGTAGCCATAAAAGCCATCCATAAATGAGAAGATGACGCTTCCAGCACAATTGTCGATAATCTGATCGATATGCGGAGTTGGAAAATTGTCTTTAGGACAAGCTTTGTTCAGGTCTCGAAAATCGATACAGAATCTAATGGTGCCCTGCTTTTTTTTCACAGGGACAATGTTAGATACCCATTATTTCATGGGTATAGGATAAATAAACCCTTCCTTCAGAATTTTTTCTACTTTGGATTTAATAGCCGTATCCTTTTGGGGATGGACTTGATGTAATTTCTGCTTGACAAGTTTTGCTATGGGATAGGTTTTAATCTCATGAACCATAATAGATAGGTTTATCCCAATAATTTCTTCATAATTCCAGAAAAAAATATCTCGAAATTCCTTGAATAATGCTCTATATGCTTCAGTTTCTTCTGTTGAGCCGTTCTGCCCTACATGCATATGCTCAATGGTTCCAAGTTTAACCGATATGTCAATCGAGGTTGTTTTAGTAATGTTGCATAGATTTCCTTCGGATTCACTATTTTGCAACAATACAGGTGTTTGCATATGGGTGACAATATCATTACCGATAAGTGATTCAATTTCAAAACCCATCAAAGTGGTGTTGGAAAGAAAATAATATTGATGATGATGATCTTACCATACGGGTTCATTCTCACTCATGATCTCCATGATGGACTCGTCCGAAGGAAAATTTTGTGTGAGATAATCCAGAGTGGGGAGAGAGGGTTCTAACCGGTAAGGCAGTTGGTAAGGATCCGAAGCCACGAGATGAAGGTCATCAATATGCTCATCGGAAATATATTGGACAACATCGTACATTGCTTCATACGCGCCACGGGAGGATGACTCAACAACTTCTTTTCCCTTGGTGCTATAGCCAGTTGTGGAAACCATATTTACTGTTGCCACTTATTTACTAGGAGGGGCTGACGGAAACACACCCATAAGGGTGGAGTATTTCAGCATACCCACCCCAATTGACTGATAAGGAGGAGGGAACTAACCTAACATAGGGATGTTATTCATCGTAGGGGTAGTAACATCCGGTGTACAAAATTGAAGTTGATCAATAGTCACAATATTCCCCAAATGTGGAAATTGGAGAGTTATAAATACTGTCGAAGTGATAATGGTCATAGAGTAAAACAAAATTTTCCCAAACAGAAGATTGTAATCTAATGAGGCATCAACCACTTCCACCTAAATGGAAACAGTCTCTCCCCCAAGCTCGACTGAAAGTGTTGGCAATAGACCATGGGGATGTAAAACTCATCCATCAAAATATTTTAAGGTAGTAGGAGAGTTTGTAAGCTCAGGAGAACCAATGGCTCTCCAATAGGCTATAAACAAGACTGAGGTTGAAGCTCCTTCAACTAGGACAGTCCGATGGACCTTTCTCCCAACTATTCTAGAGGGAATATAAAATGCAAGTTGGTAAGGTAATCTGGATTTATAGTTATCTACGTTGAAATGAATCAAGTTGGTATTGTCTGGGTCTAATTCCCCTAAAGATGTTAGCAGGTTTTTATGCTACATTGGACAACTTTGGAGTACCTCAAGGGTAGACATCGGGCAAGGTGTCTGAGCTAAATATTCAATAACATTATAAAATTGTGTAGTTCGAGCATTGGGATTGCGAACAGCCTTCTTGAGGGTAGCCTCAAGTGGTCGTAAAATTAAATCAAGGTTAGTTTTTTTGATCATGAGAGGGCCATTAGACGAAGATAGAGGAGAACTAGTAGAAGGAACTTTCTCAAAAGAAGGATTCGTCCTTCTTCTCTACTGGCTTGTCATATGAATGACTACAAGTATTCAAATTAATGGACTCAGAAGACATCATTCTAATTTATTCCATGGAATTGGAGGTCCCCTGATTAGACATATGGTCTATCAGTTGCTATTGAGAGGGGAAAGGATCAGTGAGCATTGCTGGTGTAGGGTTACTTTTCAAAAATTTACTAATCTCGTCACAATGAGGACACTCTTTTGTGAAGTGATCTCCTCCACACAATAAGAAGGGATATTTGACTTTCCTTTTCCCTTTATCATTCTCATTGGTCGCAAGTTTAGGATTCTCCTATTGGTTTCTAGGTTTCTTGTTTTTACCTTTTCCCTTTTTCTTATTTCTGGATGTATGCGAACTTTGGATAGCATTCACCTCAGCGGAAACCGTAGGATTCGAAGGAGTAGTGGTAGAAGCATTTGGTTGCTTGGCAGGTTTTTCTATCGATGAGGGATGGATTGACCCAACCACCCCATCAACAAGAGTTTCAGCAGGTGGCTTAGCAGGATCTGTGCTGGGACGATGAGCTTGAGTAATTAAGCCATACATCATTCCAGATTGGGAATATACCAAATCCATATACTGAGCATGACTGATATCCTACTCTTTAGTAATAGCACTGCCCATAGCCACATCTGGGGAGATAGGAGGCAACAATGACTTAGTGAACCAATCATCTAATAGTTGGTCTAAGATGGGTTTTTTAATAAGCCGTCTCTACCTTCTCCACTCATGGATATGGTCTGATATGTGTGTGGAGTTATTCTGACAGAGTGAAGTTAAAAGATCCATATCCATTTCATAATGAATGGGTAGCTGAAAGTGTGTAAGGCCCAAACAGTTTCCAGAGAGCTAAAATCTACAAATGAATGTTGTAAAAGTTCAATGTACCACTTCGCAACCATGTCGGTCAGTGTGCACTGGAAGAGCCTTAAATGAATAGAATCATCCATCAAGGAGTTTCAAGAACACCATAGATGGAAGTTCATAACATGGTTCTTGGGATCATCTCCTTGCTTTCCATCAAACTTGGTAATGTCTGATGGAATTTTATTGGAATAGCGATCCATGAAGGGTTATGTCGAATGGGATCATTTATCAACTTGGACATATCAGGTAAGTCCAAAGTTTCCAAGAAAGGTAATTTCCAATTAGGTTCCACATACTGGTAGTATTGATAAGGCATATGTGTACCAGTATGACCATAAGCTGACTGATATATGGGATGTTTATTTGGTTGATGGGGGTGGGCCTCCAGGTGGTGGTGTGCCAGTTGGTGGTCCTTGAGTTGGTGGTCCTCCAAAAGGTGGACCTCTGGGTAGTGGACCTCCAAGAGGTGGACCCCCAGAAGGTGGGACCATGAGAGGTGGTCCTCCCAAAGGTGGGCTTCCAAGTGGTAGCCCTCCGGGCGGTGTTCCTTTGTAAGGTGGACCTCAGCTAGGTGAGCCTCTTCCAAATGGGACTCCTCCCATTGGACCTCCAAAGGGTGGGCCACCATAAGGTGGTCCTCCAGCACCTCCAGTAGTAAGAATATTAATTCCTCCCAACAACGTCATGTAGGACCAATTAGGATGCCCAAATGGTGTAAACGTGTTTCCAGGGTACGGGATTCTAGGTTGATAATTTGTGTTTACTATAGGTAATTGATTTGCTGGGTTACCATAATCCCAAGAAGAATGGTTGAATATAGGTTGTACCTCTAAGGTTTGGCCTAACTCGATGGAGGGTTTACCATAATTGTGTGGGTAGGAGGAACATACACTGTGGATTTCCCTACAGTAGACGTTTACCTAGTACTAGTAACAACTTCGCTAACTGATAACGTAGGTCATGTCGGGGGTTGCCCCTCGACGTTACAAGGTAATGACACCACTTGAGCTGAGGGTTACCCCCTAACTATAAAGGATATGGGACTAGAAACAGACTTAGGATTTAAAACAGTAGGGTTGGAGGTTTGACCCGGATCATGAGGAGACATACCACAAGATGGAACATCATCAACAAGTGGAATATATCCAGAAGGCCATGGATCTGACAAATGGGGTAAAAGAGATGACATAGGTTCTTTATGAGGCATAGGGGTAGCCATAACCCTATCCATCCTCTCTTGAAAATTACGAGCACGATTAAGAGATGCTTGAATTTTTCTATATGCATCCTCATTCAGAGGAGGGTTTTCAAAAGAGGGTCTAATAACCCCAAACTCGTAAATGGATTGACCCATTGAAGTTCTCCAAAAAGGAGCACTAGGGCCATACTTAGTTTCATCAATACCATCATTTTGACCTTCCATCAGAGAATGAAAGGAAGTGTCAGCCGCAGGAGACTGTTCAATCAAGGGAGTAACATAAGAAGTAGATTGATCTCCACTTTCTATAGGTATATTTTCTCCTATATGAGATTCAGTTGTAGCTCCTTGGTCTGTGTCTTCCATTGGGCCTTCCCTTATTGCAGGTGGAAAGTCGGGTGGTAAGCCCTGGTTTATTCTGGATCGTCTCAACTGAAACCCAGCTAGATTGTTAAAGTCACTAAAACCTAACCTAGGGTTTCAAAACTAAGAAAAATCACACAAGTTCTTCTCCTATGCAAACTACAAGCCACATGCAAACTTAAGTGATAGGATGAGCTAAAAATAGTCGGTCTCTCACTAGGATTGTCAAGAAGGTGCAACTTGCGATATACTCAAGGTACATGCATAGTAATCTCCTTGAGTGTTGTTCTCGGTGTATTGCTCCAAGAAAGACGACCAAAGGGTTTTTCTCAGTTGGACAAGGAATCCTAGTAGGGTCTCCCGATATACGCAAGGTACGTGGGAGCTCAAATCCGTAGTAGTGCTATCTAATGCACAACTATCCACAAGGGGCCTTCCGATATACAATCGAGTACGTGAAGTACCTTTCTATATACCTCAAGGGTATGTGAAAGGTCATTCAATATACTGACGATACATGGAAGAACCACGTGAGTCTCATGTTGTAGTGCAGGAAAATAATGACAACTCCTACGTTTTATGATGCTGGAACACATCACTAACTTATCACTCAAATTTATACACAATTTTAGACCTATAACTACTGTTAATTTTAACTTGAGCGGTTAGGTGAATGCATGGAGTCCTGATAGAAATGTAAAGCCATGCAAATATGAAATTCAAATTCTTTCACTTTAATATTCAAGACACGCTTTGTTATACCTAAATCCTGTCACCATCATGTCATGAGACCCTTAACTCCCATGTTTTCCCTTAATCCCAACACTTGGAGTGGAAACTTGCTTTGTTTGTCAATTCTACTTGAAAAAACCTAGCACCACGCTTACCCTATGGCTGATGAGCGGTATCTTTCTCAGCATCGCCTGTATCCTGTTATAGAGAAGAGGTGCCACCGCCTATGGTCTTTGGTCTTAAATCGGTTCTCATCTAAACTGCTCTATCATAAGGGAACAAAAGCGACACCCTAGGTAAAATGGGAAAAAGAGAATTTTCTCAAGGCTTATAGAACTTGAGCCTCATGTCCTCCCTTATCCCTATCATTATGGGTTAGTTTGAGCTCAAGATCCCCATGGTAGGATCTTGGATCCACCTCACCCACAATTTTCTCAACTATTCCTATCCATTGAGCCTTATAAATACAAGCTCATATCCATAGTTGAGGGGGAGAACTATAGAGGTATTGTTATGCTGTTGGATTGACTACCTAGTCCAAATCATTAAAGACAATAGAGAGAAAAGTTGGAGCTTATGGGGATGAAGTGTTTGTCTCATGGAGGGGCTTGTTGACACTAAGGCAACGACTGTAAGCTTCTCCATACATTCTTAATGCAAAGCTGATTTCCATCCCACATTATTGTTGTTTTGATTTCACATGTACATGTTGATAGATTCCTTAGTCACTAGCATGGATAAGTAGATGATTTTCTGGTAGCTTTGATGTGCTTGTATGTTTGATATGTTTGCAGGTACACAGGTTCACAATCGAAGCAGTATTCCAGGTGTCTACAGTATTCAGGGAAGGTCTTCATCCTTTTCCATTCACTCATTTGTTCTAGATCTGGACCATTCAGACCAGAGGAACAAATTCTGTCCGTAGAAGGTGCAATATTCCTAATAACATGCCTACCTATGGGAAGGTGAGAGTATTTTTCTTTTCAATTTTTGTTTCAAAACCAAAATAGTTCCCCCAAACAAGTACACTAAACAAATCTTTTTCCGAGAAATAGAAACAAGAAACAAACTTCAAACCGATTTCTAAAAGCAAGCAAAATAGGGTAAGATCTCTTTTTCTAAGAAGAAAGACAAAAAACACTCAAAGGCATAATCAATACTTTTTTCAATTTTTCATTTTAAAACTAGAAATATCTAACTTAAAACCAATAATATTTTTCTTCTGATGAGATTAGAATGTAAAATAAAGAGAAGAAAAATGGAGGTCTAAAAGCTTATAAGGCTAATCAGAGGTCCAATAATTCATCCTCAAACAAAAATATGAACAAGTCTCAACAAAAAAAAAAATCTTTTTCAAAGGAAAAAGAAGTCCTTCACAAACTTTAATGAAAAATGAAAACAAACAACCAATCAAGCAAGTCTTTCTTTTCAGATTTATCAAACAATAATATTGATATCTAACTGATGCTAAGCTCTCAAACAAACTCCTTTCAAAAAATTTAAAACCAAGCATACAAGCAAATGAAAAGATGATTCTATCCTAGCTCTTTGAATTTAACAAAATAAGCCTTTTACCACATCCAATTTAACATTCAAATACTCAGATCTCTTTCAAAAAAAACCCAGACACTCAGAGCTGAAAGCAACTAAACCAAAATTTTTACAAAAAAATTTGAAAAAACAAGTCTAGAAAAGCCTACCTGGCACCGCTTGCAGAGGGTCACTGACAGAGCGGTTCTGAGAGAGCACTGCTTCCTGATTGTTGATCACAGGCGGTGGCACTGCATTCTGCTCACTAAGTCCAGGCGATGGAACCGCTTACTGCCAACTATGCATGCACGGTTCCATGTAGATGTCTAAAACAAAATAATTTCGAAAAAAGCAAAATTAATCACTGTGCAACTGGAATTTAAATCATGAATTAACAATAATTGAACGCAAAAAAAGTGAGAACAATCCAGATCTGAATATATTTGATGATACCAAACCAAAATCTCACTAGATTAGCTAGTGGATCTAATTGAACTAATAAAAGACTGGATCTTGGATTTCGAACAAGTGTTTGAAAAAAACTAAGGAAGATCAGATTAGCTAAAGCTCTTCCCCAGTGGAGTCGCCAAATTTGTAACTAGGAATTTTGCACCTCCTACAGACAGGAGTTGTTCCTCTAGTCTGAATGGTTCAGATCTAGAACAAATGGTACACAACAAGATTGGAAGACATTCCCTAGAATGGGTGGAGATCTAGAATCAATCTCTTTGATGTAATAGTATAGTTGTTTTCTATAATGATAGTTCTTCATAGATGTACCTATGATAATCACAAGAAAACAACAAACAAGATCAAATAGCACCAGAATATGATCCACTATTATATGTTGATGACTAAGGAATTCAAAAATAAAATATACAGTAATAACACAATATACTTTATGGGAAAGGAACCAATTTTGCATTAACTAATAGAGAAGAAGTTTAAAACCTATGCCTTAGTGATGATGTACTCCTTCACAAAGCCAACATCTCATCCCCAATAGCTCCAACTTGCTCCCTCAAGCTTACTTAACTGATCGAGGCTAGAATTTCAAAGCAGCAACATAAATTTACTCTTCCCTCAACCATGGAGAATGAGCCTTCTTTTATAGGCTTGGGATGGATAGAGATGGTTGAGAAATTGGTGGGTGAGGTGGATAGGAGATCCCCAAAGGATGGATATCAAGCCCAATTGGCCCTAGTGAGTAGGGATAAGAGTGCCATGAAGCATTCTTTCGAGAAGCTTCATGAGAACTTCTCTTTTTTCACTTTTTACCAAGGTCACCACTTGTTCCTCACTGAGACAGAGCAGTGACAAGGTAGAACTGCACCTTGATCAAAGGGTAAAGGTGGTGCCATCGCTTACTACCAATACATTACAGGAGGTGTTGAAGAAGGTACCACTTTTTGACTAAAGGGTAGAGGCGGTGTTGGATTTTCATATGTAGATTTGATGTCTGGACCAATATTATCACTTCACAATTTGGGATTAAGGGCAAATACTGAAGTTTGGGATCTAATCACATGCTAATGACGAGATTTAGGTGTAACAAATGTATGATGGTAGTTTCACCAGAATGGTAGGCCAAAAAGGGTCATGTTGATTGAGACCAGCCCCAAAAGGAGTTGGGAGGACAAAGGATGCATTCCGAGACCAATCCTAGGAGTTAGGAGGACAAAGGATGCATTCCGAGGGGAGGGTTTCTTCGCTGAAGGTGGGACTTCTACGTCCATTATGGGAGCATTGGCAGGAGGAGAGAATTCACCTCCTTCTTCTAAAACTGGAACTCCTTCCAATTCATGCATAGCAGCACTACCTGCCTCAGAATTTATACTC
Source organism: Pseudotsuga menziesii (assembly GCA_001517045.1). Lineage (NCBI taxonomy): Eukaryota > Viridiplantae > Streptophyta > Pinopsida > Pinales > Pinaceae > Pseudotsuga > Pseudotsuga menziesii. Next base: position 181,619 of record LPNX010918324.1, on the reverse strand, counting down.
ATGTCTCGTTCCATGGGAGGTTCATAGGATTTAAAGGATTTTCAGGTGATAACCCTTGTAACTGACGAGACCTTCTCCACGAAAAATTAACCAATTTGTAAAGGTAAAACTAATTTCAGAAGTAAAACCCTATCTAATCATGTAAATTAAACACTACTCAAGCTAAAGAAATAATCAAAACTATGATAAGAGTGGTTTAAAGTTAGGATCCTCATAGGATTGTCAAACCACCACAACTCGTGATATACTGCAGGGTCCAACAGTAAAACGCGACAAGGAGTATTGGGACTGTACCCTTGCGTGAATACCCGACTACCTAGATGAAACATGGGTAGCAATATCCTCGAGTGCATTTCTTGGTGTATTGTAGTGATACGACGGTCAAAGGGCTATGCTCGGATGGTCTCGGGATCCCTAAAAGTGTATACCAATATACACAAGGTACGTGGGAGCTCCACTTCATAGTAGTGTTGTCTAATGCACAACTGTTTAAAAGGGGCCTTCCTATATTCCAATGAGTACGTGAAGTACCTTTCTGTATACCTCAAGGGTATGTGAAAGATCGTTCTATATACCAGTAATACGTGGAAGAAGTACACGATCCCTGGGATGTAGTGCAGACAAATAGCGACAACTCCTATGTTTAAAGACACTGAAACACATCTCTAACCTATCACATATTTCTACAAATTTTAACTTGGGACTAGCATTTGATTTTATCTTTTGTGATTAGGTGAATGCATGAGGTGAGTACTGAAAAGTAAAACCATGCAAAATGCTTGTGCAACTCTTTTTACTTTCACTTTTCACAAAATTCCCTACTTAAGGAAGAGATAGAGGTTCGGTTCCTACTTATCCAAAATGAATAAATCCCAAGAAAATGCATATGGAACTATATTTTCAAACCTATTGCAAACATATCAAGACTTCAAAGCCAAAAATTTTGCAAACGAAAATTACAAGATCTCTTTTTAAAATAAAGACTATGATGACTACTCAACACACCATCCTTTTCCAAACTTCTTCAAAATGAAAACAAGATGCAAAAAACACACTTTTCTTTTTGTTTGAGAGGAAGAATATCTAAGAAGCAAACATAATGTAAAAATATGAAAGTCTATAAGACCAATCAAGTCATTAACAGTCCATACCTATGCTTAAAACCTAGAACATTTCTTTCAATTTTTCAAAAATAAAAAATGAAAACAATCTCAAATCAAACTATGAAGAAAATAAAAGTAACACTACTTTCTTTCTATTTGACTAAGCAACAACCACGGATCTGAGTGCACACTTTCTTTTAAAACTTCTTCTTCAACAAAAAATTAAAAAGACAAGAAGCACACAAGCCAAAATGAAACTAGTTCTTAAAGGTCTAAACCAATCAAGCCTAACACAATTTCCAGATTTTGATAAACAATTCAAGCTATCAGGGATCAAGTCAAACAAACTTCATAAACCTAAAATAAAAATGCCAAATTTCAAAATCATCTTGGAATTGAAACCCTACTTGGCACCACTGTTTGATAGCAGAATACAAAGCGTTACTAATCCAACACCGTTCTTTTCCAACATCAACAGAGTGGTGGAACCATTCTCTTTCCACTGGATAACGACAGAGACATTGCCTATTTCCTTTGAAGAAGGTGCAATGGTTGCTCTTTCAAAATTGACCAGGTGCAGTGGCACTTATAGATTTCAAAATGAGGCACAAGGAGAAAAAAGAAGATGTTATATGTCAAGAACTAGATCCAAATGATAATAATTAGCAAGAAAATGAAGCATTAAAGGTAGATCAGTGCAAATCAAAGCAGATCTAAGCAATTTCAAATCAAATATAGCTTATCAAGTAGTAGATCTGATCTATTAATAAATTGAAATTTGAAACAAGGAAAGAACCAAGAATAACCAAGAATTCATATATTTCTCCCCGGCGGAGTCGCCAAATTTGTTACCAGAAATATTCACCTTCTGCAGACATAACTTGTTTCCCTAGTCTGAAACACTCAAATCTATAACAAAGGAGTCACAACAATTAAAAGTACTTCCCCTAATATCAAATAGATTTCTTGAATAAACTCTTTTACCTCTCACAAATTGTAATAGGTTGGCCTTTGGAGTGTTTGATCTCCACATATTGTCCTGCAAGACACACAACAAACCACACACACTAGATTAGAGTAACAAGTTCAATCTATGATCTTATGTTGATGACTAAGGAGTTCAACAATGAAAATAATGATTCAAACACAATAAAATTTATGGGAAAGGAACAATTATTTGCATAAATGAAATAGAGAGAGAAATTACAACCAAAGCCTTAGTGTTGAGAAGTACCTTCTCAAGTAAACCCCTCCTCAAAAGCTTCAAACTTGTCTACCAAATGCTCATTCTCCTTGCCTAGATTTGGCCAGAGTTTTGATGTTATAACATAATATTCCTCCCCTTACCCATGGGGGGTGAGCCAGTATTTAAATCCATGGGAGGATAAAGTAGGTTGAGGATCTCATAGGTGAGGTGGAGGAATGATCCTATAAGGATGGATCTCGAGCCCAGGTGGTCCGGAACTTTAGGGATGAGGCTGCCACGAAACCAAACTTCGAGAAGCCTTTAGAAGCTTCTTTCTTTTACCTTTAAAACTCAAGCACCGCTCTTTGTCCACAGAGACAGTGTTACCAAGGGAGAACCATTCATTGCATGAAGGAAAGTGGAAACTGCTCAAGGTAAAAAGGCATTACGCATAAAGGTACCACACATTAACCACAAGGAAAATGTCGTGGTGGCCAAAGGTATGAAATCACTGATCCTTTTCCATGACTAACTTCACAACTTGAGGATTTGAGGCAAATAATGATACTTGGTTCTCATTACATGATGATGATGAGAAAAGTGTGTAGCAATACCATCGACAACTTGCGTAGAAGACCTCAGACTATGGTGGCATTCTCATATATGCTATTATCTTGATCATGATAGTACCTATGGGACTTCATTTCTTATGATAGAGAAATGTGTACTTCATTATGTACCAGATGTCTTCATTCATTGTGGATTCCAGATTCCACTGTATATTGTATGTGGTTGTGACCACTTATGTCATATGTCCATTATTCCTATTCATGTCCATTGTATGCATATATACCTAGGAATTCTATACATACTTCAGATCCGCAGTCATGCATTCAAAGTAAATATTTTAATATCATAATTAGTGGCTAGTTCTTCATGTTGGGCCTTCACTTCTCCACTTCTGAGATTGATAATGTATTTCAGCAATCGTGAGTATCCCTCTGACCTCACACATTAAGGGGCATCTCCTATAGCATGATTTGCCACACCTTATGCGCCATGCCTTAATGGCCACCTTTGTCCCTATGTAGAATCATTACATCCCCATTACTCAATATATTCATGATGATCCATTCAAACCCTAACAAACTTAGTTTTGGTGATACACGCAGGTCACCCATTATATATCTCATGTATACGCATTTTGATCCATTGTCAGCCGCGTACATCGGGTTTTGTGCTCAAAATTAAAAATATTTTGGATTTTCCATGCCAAGTCATGGTGGTTATGATCCTTGACCTTCTATATGCTAGAAAATGCTCTGATTCGACCCTCCATTTCCCATTTGAGAGGGCTATATATTGAGCCATTATGAAGCATTGGAGGGGGAGAAAATTTGAGAGTAAGGAAACTATAATGAAAATTTGCCCCATTTCCATTTCCTTGAGTCTACATCCTTTTATCCTTATTGATTGAAACTTTTATGTTCATCCCGAGCTCTCCATTTTCTTTGCGAGCTTTCATTTGCATGAAGGAATGAAGTGGTAGAAGCCCAGGTGGAGGAACTTGGGTTCTCAGCTTCGACAAGTTGCCGACAGAGGTTGTCACTTTGAACCTTTTTTTTTTGAATTAATAGAAATTATCTTTTCTCATCCAAAATTCATGTGAAAATGTTTATGTTAGTTTCCATGGGCATATTTTCTTTATACATGTTCAATGGATTATGCTAGAGTAGATGCTAACATTTTACATGCATATTATATGCTTGGATACATTTGTTGATGAGGACAAGCTGTAGGTAGAAAGCATTGGATTGAAAGCTTCCGTTGGTCCTCTTTGCATGCTTAGTTGAGGTATGGGCCATATCCTTTGTTGTTATAATTTTACATTCATATGGCATATTTGATATTAGAGTTGATTTCTCATGTCACTTCATCTATTGTGATCTACCCCAAGCCATAGGAATATTTTCTCCGTAACACAAGACAAATGAAATGGTTTGTGCTTTAGAGGGAATATGGGTTGGTGCCATCCAAGGATATGCTTAATCGAATGCTCCATACTTAATACTTGAATTTATCAGACCGTGTATCCTCTATATTATTCACGATTGTTGAATCTGTTGGGATTCACACAACTCCTTATTCACTTTGGTGCAAGGCACGCCATCCCTGCAACATAGTTAATTTGTTGCAATGAAAGAGCCTTTGAATCCTTGGGATTATAGGCATGTGCTTCAATATCTTATGAGGACCATGTGCTTTACCCTTGTTTCTTGATTTATGGTACTTGGCATGCCCATATTTTGGACACATCTCTTTGTATGCATATTCTCCTATTTATAGAATACAATCATTTAGAAACACATGATATGATATGTACTTCACACCTAATATTTTGAAAATTTTCTTTGCCCCTTCATGGTTGTTGAGAAATACATTTTCACTTGGAATTACCTTATCTTTGAATAACCTGCAATTAGTGGGAAATAAAAATGTATAATGTCATTTAACGTTCATAAAATCGATCATTTTCAATTGATCCATCCAACAGCCAATAGGTTCACCTTCGACAAGTTTGCCTTCGATAGGTCTACCTCAAAATAAATTGTACCAACATGCTTAGCAATGATTGAACTTCTGAACCATTCACCTTTGACAGGTTCTCCTTCAATAGGTTCACCTCGACATACAACGTACCAACATGCTCAACGACGGTTGAACTTCTGAACCGTTATATGTTATTTATAACTGAATGTAGAGAGTAGTCACCAAAGCATCTCATCATCCTATATAAGAATATACATTATGTAATATAGACATCTATCTGATTCCTCCATCTTTCATGGATCATAAGTAATAAATTGGTTCAAATTCTTGCATATTCTATGTGTGTATATTTCTTGTTGACTTAGTGTGTTTTCTGCTTTGCTAATTATTCTTATAAGCTTCTGCCATAATAATACTTGACTCATTCATTCGACTGATGTCCCCAACATGCACCTGGGAACGACTTGGATCATTGGTATTAGAGCAAAATCTTGTTCAGAACTTAAGTTACATAAGCACTTCCATCGAAGCTATTTAACTTATTCCTGTTCAAACATGCTTGCAAACTCAGCAACACAAGAAGACACTTTCTTCGACTTCATAAAATATGGTCAAAGAAGCAAAAAATAGACATGCAACTAACAACACTGAGAAACTCATATAAAAATCACTGGCTCGCCAGGGAACTGAAATGTTTTCCTAGTTCAGCGAGATTCTCATGCGAGTCACTTCGAACTCCGGGGAATCCTCGACACAACATCACTTCGATAAAATCAGCCCCTTTAAAGTGAAAATGAATATGGACATACTGAACCTTGAAGGCAAGTTTGACGCGAAATCCATCGACAATTGGGTTCAACAACTGGAATCTTACTATGCGGTAAATCAGCTCTCTGAAGCAAAAAATATCACCACTGCGTCCTTAAATATGTCAACCTCTGTACACTGCTGGTGGGAGAATCTATTGAGAAAGATGGAAAAAGAAGAAGACCCGATCGACACATGGGTAAAATTTGTTGAATATGTCCAAAAGGAGTTCTACCCACCCAAGTACCTTGAACAATAGTACAAGAAGTGGCAGTAGCTAAGGAAATGGAAAGACCAGCCATTACAAAGTTACACCGACAAGTTCTATTTACTCATGGCTAGACTTGGCGTCCAAGAAGAACATAAATTTCTTGTCCTAAAGTACATAGTGTTTTATACCTGTAAATTCAGCAAAATATGGAGTTTCTGACTATTAGTATGCTTGTGGATGCATTTCATTATGCCATCAAGCTTGAAGCTAAACATAAAGGAAAATCACGTTTCATGAACAAGCCAATAGGTCAAACATCCGATAAGAAGTCACTAGCTGACTCTGACAAGTTAAAAAATCCTTCTCAGCTGACTCCACCAAAGCTCGATCATCAAAAGAAGAACTTTTAGAAAGATAAGAGGGATCACAAGAAATAAGCTCCTACCGAGAAATGATGTGATTATCACAGTTTAACATGGAATGATATGTCAGAATGGAAAGATCGGAATACATTTTTGGAAAAATTGTCGACATCCAACTTGTCTGACAGAACCCTAGTAGAATCTAATACAGATGCATCAACCCTTTTGGCTTTGACTTTGACCACTCCGACAGCCTCAACCATCGTCGATGAGGAGGAATGAGAGCGCCTATTCCATACATAGATAGGGTTCAAAAAAATCCATTACATCTGATTGTGGATAATGGTAGCTAGAAGAACTTCGTTTATGAATATCTTGTGAAGAAATTAGGTCTTGTCACCACTCCACATCCTCAGCCTTATAATATCGGTTGGATAAAGGATGGGTAGGAACTAAGGATCACATGACAATGTCGAATCGCCTACTTCATTAATCCTTTTGAAGATGAAGTAATATGTGACGTGGCACCACTTTCCATAGCTAACACTCTATTTGGTAAACCCTACCTATGGGATCGACATGGTACATATCAGTCATGGCCCCAGTAGGTGATTTCCAATATCCAGAATCAATGGTATGGCATACCAAAGCGACAACCCACATCAACGGCTGCTATGATATCTGCCAAACAAACAAAGAATCTTATTAATCATGCTCAAAAGTTCGCATTAATCATGATTAAGCCTCAACATTCCAAGAATACTACATAAACGAGTCGACTCACCAACCAACGCAGCTCTCAATAACAACAATAGATCGACAACATTCTTGAACAATACCATAACATATTTCAAGCACCAGACAGAGTACCTCTGCATTGTCAGGTAAAACACTCCATTGAACTTGTTCTTGCTTCTTCATTACCTAACGCATCTATTTATAGAAGATCCATTCTCGAAAATGAAGAGAATCGCAGACAAATACAGGATTTGATCGACATGGGTCATATCTTCCCTAGCTCCTCTCCTTGTTGAAGTCTAAGTGTCTTAGTTCCAAAGTAAGAAGGGACTTGGCGCATGTGCATCAACTATCAGGCTCTCAACAAAATTTCAGTGAAGAACATAGATACCCTTTTCCATGGATTAATGAACTCATTGATAATCTGAAAGGTGCTAAGTTCTTTACGAAACTTGACCTCGAGTCAGGATACCACCAGATTCCAATCGAGTCCACTAATGTATGGAAAATTAATTTCAAGACAAATGAAGGATTGTTTGAATGGTTAGTCATGCCTTTTGGCTTAACCAATGCACCTACAACCTTCATGAGATATATGGATGACTTTCTACGACCTTTCATCAGTAAATGTGTCATTGTCTATCTTGACGATATCTTGATTTTCAGTCGATCATGGGAAGAACAAGTCAAACAAATTCGAAAAGTTTTTGACACTCTCCAGCAACATCGAATATATCTGAATATCCAGGAAAATGCTCATTTGCGATGACCAACATCAAATATTTGGGGTATGTAATTGACTCTACAGTCATTCACGTCAACCCAAAAAAAGTACAAATCCTGAAAGACTGGCCCATTCCTCAAAACATTCATGAACTGAGAATTTTTCTTGGTTTTGCAAATTTCTATCGATGATTCATACTTGGCTTCAGCCACATCGCATGGCCTTTGAATCAGTTGATGAAAGGAAATGGGGAAATTTTCTTCAAATGGACACTGACACCACAACAAGATTTTGAACAAATAAAAAACAAGATTTGTATTGCACCAGTACTTGTGTTACCTGATTTTCATCAACCCTTTGAGATTGAGACAGATGCATTGGACTATGCCCTTGGTGCAGTGATCACTCAGTTAGGTCACCCAGTTGCATTTCATTCTGAGAATTTCAGTGACACTATTAGATGATACTTGACGTATGAAAAAGAATTGTACGCCATTGTGCAAGCTCTTAAGCAATGGAGACACTACATTCTTGGAAAGGAGACGATCATCCGCACTAACCATAAACCTTTACAGTTCGCTCAGACCTAGTCAAAACTACAGACAACCCGACAACTCAAGTGGATTAACTACCTACAACAATTTTAGTTGGTAATTAAGTATTGGAAAGGAAAATCCAATGCTGCAGCCGATTGTCTCAACAGACCACCCATTACTCTAATTTCTGTAGTGATGAGCATGCAAGGTTATGACACCACTACTTGGCCACAATTGTATTCAGTAGACTATGATTTTTCTACATTCTATCGACAGCTTCAGACCTACAATTTTTGACTACAGACTACCGACTACTTGACACCTTCCTATACAAGCTTGGAAAACTTTGTGCACCGACTGGTGAGCACCGACAGAAGCTCATTTGGGAAGTGCACTACAGCAAGACTACAGGACATTTTGGAGTTGTAAAAACACTTTTTATCCTCCAAAATTATTTCTACTGGCCTTCACTTAAATCTGACGTCAACAAGTACATTCGATCGTGTGTGGTTTGTGCCATTGCTAAACTATCGAATCAACGATAAGGGCTGTATACACCCCTTCCAGTTCCTAGTCGACCATGGGAATATATTTCTATGGACAACTTGACGGTATATCCTACTACTAAACATCATTATGACGCAATACTAGTAGTAGTCGCCATATTTTCCAAGATGGCTATACCCATACCATGTAATAAGACTACAACAGCGCAACAGACTGCTCAACTCTTCTTTAAACATGCATGGAAACACTATGGCCTCCTCAATACCATTATTTATGAATTCTATATTTGTCAGCACCTTTTGGAAAACTCTCTGGAAACATATCGATACGATACTTTCTTTGTCGACAACCTTCCATCCACAAATAGACGGACAGACGAAAGTTGTAAATCGCTTAGTCGTACAATTGCTTTACATGTACAACCATAAGAATCACCAAACATGGAATGACAACCTTATGTACATACAACACAACTACAATCATGCTCAACAAAAATCTATGGGAAAGAGTCCATTTGAGATCTGTTACGGATTTCAACCCTCAGCACCTATTGACTTAATCAGTTCCTCGACACAGTCGAACGACATAGAATTCAAAGGACAAGAAGTGGAGAAAGCATTGAAGTCTAGAGATCAAATCTACAACATTTATAAGTAAGCATGAGAGATGTTGCAACGAGTTAATGAAAAAGCTAAGGCCCGACACAACAAGCATCATATTCCTCATTCATTCCAAATTGGGGATTAGGTTTAGTTACATCTAAATAAGGATCGCTTTACTAGTCAATACAGAAAGATGAAACCTTTTCAATATGGTCCATACAATATCCTTAAACAGATTGGAGAAAACAAGTTTTATCTCGACATTCCTGCATGCCTTAGCCTACATCCAGTTTTTAATATAGATCTACTTTGACCATACCATGCACCATTGTTGGAACATAACGACGTGCAGACAGCAGAAGCCAAAGCCATCCATACAGATTTTCAGGAACCTCTTCTTTATGACACCATTGTGGGATGACGCATATGCCTTACAAGGACACACTCCATTCCCTTGTTTCAAGGGCTAAATATGGGAAGCTCCCCGTGCAAGGAAAATGGTACTTTGTTAATGAAGTCACCAACAAGTTTCCTCACTTGAACGAATACACAATGGATACCATTGTTTCTTAAGGAAGGAGGAATGATCCAACTAGCAGCCGATAGGTTCACCTCAACAGGTTTTCCTTCGACAAGTCTGCCTCGACATACAACATACCAACATGCTTAGCAATAGTTGAACTTCTGAACCATTCGCCTTCGACAAGTCCTCCTCGACATACATCGTACCAACATGCTCAGCGACGGTTGAACTTCTAAGTCATTATAAATTCTTTGTAACTGAACATAGAGGGTAGTCACCCAAGCGTCTTAGCATCCTATATAAGCATGTAAATTATGTAATATAGACATCTGTAGTTCCCATCATTTCAAGACTGGCACTTAAGTTTTTAAATTTTCTACTTGTATCTATCTAGCTCCTAAAGAGTTGCTTTGTAATATAATACTAGAATTTATTTATTGTTCACCATTTTTCTTATCAAAATTTTCTCTTTAATTCAATTTAAAAGATTCATGCATAAGTTTAAGTTGATAGTATATTTCTCCTAGCATTGAATTTTCATTTGGTTCATAATTCTAAGTGGATCAGGAATAAAACCATAATTCTAACTGCATTAGGAATAAAATTAAATAAAAGGAAATTTTCCATAATTCCAAATGCATTCGGAATAAAATTAAATAAAAGGCATTTTTCCTTTGGATTTATCCAGCACTGAAATTTAGAGGGTTTTGATTAAGTAGAATACCTGGTTTTTTTTTCTTGTAGCTTGTCGTAGGCTTCCTTATGCTCCTTTAGTTTCTCCTTGCTAGAAAACCTTAGCATCCAAACTAGATCAACCACCCTGCGAACCAGCTCATCATGCTGGCCCTAGGAAATTGACGAATTTCCTAGCCCCCGAGCCCACAATCTGATAATCCGAATAGAAGAATTCCATAGTTTAGGATCCCTCCATCCATCCTTCATAGTTCAATATCCATTGTTCAATTTCTCTTTATGCTTTTAGTTCCCTACCTCCTCAATCCCCGAGTGAACCCCCTCCTTGGTTTTCCTCCCTTCTCATCAAAATACTCAGTCATATTCTTCCCCCACCAAAAAACCCCCTCAATCCTCTCCCAAACCCTTCCTATATACCATTTTCTACCTTCAATATCCTTCTCACTTACTCCATCGCCCTCCCCAAAACATTCATTACCATGGCTCGTTTTACAATATGAAAATAAATAAAATATTATTTCTTTTGTACTTGTTTTCTCGAGCAGTTCAATGGTATTGGGAATAGTTAAGTTGAATTTAATGGATTGAACCTATATCATTTAATGGTTCTCGAATTGTTCAATTTATGATATTCCTAAGGCAGTGGAACCATTATTAGTTTTATCCTTGATTTAATATGCTAAATAAAATAATAATTAAATACTTATCTTGTTGACTCTTCAAAATTTGAAGTGGCAGTTTAATTAATCTACAAAAATCTAAACTTTGATTCTTAATCTGACATGGCAGTAATTTTATTAATATATTTATTTAATGAATCATATCTTAACTTACTCGACATATTAAATAAACTAATAATACTTTTACAATCTTTTTCTTATCAATCACTTTTATAATATTAAACTTGGTAAGAGGACATTTTGACAGATTCATTTATGAATTTGTAATGGACAAATTATTGTAGTTTAATTATAAATTAAAATAATGAAATTAATTAATAACAATGATAATAACAATAATACCAATAATACCAATAATAATAATAATAATTTGGGGTAAACACTAATGTCAACATTTATTTGTTTAATTACTGAGTGCCCTAGCAATAATCTAGTACACTTTTTAGAAATACTCCGGATACATTTAATGGTTTAATTAACCATGATGAACAATACAACTTTCCAAAGTTAATGTTTATCAACAATACTTCATATTGTCTGCACTTCTTTTAATTGTTTATTACCATGTTTACATACCATTAATTAATAGTTTAATTGATTTATTCTTTCACATATCCAACAACTAAATATCCATTATATGAATTTGATCAATACATAATTATCATATTTTCCTACTACAACTTATAGGATTATTCAACATGTTACTTATTTTGTATATTGATACTAGCGTACATGTGCAAAGTTTGCAGGAGTGGCCAGTGCATGCACAGGTCAGAAATGTATTTATGAGAAAACATCATCTCGCCTAGGCATACCTGCTATTTACTAATAATACGCATTCATTCCAAATGTACACATACATAATTATCTTAGCGTCCTCAGTTATTTAACAGTTAACCCATTTAAGATTCATATCTTTATCTTTGTGTGTATATTTAGTTTAATTAATCAAGCATGTGGAAGGGAACCTACTACCACTAACTCATATCAAGGAATACCCACTCTCAGAATACTAACTAACATATCCTCCCATCCTAACCTACATCTGCATCCTCCCTATCCTTCCTCTGCTAGTACAAAATGGATTCCAACTATACTAGCCTTACCACATAGAACATTAGAGGAAATTCGGGGTCTAAAATGGGCCTTATAACAAAATGAGCCAACAATAAATTCTTGCGAGTTGGAATTCAAGAACCAATAGAATTTCAATAAAATGAGTCAACCATAATGGTTGAATTGACATGATTGTCATAAAAAAACTACTTTTTTTGTTCGTATTTTCAACATATCTCCCCTTGTGTTTACTCAAATTTTGATCGAAAGGCCTCATTGGATGGGGAATTTAATTATGCATGAAACAAGTGCCCACACTGCATACTTTTAACAGACCTTTATACCCCAAAAACAAGAAATACCTGAAAAACGTGATGATGAGTAAAAACACGATCGAAATTTGTTGATGATGAGTAAAAACGTGATGGTGGGTACTTCGATCGAAATTTGAGTAAAAACACGGGGAGATATGTTGAAAATACAAAAAAAAAAAAAAATTTGTCTTTCTTCCTCCAAAATTAATAAATATTAATTTATTATTTTCTTTAGGAAGCCCATTTTAGACCTCGAATTTCCTCTAATAACCTGAGAGCGATAGTGTTGGCTAACCTAGCAAACCTAACCTCTCCTAGCAGGAATCTGACTGCCATCATCACAACAACTTGGGGAGCATGTCTCAGCACTACCCTCCCATGACCTCGGGTATTATAGTGACATAGGGTGGGAAATACATCCATCCCTCTCAACATCCTGGGTCTATACCCTATAAAAACCATACTTTTCTTCTATGAGGATTATTGGATTGTGTCATCGTATCATCATTTTGTTGGTCGCTAAGGTTTACTGTGTATGAAGTCACTATTCCACATATCATATCAAGTATTCAACTATCACGTAGCGCCAATGTCCTATGGTTTAGTACTTCACAAATACACATGTATAACAATTACATCCACTTGATAATCGATTGATCACATCATCATCCTCATCATTATTTCATGAAATAATTCAATACATCATAGGTACACAAGACATATAACAATTCAATTGGTCACATCGTAACATGGTATCCACGTACCGCATCATATACTTCATATTTGATAAATGGAAACATTTCAACATATAATATCATCGTAAAATACAGTAATCCTATGATAATCAACACATCATAACCGCATAAACATAGCAACATAATAATCATGGTGACATCATAAACATAGTAACATCATAATCTTGGTCCCATCACATCGTAAGTAAAGTTAAGTAGCCGAGCAAAGTCCCAAAAAGTGAAGTATATCTAACTCATAAATAAGCCTAGTCAAAATATGGGGCATTGCAACATCTATTTGATTCCTCCATATTTCATGGAGAAGAAGTAATAAATTGGTTCAAATTCTTGCATATTGTCTGTGTGTATATTTCTTGTCGACTTAGTGTGTTTCCTGCTTTGCTGATTCTTCTTATAAGCTTCCTCCATAATAGTACTCAACTCATTTAGTCGACTGTTGTCCCCAGCGTGCAATTGGGCATGAATTGGATCATCAATTATGATTGTGTGACCAGATTCCTCAAAATATAATGGAATTGATGGTCAATTATCTTAAAATTGCTGAGAAAAAAGTGTTTGACATGCCATTCAATGCTTTCAAGTTATATAGTAACATTGTTTCTCCCAGCTGGGTATAATTTGACCAAATAGGTCCAAAGAGAGGGGTGGTGGAAGCCAATTTAAGGATTTAAAAGAAGGTATCAATGATATGTGCATCACCCCCTAGCTCATTTTCATGTAATGCATCAACCGACATTGCATCCATGGCACCAGTATCTTAAAAGAAGTCATCCATACCAACCTTTGTTTCATTGCCTTCATTGTCGTTTTATGGAGAACTAGTGTTCCTGTAGGCATTCTTAATTTGTGATTCTGGACATAGTAGGAATTGAATAGGTGGTTGATTAAACCATTCCCAGTATCTTTCCTCTCCAAGTTGCGTTGTTTTTTCATCCTTCTCTCGATTTGACATTGCACTGGAGTGCAACATAAGATGGTAGATAGGTTTCTCATAATCATAATATTGATTTCAAAAATATTCAACATTACATAAATGATATTAGTAAGCACAATGCAATTATTTTTCAAACATTATACCAAACAATTATTAAAGAAGCATGTGAATTTTTTGCAATAGTAAATGTCAAACTGTAAACAAGTTATTAAACAAAAGTTCAAGTTGGGTAATCATATTTACATTAATCCCTTGAAAATAATAAAATACAATTAATCAATTAATTTTATCTTACGCCCCAAGGGGACATATAAAGGTAGTCCTAATGCAAGGTATCTTTGACGAGAAATAGTGGTCTACAAAAGTTATAGTCTACTAGCAACTTGTCACCAAGATGTAAACTACGTATTGCATGCACAATAACAAATCTTGACGATTTCCTTTTTATAAAGAACTCTTGGTCATTGGAGTGTTCCTCAAATGAACAATTTGCATAAAATAAAGAGAACCTAGAACTATTTATGAACCCTGCAATGTTCTCATGAGTGCGTGGATCACCATCGATATACAACAGGTTCTTCCTATTAAAGTTTCTAGAAGTATTATCATTCATGCACACACTATACATGAACATGTTATGTTTGTGTTTAACAATATTCAAGTAATCGAACTAAGAATTAATAGGACTTTAAAATGACATAAGTGTTATTTATTGTTTGGGAGGAACGAGCACATGTGAAAGTATAAACAACCCAAGATTTTCAGCATCTATTTTAGACTTGGAAATCATAACATTTTTACCACGAAAGGAGAATTTGGTTCCAACATCAAGAATAGGAAGAGAATATGGCCAAGTGTTGTACAAAGTGCAGTTCTAAAAAGTTTGGTATTTACTTTGCAAATGCACAGGAAGAGAGAAGTCATTGCTACTCTCCAACAATTGGACTGACCTTAATGTGTACTTGGACATTTTTTATCTCAACTCATACAACTTATTGGATACCCTATTAGCTGAGATGTTTTGGGTGGTATTGATATCATACTTTGGATCAATAGAACTTTAGTTGACTGAATAAAAGCAGAGGATTTTTCAGCTTAGGATGAAACATAGTTTTTTTGGCTTCCAACGTTTCAAAAAATGAGCATAGGAAAGTGTTCCTACGTGTATTTTCTATATCACCTATTGTATTTTTTATCGAAGTATGAGGTATTAGACCATCAACATTGGGTAGTCGATCAATACTATAATGGGTGAGTGTGACATGTCGAGGGTTCTCCTTCAACCCTTGACATTTTGAACTACATACTATTGGAGTGTTATAAAAGAGATCCATCACACGATAAATTACCATCAATTACCCAGGATTATGGCTAGAAGGTAGCATGTTACAATTGGAAAGGTAAAGCGGCTTTCCATTTTCATCTACCAACTACTTGCGATATCTTGCTCCTGCTAAGATCTTACAATGTTTTACAACTAGTGGGATATTTTGGGCATCCAAACTTGGTCCCGAGTCGGGATCCTGCAAAAATGAATTCATTGTTATTCAGATTCACATGGATAAAGGACATAAATTCAATTACATAATCAAAATATAAATAAATCATGAACTTATAGGAGATAGAAAGGGAGAACTCAATGAAATTTGAACAACATGGAATGAGATAGAATTTGAAGAATTGGCCATTTGATATTATAACATTTTTTCCTTGCATTTAAGCCAAATCAACAATCAATACATGTCTACAATCCTAAAATAAAATTTATAAACCATATCACAATCTAACTTTCAATATAGTTTTGAAACCGTTTTTTAAGAATAAGGTGAGTTTAAGGAGCATATGTATACTATGAAGTATTGTAATTAATTTGGTTGAATCATCAAATAACATTTGAGATGAATATATCAGTTTAAGTTCAAACATACATTCATAGAGATTTTTTATTTCTTAGGTGCGCCTTAATAATATAAATGCAATGGTGCATCTTGAATAACCAAACACACTAATGTCATTAAAACACTTCCACACTAACTTTAAACATCCACAAAATTGTATGCAAATGAAAATATCTGTTATATTTAATGGAGGATATTTAACTATGCATTTTTCGATACTATTGACATCGGTGCGTTTAGTATATATAAGTGCACTAGTGCAATCATATTTTTCATATGAAACGATGAATGATTTTTTATATCTCTCTAATGTATACCAAAATGGTGTGTTTTATTTTATATAACGCACCAGTGAACTCATATATTAATGACGAATCGATTTTCTGGAAAACGTTAAACGAAGATATATGGGGATAATGCATTGTTTGTTACGTGCACATGTGTGCTTGTATATATAAACGCATTAATTTGCAGAATATCAAAAATAAAAATAAAAGTGCACGATTTTTTTCTTTCCATGTGATGAAAAATGAGCAGACACTTCTTTTACAAAAAACTAATTTTATAAAGTGTTTTAAAAAAACCTAATCATTATTTCATTGTTTTGTCGAAATTTCGAGGGGATGCTTTTGCAAGAGAGACTTATCAGGGAAGAGTTTGGAGCAACTAGATTATTCTGAAGATTGGAATTTGTAAGGTATGGTGAATCACACAAAACCTTGCATAGTAGAAATTTCAAGTATGTAAATTCTTAATATTGATCTTAATGTATGATTTATTTATATTCCTACTAAGATTTAAAATAATTTTAGAAAAAATAAAAGATTTCATAGTTACCTTCAACACTAGAATTCTTGTTTTTCTTGTTGCTTCCTTTTGTTTTATGTGGTTGCAAAATTTCACATTAGCATTTAAATCCCTCAATTATTTCACAATTCGGGTTTTTCTTGTTGGGATTTTATAATTCCACTCCATACTTAGGATAACAATATTTAATAATTATTGATTAATTTCCTACCTACTATCTTATATAGTTGGCATCCACTTGCACCACTTGGTCAACACTTTCCATATATACCCCAAGAGTGCCTTTTTCCTGATTCTGGTTAGATTCTTCCTACTGTATTGATTGCCGGATTTAGTAACTGTGTCTTCCTGCATATTCTATCTTTATGCTGCTTTATTTTATCTTTTTAGTGGATAAAGTAAAGCTAGTCAACTATGAAACTACTATCTTTTGTTTCCAACTCATCCTCCACGATTTTCTCTCCAGATTCCAAGATTAGCATGTTTTTTCATCACTCATGCTTTAGCTAATTTGTGAGGTTCTTTATAGATTTGAAAAGTTCTTTAACCACCTATGGGGGTTTATCATATTTAGTAAGCCTCATTTATGAGCTAGCATGAGTTGTCTTCTAGCAGCTTGTTTTTTACTTGGAAAGATATTGGATCACTTTTGTTGTATTCAATCTCTTTATTCTTCTCTCTTTTTTCCTTGTGCATGCTTGTGAGACTCATCTTGTAGCTAGATCTACATCTTATTCTTCTTCTTAGCATCAAGGCTCTATTTCTTCATAGTATCAAATATGTTATTTCTACATTTCTTTTTAGGCATTTTAGATTTAATTAGTTTGTCATTTTATATATAAGTCATTGGGTGCGGTTGAAAAAAAAATAAGGAGCCTCTGCGGAAGATGCAATGACTCCGATGGTGGCAGGAGGATAATTTTTAACCTTTCGGCATGGTCGTACAGCCTGTCAATGTCAGGGTTTGTATGGGATTTGGTTCATTGATGGACTCATTGATGGGCCCTAAGTTTAGCTTCTCAGTTTTTTACTCTTTGAGGAATAGGGTTTACCTCAAGTGATTTCTCCATTCGTTTTTTACTCTTTTACCCTTTTTAGGATGAAGGATGTGGAATAGCTGGAATTTTCCTGCGAAACAATACATGATGAAGAAATCTGGGCTCAACCTATTGTTAGTAATCATGCTGAGGTGGAGTTTTCACCACTTTCAAGGGAGGCATTAATTCCTGGTTTTCTACATCCGTCGGATTTCGATCTGACCTTGCCCGGATCTACTAGTTATGGGTTTATTTTTAGAGCGGTGCTTGGGACTGGTGCATTGAATGAGGTCCTATGGCCATAGGAATTAGACATTATTTCACTGCCACCTTTCACTAGGGTCGACGGCTTGTCGATTTCTGTTCCGGATGTTAGCACTCAGAATGTACCCAGGTTGTAAAAGGTACATCCCAAGGTAACATCAAAACCACTTTAGGAGAGATATTGATATTCTCTTCCAGAGAGGGATCTCTCAATTTGAACTTTACAACTTTGCAAGACTAAATGGTAACAATATTTAAAGGTTTATTTATTTGGTTGAAACAATCACATATCCATTGGGCAACAGAGTCATATACATATAAAAAGATCCCCGAAATGCATACAAAGGATTTTTCAAAGGCAAGATAATCACATAATTGCAGTCATTTCATTTGTCAAGGTGAAATAGAAGAGACGAGGGAACAACCCATCAATACAGAGCGTCTAAGACGAATTCCATATCAACTTTAGTAGAATAAAAATCATATAATACCTGAAACGATGAATAGAGCATAAGTATATGAATTCTAATCATCAAACACTATGTTCCAGATACGAAAGAAAAACAGAACGGAGTGTTACACAGGAAAAATTACAATCAAATAGAGAAAGAGAGCACGGACTGCAACGTCAATGATACATGAATCTCTGAAAAAGAACTCTCATGCATTCATTTTGGTATTCAAAAAATAAGACAGATATGTTCTCCACAAATTACTTCATTCGATGGGTTCCAACCCCCATCTCATAAAAATATACAAATATATAGATTAAACAATAAGTCTGCCTCCAGCAGATCAATAACAGAATGGTCGGCGTAAATTAGAGTTTGTAACTGAATTTCCTACACCACTAGGAAGTTGTTACAACTCCATTCCTAACAGACCACTAAGTACAAATCAGCTAGATAACAAAATTTGCACCATCAGCTCCGAATATTTGCCCCAACAGCTCCATGTCTTTTGCCCAATCAGCTCCGAATCTTTTCCCCAACAGCTCCACGTATTTTTCCCATCAGCTCTTCAGCATCTGACACCTGTTATTAGGGGGGAGGAATATACCTTGTTCTCCCAAACTGCTCTACAGCTTTCAATTGCTCCGAACTTGGGGTGTCACTCTCCATCATCTCCCGAATAGCTACCTCGAGCTCCATATATGCTTCGTAATATTTCTTGGGCAATCTGGCTCTGATAACGATGAACTTCTGCAGGATTTCAAAATCTTCTGCTAACATGTCTATGATGGTTTGTCCTGTCAGGTTCTTCTCCAAGCTGTTAAATTTCGTGTGGTCCATACGATCCCGGACAAGCAGGTGATGATAATGTTCGGGCGGGATTATCTTGCCTGCTTCGTCCCAGAAGCACGGTAATCCCTCTTCGAACAACCCTTTGAACTCCTGTCTGAACTTATTTACCTGCGCACGCAATTCTTCTGACTTATCCAGGACAATCTTCATTAAATGGTGTTTGTTGATAATCTTCTTCGCCGATAGCACTATTGAGATTCTGTCCTTGATCCCCATGTCGTGCAGCTTTTGGTGTGTTAGGGAATTCAGAAAATTTAATGAATTTTGAGCTGTAGTGAGGGGCCTTCTTGCCATGTGTTCATTTACCAGCTGCAGTCTTTGTTGGGCCAACTCTGTCATTGTACACAAATCATCAATAAAACTCAAGTAATGCCGGAATTTGGTGATTTCTATGGTCAGGCTATCCCAGATAATATGTTTCGCCCCCTGAAGAGGGCCTTTATCGATGCATTTTTCTTTCAACTCATCGATCTTTTTCTGTAATTGGTGCTTCTCCTGCAAGATCTGCTTTTTGTCTTCATTTGCTTTAGTTAATTTGGCCTTCATCTTTTCATTTTCAGTTTTCAACTCCTTAATTGCTTCCTCCTTCAAACTCACTTGAGACATGGACACCAACAGGTCATCTACAGAAAAATCAGCTAATGGCTTCTGGATGTTTACAATAGATAAGTCATCACCGGTAGGGGTTTGGCTCATTAGCTCCTCCATTATCTCCTTTTCTTCAGTCTGATCTTTCTTCAACATGGAGATTTGGGATAGCAGCTCCTCCCTTTCGGCTTCCCACCTATTCTTTTCCTCTTGGAGCTCTCCAGCTTTTCCCTTGTATTCCATCATCTCCTGATGGACTTTATCTTTCTCCTCCTGGAGGGCTAGCAATTCAGTTGATTGGACATGTTCTGAGCCTGGCATCTTCAACCTCTTCTTCAAAACCTGGAGCGTGTTATCTTTCTCTTCTAGCAATTTTTTGACAGCCTGGGTATTATCTGAGCTAGCAAGGTCTGCCTGTAGTTTTTTCACCTGAATAACATTTGCCTTGTTTTCCACTTTCTCATGCTTTAACTGGAATTCCAATTTGTCTACCGACACCTGTAATTTGTTTATCCTCACCATGGCTTGTAATAAATCTGAGTAGAGGATGTTGCTTGTTTGTTTATGCAGCTGAATTTTGTCAGGGGTGCTGATTTTGTCCAGCCTGACTTCTATTTCAGACATCCTTTTATCATTCACTATGGCCATCTTAAAAGTGTTTTTCTCAGCATCTCTAGCCGAAACTAGAGACGTTTTGGAATTGCACAAGCTTCTTACCCTTGGTAGCAGACTTCTCGTTTCCTCCAGGGACTGCTTTCTCTTCTCCATGTCGCTGCTCTTTAGACTTAAACAAGGGACTAGAGTCTGGGATGTCTACATCACCTTCTGAACTTTTGAAAGAAACTTGGTTTATCTGCACTGCCTTCCTGGGGACTAGGGAAACTTTTTTGAACACACCCAAAACCTCATCATCTACGGTCTCACTACCCTCGAGTAGCTTTGCCTTTTTACGGGAAGCGTCGTCATCTATTTCCATACTGTCAGCATCAGACAAACTCCTCTTGACTGCACCACTGACACCTTCAGAGATTTGGATTTTTGAACCAGGTGCAGGATGTGTCTCCTCATCGGACTTGGTCTCATCAGTAAACTACAGTAAATTTTCCATCTCAGCTAACCCCTCAACAGCTTGATGCTGAAAGGGTTTATTCTAGTTAGCTTGTTTTCTCAATGAAATTACTTGATGGGGGTCATAATTCACGCTTGACTCTTTAATGAAATCCATATTTTCCAACAACTTCTCTATAAAAACCAAGGCACCTTTGCTTTTAAAAATGAAGGTGCCAACCTTAACCGGAAATTTGATGTTCGAGGATTTCTTGAAGTCACAAAAATGTTCCTCTTCGGACAACAATCTTTGTCGCATGAACTCCAATGCGAATATTCTAGGGGTCAAAAAGGAAGGTAGCCTATAAGGCTGACCTGTGAAGCCATACATTCTCAACACGGTATGATCTCTGTACAAAAACCAATCTCCAACCCGCTCCTCGGGCGAAGACTGCATCAAGCTTCTCATTTCATCTAGGACCCTAGGTAATTCTTCATCGAACAGCATTTTGTATATCTCAGACATGATCGAATTGGCAAATTCGGTCATGCTGATTTGATTAGGTAAATCAGGGGAACATAGGGTACTCAGGAACATCAACTCTGAGACATTAGAACACAGAAGCATATTAAGCAAATAAGTCTGGAACCTGAAAAACTGGACCTTGGGGAACTCGCTTAGCTGAAGGTGAATTGACTCAGCTAGGTATTCATCTAAACTAAAAACCGGGGTTGACTGGGACTCAGAAAATGAGGAATTCATTCTCAACAAAAACCCAAGAACGACCTCGCCCACATGACAATCTTCATCTAGACCTATTACTTGACATACCAAAGAAATGACCAATTGAACTTCACTCTTGAACATATGCACAGGGTAGGGTATGGATACACCATCTACAGACTGACCATCTTTTAACAAGCTTGACAAGAACTTATAGCGGGTTTCGGCTTCAGATTTCTTATACAACTCGACCAGGATTGACTCATTTATAACTTCACGGCTGTCTGGATAATTTTCCGGCAAACTAAGGACTTCTCGAATGACCACAGCATCGAATCTACATAATACTTTGGACGCAGACCGACTAACGATAACTCTTTGAGACGGAGAATAATTCGAGGCACACCATTCTGCGAATTCTGGAAAGTGGAGGGTTTGCTCAATGGCGAAATAGTACAGGAAAGACCTGCACACATTCAGCACATCGTTCCCCTGCGAGTGGTGATACCACAACCTTTCTTTACTATCAGACACGCTCCCCAAAAAAAGGAATGGGTCACAGACATTCCTATCTCTATCGACTAGGAACTCTTCCCTATCGTCTACAACTTGACCTGACACCTGAACCTCTTTTCTCTGGTCCATTACTGAATTTCACACTGGTAACTTGTAGGAGGAATTACAGAATTACTGGGATTTAGTGTTACCTGGTTTACTGTGGCGGCACGTGCTCGAAGCGTGCCTGCACTTGCTGAATAGGGGCCGAAAACTGACAGATGGAAGCTTCCAGACAGGCCGGTCCTTTTCACTGGTCCTGAGCGAATAAAATAACAATGATCGAGGTCAACCTTTCGCTTTTATAAGCCTTTTTGTTCCCGGAGCCTATCATCATTCGCCACGTGGAAGATCATTTACTCTCCGCAACTACCACTTACCATCCACTGCATATCTTTCTTCTCCGGATCCATTACCCACCGTTGATCTGATCCTTCGCAAACTCCTGGCCCTCGGATCGCGCGCCACGTGTCCTTTTCCGTCGAGCGCCTTGGCGATAAACACCGTGCAAGTCTCCGTCCCGGAATCGCTCATGACCATAGATGTAACGTGCCTTCATCCTCCACCGTTGGATCAAATGCCACGTCCCACATTCCGCTGAGCCTTTCGACCTTATCCATCGTGCAACTTTGAGTGCCAGACTCACCCTCATCCATCGATCTGATATCTCTTTACAGGTAGGCCGTTGGATCATGTGGCACCCACTGAATTCCGCTGGGCTCCTTCACTTTAACCGTCGAGCAAGTTTGATCAGCGAAATTGCTCCTAATCGTCAATGGGATATGTTTTTAATCGCACACCGTTGGATCATCATCCACGTACCCAATTCCGCTAGGCCGTTTGGGGTTATCCGTCGTGCAAGTTTGATCTCCGAAATCCGTAATAGCCGTCGATCCACTCCACTGCTGATCCTCAGCCGTCTGATTATTTGACACATACCCATTCCATTGGACGCCCTGGGGCTTATCCCTCGTGCGATTTCACTCCGCGGACTCCATAAGGGCCGTCGATCTATTCTGCCTCTGATCTTCGGCCGTCGGATTAACCACTACATACCCATTCTGCCGGACGCCTTGAGTTTATCTGCCACGCGGCTTCTGGTTTACGGAGTCAATCACATCCGTTGATGAGATGCGATTCTGTCCCCCAGCGTCAGATCTAGAGGATTATTCATGATTCCTCCAGCCTCCCTTCCCTTAACTGACACGCGCTTTCGCAGGGCGGATCTATCGTGAACCGTAGATTTGCTTGGGACCACTTCACAACCTTTGATCTGTGCAGCGGGTTAAAGGCTTGAACTTCTCTTATCCCCCTCGCATGTTTTGAAGGGTGGAGGGAGCATTAGCCACAGATTTTCTTCTTTCCATCCTCGTGGCCTAGGATCTTTGGCAACCTGATCGACATTTAGACCTTCATCATACCCATATACTATATCCTTTGACCAAAGTGCTCGAAAAACATTATTTTTTCTCCACCATGGTTTCATTTTCCTTGGTCAAATAGAGGTGTTAACAGCTGGCTCCATCTGGGGATGATATCCTCCCTGCGAGGTATCAAAGAACTCGTAGACCAGGTGCCTTCTTTCTGACTTTGCATAATAACTCCCAAAAGACCTATTTTTTGTGTTTTTTGTACATATATCGTTTTTATGTATTTTTGAGAAAAAGGGGGGTACGCCCTCTGAATTTTTGGGGCTTTCACTGCAAGCTCCAAACATCTTCGGTTTACCATTCTTATTGGCTTGTAAAAGAAAATATGTACAGTCTATAATACAGGTTTTACCTTCCTCCCTTAGGATAGGTAATGCTTCAGATACCTCCCATTGACAGGGTTGCTCTCAAGAGGAACCCCATTTGTATACTCCAGCAAAAATGTGTTCTGGCCTTTGTACCCAGCAACAACATATGGTCCAACCCACATAGGGTCAAATTTCCCATGTTTTTCTTCATTTGGGGCATCCCACTTCAGAACCAGGTCAACGATCTGAAACTGTTCTTCTTTGAATCTTCTGTCAAAAGTACTTTTCATTTTCTCTTGATGTGACTGTACTTTATTATAGACCTTGTACCGTCGTTCGTCTAGCTCAATGATCTGATTTATCCTCCGTTGTATGTGGTTTGGTTCTTCTTGCTGATCTTGGAAATATCTCATCACTGGGACCCCTAATGATGCCGGAAAGATTACTTCAGTTCCATATACCAGTTGGAAAGGGGACATGCCAATTGCCCTTTTAGTGCTAATCCTGTCAGCCCATAGAGCATATTTGAGTTTGGTGTGCCAGGATCTCTTGTTCTCCTCCAACAGCTTTTTGATGATCCTTACTAGACTTTTGTTTGAGGATTCGGCCAACCCATTCCCTTGAGGATAATAGGCTGTCGAATGATTTAGGCTTATATGATACTTATGACAAAAATTTATCATTTTCCTAGACTTGAAAGCAGCGGCATTGTCTGTTACTATTCTTTTTGGACATCCAAATCGAGCCAGTATATTCTCTTCAAGAAATTCCATGATTACATTTTCAGTGGCCCTCCTGGTAGGAATTGCTTCTATCCATTTGGTAAAATAATCTGTAGCTGTCAAAATCCACCTATGCTGACCCGATGAATTGGGGTTTATTTCTCCAATAAAATCCAAACCCCATTGCTGGAAAGGTGCCTCTACTGTTATCGGATTCAGAGGGAGAGGTAATACTTTTCTCTTACCGTCAAAAATTTGGCATTGATGACATTTGTTGGTTTCTTTATATACATCTGAGAACAATGTAGGCCAATAATAACCAGCTCTTAGGATTTTGTTGGCAGTCACTTTCCAGGAATGATGTCCCCCACAGTCTCCCCTGTGAAATTCTCTTGTAATTTGCTGGGCCTCATCCTCCAAGAGACAGTTTAGCAGAACCCCTCCAGGGTCTTTCCAATAGAGGTATTTATTTATGATACAAAATTTGGCAGATTTCAACTTCACAGATCTAGCTCTTGATTTACTTAATCCATCTGGTGCTTGAAGATTGCGGAGGACAAATACGATATCAAAATACCATGGAGAAGTTACAAAATCAACCATCACTTCTATATCAGCATCCAACTGATCAGGTTGATGAGATAAGAGATTTATTTGCAGAGATTCACAATTTGAGTTTGTCATCATCTTTGCCAATCCTTGTCCTTTGATCAACTTCGTGGGCTTTATCTCTAGGTCATATTCCAATAAGGTAGCTATCCATTTCGCTCTCCTGCCTTCTGGATCTGGTTGAGTTAAAATTGCTTTCACAGCAGCGGTTGGGACATGTGCAATTACATGCGAATGCAGAACATACACTCTGAAAACTTTTAATGCTTTAATCAAAGCATAGGCCTGCTTTTCCATGATGTCATATTTCAATTCTCCATCCCGAAGTATCTTACTGAAGAAAGCTATAGGTTGTTCCTAGTTCTCGTCATTCTTCTGCAATAGTACTGCTGCTATAGTATGCTCCGAAGCATAGGAGAATATTGAAAATTCTTTGGCAAAATTTGGACTTACCAAAACAGGGGTTTCTGAAATTGCTTTCTTGATTCCCCAAAATGACTCCTTGGCTTCTGCACCCCACTTTATTTCATGACCTTTTTTCAACATATTAGTAATATTCATCAAAATCTCAGCAAAGCTTGGTATAAATCTCCTTAAGAAATTTACTTGTCCCAAAAAAGACTGTACCTCCTTTTTACTTCTGGGCTCTCCCACTTTCAGGATTGCACTCACTCTCTAAGGGTCAATCTTTATGCCATCTTTGGATATTATATGGCCTAGCAGCTTTCCTTCCTCTAATGCAAAATTAGATTTCTTCGGATTCAGAGATATACCATATTTCCTACATTTCATGAAAACCTTCTCAAGATGATGCAGGTGTTCTCTGTCAGACTTAGAGTACACAGTGATATCATCCATGTATATCACCACAAAAACTCCAATTTCCCCCGCAAAAGCGATGTCCATAGCTCGCTGGAAAGTGGCTCCCGTGTTCATTAAACCAAAAGGCATCTTTGCATACACGAAAGTGCCCCACGGTGTAGTAAAGGAAGTTTTCTCCTGATCTTCTGGTAACACTTTGATCTGGTTATACCTGGAAAAGCCATCCAGCATCGAAATCCTTTCAGCTCCTACCACTTGCTGCAGCATGTGATCCATCTTGGGTAGGGGATAGTTGTCTTTCATGGAGACTTTATTCAAATTGTGAAAATCTATGCACAGCCTTATCTCTCCACTTTTCTTTCTGACAGGGACCAAATTGGCAACCCACTTAGAAAATCGAAGCGTTACAATAATCTTGGCCTCAAACAACTTCTTTATTTCCTTCTCAATGATAGGGAGCAATTTAGGGTTGATCCTCCTGAGCTTCTGTTTAAAAGGCCTCTCTCCAGGCTTTATAGGAATAGTGTGATGTATGATAGACATATCATATTCTTTGAGGTCTTCATAACTCCAGGCAAACACATCTGTGTACCTTTTCATCAATTCCACATACTCCCTTTTCTCTTTTTCAGGCAGCTTCTTGGATAGTTTTATGATTTTAGTATTTTCCTCAGTGCCAATATTTTTATCTTCAACTGCATCACCAACTGGTTTCACTTTGGGGTTATTGGCAACATCATTCTGATCAAAGAGTCTTTCTAAAGGGATCAGGCCTCTTGGTATGAAATTGTTTTTGAGCTGGATGATATCTTTACCTCCCAAGGTTTTCCTCAACTTCTTAGCATCTTCTTCTGATTCAGCTTCTTCGTCATGTTCAGGGGTCCTATCATTACCATTTTCATTTTCAACCTGAGTATTCACAAATTCTCCTGACACCTCTAGAAATCTTCGGATCTGCATATCATCTTCGAACACCTGCCATTATTTGTAATTGTCGGGGATAGAAGGTCTGTTCAAAATCTCCACCTGGTATTCCTTTTGACTGGTCATTAGGCTTTCAAATTTTCCAGCGGATACTGCTAAGGAATCAGCCACCATATTGTCAACCCTGGGAACCACCTAAATTGTATGCTCTGTAAAGAAGTTGCCAAGCATATCCCATACTTCATTCCTGTAAGCCCTCATCCGAGGATGTTTGGTTTGATAACTCTCATTTACCTGGTTTATCACCAACTCGAAGTCTCCCAAGATCTTGACCCTCTGAGCCCCCAGATCTTTCAAAGCATGTAGCCCTAATAACAGGGCCTCATACTCTGCTACATTATTAGTGAATTCAAACAACAATTTGTATGACAAAGCTTTGAAATCATGAATACGAGAAATGATGTAGACACCAGCCCCAACACCAACCTTCGCAACAGATCCATCAAAATACATGATCCATTGGCCTTCTTTTTTCTGTTTTACTTCCAGGGCTTGCTGTTCCAAAACTTCTTTTTCTTTATTCTCCTCGGACTTCTCCTGTTCTTCAGATTTCTTTTGCAAAACAGCTTCCAAATCATGTGGGGAAGCCTCATTAAAGAAAATGGAAGATCCCAAATCAGTGTCAATAGCATATATATGATGAACTTCGGGCTTATCTTGACTGCTAATCACATAAGGAGTTCTCTTTTCGCTATACAACCTTCTGCTCCCATCTGGGACTGGAATAGTAGCATATGACATGTCCATCTGCAAGCTACCTTTCAGCTTGGAAGTCCACAATCGTGACAACAATACCCCAAATTTGGGTGGGATGTCTGCCACTACTACGTCCATGACTATGGTCTTAGAAGGTAGTTTGTTCAGGGTTACCACCATGTCCTTAATTAGTCCCAGGCATTTCACCTTCTTGGAATCGAAAGAGTACAGATCTTTATAGGGCCTTGTTACCTCCAATCCTAAACTCTCTACCACTCCTTTGGGCATCAGATTATGTGACGCCCCAGAATCCAGCATGGCATTGTGGACCACCTTGTCAAGCACCTTTAAACTTAAATAGAAAGGAGGCACCTCTTCATCCTCTAAATTTTCAGCTTTTGATCCCAATGAAATAGCAGGATTATCATCACTCAAATTTAAAATGTCAGACTGCCCTTCACCTTGGTCTTTGACCATTTTCGAAATAGTATCTCTGTATTCAGTGTTTCTCAATAACTCATTAAAGGGAACAGAGATCTTCAGTTTAGACAGCTCATTTTGCAGGTTAAAACCAACACTAGTCTTTTCCATCTCAACCGGAGTTGCCTTCTTTATTACTTTATCCCTTTGTGCATCATTGTCAACCTCTCTACTCACAAAGGGCTCTTTCGGTACTTCCTTCCCCTTTTCTCCATTCAAATAACTAGAGGAAGGCTGATTTGGGTTTTCCTTCCCTTTATTTATAGGGACATCTCTATTTCTCAGTCTCATTTTCCTTTGGACATCATCCATCGCATGCAAATAACCTCTTTGATATAGGTCATTTTCAAACTCTTCATTTACATCCTGCTACGCAAACATATTATGCTCCTCTTCAGTAAGATATATTTCAGAATCCTGCTCTCCAAACAGATGAATCTCATTCTCAGGGGGATCTTCCTCATCACCAACATAATTTTCAGGAAAAGGTGGGCGGATGGGTAGTTCTTCTTGGTTTCTTGGATTCCTCTGGTCTCTCTGTCTATTTTGAGGGGGAACAGGGGGATTTGGTATTCTGAATTTTGGATTCCTGATCTGGGGATCTCCTTGCTCTCTATTGAAAGGTCTAGCATCCATGGTTAACTTATCCATCAACTTCTCCATAGTCTTCAGCATTATCTCAAACTTAGCATCTGTAGCGGAAGATGAAGTAGAAGGTATATTTTCTTCTTTCCTCCTCCTATCCATATCTCTATGCTTGATCTTTCCACTAGCCATCATGTTAGCTTCCACTTCTAGGGCATCCGTAAACATGGCAGCAAGAGTTGCCGATTTTCTCTCCCGCAAAGAGAATGCAAAATCATTATCAAAAGCTCCAGCATAATGCAATTTAGCAGCTGTGGGAGAAGGCTTTATATCTTCTGGGATAGAATTATAAGCCCTCATGAACCTACTCGAGAACTCATGGACAGACTCAAAACCCCCTTTCTTGAGACCGTTATACTGAGATAGAAGCTGCAGGGGATTCAGTTTATCATCCCATCTATCCAAAAATGCGTTCTGAAAAGCCTGAAAATTCACAATAGACCCAGGTGGAAGGTCCTTAAACCACTTTTTTTCCTCCCCAGACAAACTTTGGGAAAATAACCGCATTTTGACATCAGGATAGTCTACTTCCTCCAGGTCAATGAAGTCTTAAAACTTGGCAACATGTTGTTTTGCGGTTATATCCCCTTCCCCATCAAACAAAGATATTCTCTGAGAATAATTTTGGGGGAGGTCGTGCAACGCAGCAGGGAGACGCAAAGGGGCAAATCTAGCAGCCATTGGTCTGGGTGAGTTCACGGGGATTGCAGTACTTTGAGAATGCTCGGAGGTGGTAGTTTTAGCTTTATAGGTTTGTCGTAAGTCTTTCCAGAGGGAATCTAAAAAATAGGACTCTAGCTCACCAGGATTGGGCTTAATATTTTTGAGGTCAGATTCAGACCTCGCTCTCAACCTACAAGGATTGGACTCAGCATTTTTTAGGTTGGGTTCAGATTTAGTTCTCAATGGCATCTGCACAGTATTGATTTCCCATGCGGGACTAATATGAGACTGTGGTGGTGATGATGGGCCGAACAAAGGAAAATCTACCTTCTCTTTATTCCTTCTTTTAAACAATTTTTCTGGATTCTCAAAACTTTTCAAAATTTCGGTATCAGATTTACCTCGTGTGTGTCTTCTGGAAGCCAGAACGTTGTTCTTGAACTTTGAAGCAATTTCACAGTGAATTCGCCAGGGCAAATACACAACCTTCTTTTCTTTTCGAAATTTCTGTTTGCCCATAGAAATCTCTCTCGATCTTTGTCGTTCTCCCAGGGCAGATATGCACTTTCGTCCCCGGCAACGGCGCCAGTTTGTTAGCACTCAGAATGTACCCAGGTTGTAAAAGGTACACCCCGAGGTAATAGCAAAACCACTTTAGGAGAGATATTGATATTCTCTTCCAGAGAGGGATCTCTCAATTTGAACTTTACAACTTTGCAAGACTAAATGCTAACAATATTTAAAGGTTTATTTATTTGGTTGAAACAATCACATATCCATTGGGCAATGGAGTCATATACATATAAAAAGATCCCCAAAATGTATACACAGGATTTTTCAAAGGCAAGATAATCACATAATTGCAGTCATTTCATTTTTCAAGGTGAAATAGAAGAGACGAGGGAACAACCCATCAATACAGAGCGTCTAAGACGAATTCCATATCAACTTTAGTAGAATAAAAATCATATAATACCTGAAACGATGAATAGAGGATAAGTATATGAATTCTAATCATCAAACACTATGTTCCATATACGAAAGAAAAACAGAACGGAGTGTTACACAGGAAAAATTACAATCAAACAGAGAAAGAGAGCACGGACTGCAACGTCAATGATACATGAATCTCTGAAAAAGAACTCTCATGCATTCATTTTGGCATTCAAAAAATAAGACAGATATGTTCTCCACAAATTACTTCATTCGATGGGTTCCAACCCCCATCTCATAAAAAGATACAAATATATAGATTAAACAATAAGTCTGCCTCCAGCAGATCAATAACAGAATGGTCGGCGTAAATTAGAGTTTGTAACTGAATTTCCTACACCACTAGGAAGTTGTTACAACTCCATTCCTAACAGACCACTAAGTACAAATCAGCTAGATAACAAACTTTGCACCATCAGCTCTGAATATTTGCCCCAACAGCTCCACGTCTTTTGCCCAATCAGCTCCGAATCTTTGCCCCAACAACTCCACGTCTTTTGCCCATCAGCTCTTCAGCATCTGACACCTGTTATTAGGGGGGAGGAATATACCTTGTTCTCCCAAACCTCTCTACAGCTTTCCATTGCTCCGAACTTGGGGTGTTACTCTCCATCATCTCCCGAATAGCTACCTCGAGCTCCATATATGCTTCGTAAGATTTCTTGGGCAATCTGGCTCTGATAACGATGAAATTCTGCAGGATTTCAAAATCTTCTGCTAACATGTCTATGATGGTTTGTCCTATCAGGTTCTTCTCCAAGCTGTTAAATTTCGTGTGGTCCATACGAGCCCGGACAAGCAGGTGGTGATAATGTTCGGGCGGGAGTATCTTGCCTGCTTCGTCCCAGAAGCACGGTAATCCCTCTTCAAATAGCCCTTTGAACTCCTGTATGAACTTATTTACCTGCGCACGCAATTCTTCTGACTTATACAGGACAATATTCATTAAATGGTGTTTGTTGATAATCTTCTTCGCCCATAGCACTATTGAGATTCTGTCCTTGATCCCCATGTCATGCAGCTTTTGGTGTGTTAGGGAATTCATAAAATTTAATGAATTTTGAGCTGTAGTGAGGGGCCTTCTTGCCATGTGTTCATTTACCAGCTGCAGTATTTGTTGGGCCAACTCTGTCATTGTACACAAATCATCAATAAAACTCAAGTAATGCCAGAATTTGGTGATTTCTATGGTCAGGCTATCCCAGATAATATGTTTCGCCCCCTGAAGAGGGCCTTTCCCGATGCATTTTTCTTTCAACTCATCAATCTTTTTCTGTAATTGGTGCTTCTCCTGCAAGATCTGCTTTTTGTATTCATTTGCTTTAGTTAATTCGGCCTTCATCTTTTCATTTTCAGTTTTCAACTCCTTAATTGCTTCCTCCTTCAAACTCACTTGAGACATGGACACCAACAGGTCATCTGCAAAAAAATCAGCTAATGGCTTCTGGATGTTTACAATAGATAGGTCATCACTGGTAGGGGTTTGGCTCATTAGCTCCTCCATTATCTCCTTTTCTTCATTCTGATCTTTCTTCAACATGGATATTTGGGATAGCAGCTCCTCCCTTTCGGCTTCCCACCTATTCTTTTCCTCCTGGAGCTCTCCAGCTTTTCCCTTGTATTCCATCATCTCCTGATGGACTTTATCTTTCTCCTCCTGGAGGGCTAGCAATTCAGCTGATTGGACATGTTCTGAGCCTGGCATCTTCAACCTCTTCTTCAAAACCTGGAGCGTGTTATCTTTCTCTTCTAGCAACTTTTTGACAGCCTGGGTATTGTTTGAGCTAGCAAGGTCTGCTTGTAGTTTTCTGTCCTGAATAACATTTGCCTTGTTTTCCACTTTCTCATGCTTTAACTGGACTTCCAATTTGTCTACCAACACCTGTAATTTGTTTATCCTCACCATGGACTGTAATAAATCTGAGTAGAGGATGTCGCTTGTTTGTTTATGCAGCTGAATTTTGTCAGGGGTGCTGATTTTGTCCAGCCTGACTTCTATTTCAGACATCCTTTTATCATTCACTATGGCCATCTTAAAAGTGTTTTTCTCAGCATCTCTAGACGAAACTAGAGACGTTTTGGAATTGCACAAGCTTCTTACCCTTGGTAGCAGACTTCTCGTTTCCTCCAGGGACTGCTTTCTCTTCTCCATGTAGCTGCTCTTGAGCTGCTCTTTAGACTTAAACAAGGGACTGGAGTCTGGGCTGTCTACATCACCTTCTGAACTTTTGAAAGAAACTTGGTTTATCTGCACTGCCTTCCTGGGGACTAGGGCAACTTTTTTGAACACACCCAAAACCTCATCATCTACGGTCTCGCTACCCTCAAGTAGCTTTGTCTTTTTACTGAAAGCGTCGTCATCTATTTCCATACTGTCAGCATCGGACAAACTCCTCTTGACTGCACCACCGACACCTTCGGAGATTTGGATTGCTGAACCAGGTGCAGGATGTGTCTCCTCATCAGACTTGGTCTCATCAGTAAACTGCAGTAAATTTGCCATCTCAGCTAACCCCTCAACAGCTTGATGCTCAAAGGGTTTATTCCTGTTAGCTTGTTTTCTCAATGAAATTACTTGATGGGGGTCATAATTCATGCTTAACTCTTTAAAGAACTCCATATTTTCCAACAACTTCTCTATAAAAACCAAGGCATCTTTGCTTTTAAAAATGAAGGTGCCAACCTTAACCGGAAATTTGATGTTCGAGGATTTCTTGAAGGCACAAAAATGTTCCTCTTCGGACAACAATCTTTGTCGCATGAACTCCAATGCGAATATTCTAGGGGTCAAAAAGGAAGGTAGCCTATAAGGCTGACCTGTGAAGCCATACATTCTCAACACAGTATGATCTCTGTACAAAAACCAATCTCCAACCCGCTCCTCGGGCGAAGACTGCATCAAGCTTCTCATTTCATCTAGGACCCTGGGTAATTCTTCATCGAACAACATTTTGTATATCTCATACATGATCGAATTGGAAAATTCGATCATGCTGATTTGATTAGGTAAATCAGGGGAACATAGGGTACTCAAGAACTTCAACTCTGAGACATTAGAACACAGAAGCATATTAAGCAAATAAGTCTAGAACCTGAAAAACCGGACCTTGGGGAACTCGCTTAGCTGAAGGTGAATTGACTCAGCTAGGTATTCATCTAAACTAAAAACTTGGGTTGACTGGGACTCAGAAAAGGAGGAATTCATTCTCAACAAAAATCCGAGAACGACCTCGCCCACATGACAATCTTCATCTAGACCTAGTACTTGACATACCAAATAAATGACCAATTGAACTTCACTCTTGAACATATGCACAGGGTAGGGTATGGATACACCATCTACAGACTGACCATCTTTTAACAAGCTTGACAAGAACTTATAGCGGGTTTCGGCTTCGGATTTCTTATACAACTCGACCAGGATTGACTCATTTATAACTTCACGACTGTCTGGATAATTTTTCGGTAAACTAAGGACTTCTCGAATGACCACAGCGTCGACTCTACATAATACTTTGGACGCAGACTGACTGACGATAACTCTTTGAGACGGAGAATAATTCGAGACACACCATTCTGTGAATTCTAGAAAGTGGAGGGTTTGCTCAATGGCGAAATAGTACAGGAAAGACCTGCACACATTCAGCACATAGTTCCCCTGCGAGTGGTGATACCACAACCTTTCTTTACTATCAGACACGCTCCCCACAAAAAGGAATGGGTCACAGACATTCCTATCTCTATCAACTAGGAAATCTTCCCTATCGTCTACAAATTGACCCGACACCTGAACCTCTTTTCTCTGGTCCATTACTGAATTTCACACTGGTAACTTGTAGGAGGAATTACAGAATTACTGGGCTTCAGTGTTACCTGGTTTACTGTGGCGGCGCGTGCTTGAAGCGTTCCTGCACTTGCTGAATAGGGGCCCAAAACTGACAGATGGAAGCTTCCAGACAGGCCGGTCCTTTTCACTGGTCCCGAGCGAATAAAATAACAATGATCGAGGTCAACCTTTCGCTTTTATAAGCCTTTTTGTTCCCGGAGCCTATCATCATTCGCCACGTGGAAGATCATTTACTCTCCGCAACTACCACTTACCATCCACCGCATATCTTTCTTCTCCGGATCCATTACCCACCGTTGATCTGATCCTTCGCAAACTCCTGGCCCTCGGATCGCGCACCACGTGTCCTTTTCCGTCGAGCGCCTTGGCGATAAACACCGTGCAAGTCTCCGTCCCGGAATCGCTCATGACCATAGATGTAACGTGCCTTCATCCTCCACCGTTGGATCAAATGCCACGTCCCACATTCCGTTGAGACTTCCGACTTTATCCATCATGCAACTTTGAGTGCCGGACTCACCCTCATCCATCGATCTGATATCTCTTTACAGGTAGGCCGTTGGATCATGTGGCTCCCACCGAATTCCACTAGGCTCCTTCGCTTTAATCGTCGACCAAGTTTGATTAGTGGAATTGCTCCTAACCATCGATGCGATATGTCTTTAATCGCGCACAGTTGGATCATCATCCACGTACCCAATTCTGCTGGGCCGTTCGGGGTTATCCGTTGTGCAAGTTCGATCTCCGGAATCCGTAAGAGCTGTCGATCCACTCCACTGCTGATCCTAGGCCGTCTGATTATTTGACACATACCCATTTCGCTGGACGCCCTGGGGCTTATCCCTCGTGCGATTTCACTCCGTGGACTCCATAAGGGCCGTCGATCTATTCTGCCTCTGATCTTCGGCCGTCGAATTAACCACTACATACCCATTCCACCGGACGCCTTGAGTTTATCTGCCACGCGGATTCTGGTTTACGGAGTCAATCACATCCGTTGATGAGATGCGATTCTGTCCCCCATCGTCAGATCGAGAGGATTATTCATGATTCCGCCAGCCTCCCTTCCCTTAACTGACACGTGCTTTCGCAGGGTGGATCTATCGTGAACCGTAGATCTGCTTGGGACCACTTCACAACCTTTGATCTGTGCAGCGGGTTAAAGGCTCGAACTTCTCTTATCCCCCTCACATGTTTTGAAGGGCAGAGGGAGCATTAGCCACAGATTTTCTTCTTTCCATCCTCGCGGCCTAGGATATTTGGCAACCTGATCGACATTTAGACCTTCATCATACCCATATACTATATCCTTTGACCAAAGTGCTCGAAAAACATTATTTTTTCTCCACGATGGTTTCATTTTCCTTGGTCAAATAGAGGTGTTAACAGCTGGCTCCATCTGGGGATGATATCCTCCCTGCGAGGTATCAAAGAACTCGTAGACCAGGTGCCTGCTTTCTGACTTTGCATAATAACTCCCAAAAGACCTATTTTTTGTGTTTTTTGTACATATATCGTTTTTATGTATTTTTGAGAAAAAAGGGGGGTACGCCCTCTGAACTTTTGGGGCTTTCACTGCAAGCTCCAAACATCTTCGGTTTACCATTCTTATTGGCTTGTAAAAGAAAATATGTACAGTCTATAATACAGGTTTTACCTTCCTCCCTTAGGATAGGTAATGCTTCAGATACCTCCCATTGACAGGGTTGCTCTCAAGAGGAACCCCATTTGTATACTCCAGCAAAAATGCGTTCTGGCCTCTGTACCCAGCAACAACATATGTTCCAACCCACATAGGGTCAAATTTCCCATGTTTTTCTTCATTTGGGGCATCCCACTTCAGAACCAGGTCATCGATCTGAAACTGTTCTTCTTTGACTCTTCTGTCAAAAGTACTTTTCATTTTCTCTTGATGTGACTGTACTTTATTATAGGCCTTGTACCGTCGTTCGTCTAGCTCAATGATCTGATTTATCCTCCGCTGTATGTGGTTTGGTTCTTCTTGCTGATGTTGGAAATATCTCATCACTGGGACCCCTAATGATGCCAGAAAGATTACTTCAGTTCCATATACCAGTTGGAAAGGGGACATGCCAATTGCCCTTTTAGTGCTAATCCTGTCAGCCCATAGAGCATATTTGAGTTTGGTGTGCCAGGATCTCTTGTTCTCCTCCAACAGCTTTTTGATGATCCTTAC
Organism: Pseudotsuga menziesii; assembly: GCA_001517045.1. Taxonomy (NCBI): domain Eukaryota; kingdom Viridiplantae; phylum Streptophyta; class Pinopsida; order Pinales; family Pinaceae; genus Pseudotsuga; species Pseudotsuga menziesii. The sequence goes on along the minus strand of LPNX010918324.1, from coordinate 144,718 downwards.
TAGACTTTTGTTTGAGGATTCGGCCAACCCATTCCCTTGAGGATAATAGGCTGTCGAATGATTTAGGCTTATATGATACTTATGACAAAAATTTATCATTTTCCTGGACTTGAAAGCAGCGGCATTGTCTGTTACTATTCTTTTTGGACATCCAAATCGAGCCAGTATATTCTCTTCAAGAAACTCCATGATCACATTTTCAGTGGCCCTCCTGGTAGGAATTGCTTCTATCCATTTGGTAAAATAATCTGTAGCTGTCAAAATCCACCTATGCTGACCCGATGAATTGGGGTTTATTTCTCCAATAAAATCTAAACCCCATTGCTGGAAAGGTGCCTCTACTGTTATCGGATTTAGAGGGAGAGGTAATACTTTTCTCTTACCGTCGAAAATTTGGCATTGATGACATTTGCTGGTTTCTTTATATACATCTGAGAACAATGTAGGCCAATAATAACCAACTCTTAGGATTTTGTTGGCAATCACTTTCCAGGAATGATGTCCCCCACAGTCTCGCCTGTGAAATTCTCTTGTAATTTGCTGGGCCTCATCCTCCAAGAGACAGTTTAGCAGAACCCCTCCAGGGTCTTTCCAATAGAGGTATTTATTTATGATACAAAATTTGGCAGATTTCAACTTCACAGATCTAGCTCTTGATTTACTTAATCCATCTGGTGCTTGCAGATTGCGGAGGACAAATACGATATCAGAATACCATGGAGAAGTTACAAAATCAACCATCACTTCTATATCAGCATCCAACTGATCAGGTTGATGAGATAAGAGATTTATTTGTAGAGATTCACAATTTGAGTTTGTCATCATCTTTGCCAATCCTTGTCCTTTGATCAACTTCGTGGGCTTTATCTCTAGGTCATATTCCAATAAGGTAGCTATCCATTTTGCTCTCCTGCCTTCTGGATCTGGTTGAGTTAAAATTGCTTTCACAGCAGCGGTTGGGACATGTGCAATTACATGCGAATGCAGAACATACACTCTGAAATATTTTAATGCTTTAATTAAAGCATAGGCGTGCTTTTCCATGATGTCATATTTCAATTCTCCATCCTGAAGTATCTTACTGAAGAAAGCTATAGGTTGTTCCTGGTTCTCGTCATTCTTCTGCAATAGTACTGCTGCTATAGTATGCTCCGAAGCATAGGAGAATATTGAAAATTCTTTGGCAAAATTTGGACTTACCAAAACAGGGGTTTCTGAAATTGCTTTCTTGATTCCCCAAAATGACTCCTTGGCTTCTGCACCCCACTTTATTTCATGACCTTTTTTCAACATATTAGTAATATTCATCAAAATATCAGCAAAGCTTGGTATAAATCTCCTTAAGAAATTTACTTGTCTCAAAAAAGACTGTACCTCCGTTTTACTTCTGGGCTCTCCCACTTTCAGGATTGCTCTCACTCTCTGAGGGTCAATCTTTATGCCATCTTTGGATATTATATGGCCTAGCAGCTTTCCTTCCTCTAATGCAAAATTAGATTTCTTCAGATTCAGAGATATACCATATTTCCTACATTTCATGAAAACCTTCTCAAGATGATGCAGGTGTTCTCTGTCAGACTTAGAGTACACAGTGATATCATCCATGTATATCACCACAAAAACTCCAATTTCCCCCGCAAAAGCGATGTCCATAGCTCGCTGGAAAGTGGCTCCCGCGTTCATTAAACCAAAAGGCATCTTTGCATACATGAAAGTGCCCCACGGTGTAGTAAAGGCAGTCTTATCCTGATATTCTGGTAACACTTTGATCTGGTTATACCCGAAAAATCCATCCAGCACTGAAATCCTTTCAGCTCCTACCACTTGCTGCAGCATGTGATCCATCTTGGGTAGGGGATAGTTGTCTTTCATGGAGACTTTATTCAAATTGCGAAAATCTATGCACAGCCTTATCTCTCCACTTTTCTTTCTGACAGGGACCAAATTGGCAACCCACTTAGAAAATCGAAGCGTTACAATAATCTTGGCCTCAAACAACTTCTTTATTTCCTTCTCGATGATAGGGATCAATTTAGGGTTGATCCTCCTAAGCTTCTGTTTAAAAGGCCTCTCTCCAGGCTTTATAGGAATAGTGTGCTGTATGATAGACGTATCATATTCTTTGAGGTCTTCATAACTCCAGGAAAACACATCTGTGTACCTTTTCATCAATTCCACATACTCCCTTTTCTCTTTTTCAGGCAGCTTCTTGGATAGTTTTATGATTTTAGGATTTTCCTCAGTGCCAATATTTTTATCTTCAACTGCATCACCAACTGGTTTCACTTTGGGGTTCTTGGCAACATCATTCTGATCAAAGAGTCTTTCTAAAGGGATCAGGCCTCTTGGTATGAAATTTTTTTTGAGCTGGATGATATCTTTACCTCCCAAGGTTTTCCTCAACTTCTTAGCATCTTCTTCTGATTCAGCTTCTTCGTCATGTTCGGGGGTCCTATCGTTACCATTTTCATTTTCAACCTGAGTATTCACAAATTCTCCTGACACCTCTAGAAATATTCAGATCTGCATATCATCTTCGAACACCTGCCAGTATTTGTAATTGTCGGGGATAGAAGGTCTGTTCAAAATATCCACCTGGTATTCCTTTTGACTGGTCATTAGGGTTTCAAATTTTCCAGTGGATACTGCTTAGGAATCAGCCACCATATTGTCAACCCTGGGAACCACCTGAATTGTATGCTCTGTAAAGAATTTGCCAAGCATATCCCATACTTCATTCCTGTAAGCCCTCATCCGAGGATGTTTGGTTTGATAACTCTCATTTACCTGGTTTATCACCAACTCGGAGTCTCCCAAGATCTTGACCCTTTGAGCCCCCAGATCTTTCAAAGCATGTAGCCCTAATAACAGGGCCTCATACTCTGCTACATTATTAGTGCATTCAAACAGCAATTTGTATGACAAAGCTTTGAAATCATGAATATGAGAAATGATGTAGACACCAGCCCCAGCACCAACCTTCGCAACAGATCCATCAAAATACATGATCCATTGGCCTTCTTTTTTCTGTTTTGCTTCCAGGGATTGCTGTTCCAAAACTTCTTTTTCTTTATTCTCCTCAGAATTCTCTTGTTCTTCAGATTTCTTTTGCAAAACAGCTTCCAAATCATGTGGGGCAGCCTCATTAAATAAAATGGAAGATCCCAAATCAGTGTCAACAGCATATATATGATGAACTTCGGGCTTATCTTGACTGCTAACCACATAAGGAGTTCTCTTTTCGCTATACAACCTTCTGCTCCCATCTGGGACTGGAATAGTAGCATATGACATGTCCATCTGCAAGCTACCTTTCAGCTTGGAAGTCCACGATCATGACAGCAATACCCCAAATTTGGGTGGGATGTCTGCCACTACTACGTCCATGACTATGGTCTTAGAAGGCAGTTTGTTCAGGGTTACCACCGTGTCCTTAATCAGTCCCAGGCATTTCACCTTCTTGGAATCGAAAGAGTACAGATCTTTATAGGGCCTTGTTACCTCCAATCCTAAACTCTCTACCACTCCTTTGGGCATCAGATTATGTGATGCCCCAGAATCCAGCATGGCATTGTGGACCACCTTGTCAAGCACCTTTAAACTTAAGTAGAAAGGAGGCACCTCTTCATCCTCTAAATTTTCAGCTTTTGATACCAATGAAATAGCGGGATTATCATCACTCAAATTTAAAATGTCAGACTGCCCTTCACCTTGGTCTTTGACCATTTTCGAAATAGTATCTTTGTATTCAGTGTTTCTCAATAACTCATTAAAGGGAATAGAGATCTTCAGTTTAGACAGCTCATTTTGCAGGTTAAAACCAACACTAGTCTTTTCCATCTCAACCGGAGTCACCTTCTTTATTACTTTATCCCTTTGTGCATCATTGTCAACCTCTCTACTCACAGAGGGCTCTTTCGGTACTTCTTTCCCCTTTTCTCCATTCAAAGAACTAGAGGAAGGCTGATTTGGGTTTGCCTTCCCTTTATTTATAGGGACATCTCTATTTCTCAGTCTCATTTTCCTTTGGACATCATCCATCACATGAAAATAACCTCTTTGATATAGTTCATTTTCAAACTCTTCATTTACATCCTGCTGCGCAAACATATTATGCTCCTCTTCAGTAAGATATATTTCAGAATCTTGCTCTCCAAACAGATGAATCTCATTCTCAGGGGGATCTTCCTCATCACCAACATAATTTTCAGGAAAAGGTGGGCGTATGGGTAGTTCTTCTTGGTTTCTTGGATTCCTCTGGTCTCTCTGTTTATTTTGAGGGGGAACAGGGGGATTTGGTCTTTTGAAGTTTGGATTCCTGATCTGTGGATCTCCTTGCTCTCTATTGAAAGGTCTAGCATCCATGGTTAACTTATCCATCAACTTCTCCATAGTCTTTAGCATTATCTCAAACTTAGCATCTGCAGCGGAAGATGAAGTAGAAGGTATATTTTCTTCTTTCCTCCTCCTATCCATATCTCTATGCTTGATCTTTCCACTAGCCATCATGTTAGCTTCCACTTCTAGGGCATCCGTAAACATGGGAGCAAGAGTTGCCGATTTTCTCTCCCGCAAAGAGAATGCAAAATCATTATCAAAAGCTCTAGCATAATGCAGTTTAGCAGCTGCGGGAGAAGACTTTATATCTTCTGGGATAGAATTATAATCCCTCATGAACCTACTCAAGAACTCATGGACAGACTCAAAACCCCCTTTCTTGAGACCGTTATAATGAGATAGAAGCTGCAGGGGATTCAGTTTATCGTCCCATCTATCCAAAAATGCGTTCTGAAAAGCCTGAAAATTCACAATAGACCCAAGTGGAAGGTCCTTAAACCACTTTTTTGCCTCCCCAGACAAACTTTGGGAAAATAACCGCATTTTGACATCAGGAATTTCTACTTCCTCCCAGTCAATGAAGTCTTAAAACTTGGCAACATGTTGTTTTGCGGTTATATCCCCTTCCCCATCAAACAAAGATATTCTCTGAGAATAATTTTGGGGGAGGTCGTGCAACGCAGCAGGGAGACGTAAAGGGGAAAATCTAGCATCCATTGGTCTGGGTGGGTTCACAGGGACTGCAGTACTTTGAGAATGCTCGGAGGTGGTAGTTTCAGCTTTAGAGGTTTGTCGTAAGTATTTCCAGAGGGAATCTAACAAATAGGACTCTAGCTCACCAGGATTGGGCTTAATATTTTTGAGGTCGGATTCAGACCTGGCTCTCAACCTACAAGGATTGGACTCAGCATTTTTTAGGTTGGGTTCAGATTTAGTTCTCAATGGCGTCTGCGCAGTATTGATTTCCCATGGGGGACTAATATGAGACTGTGGTGGTGATGATGGGCCGAACAAAGGAAAATCTACCTTCTCTTTATTCCTTCTTTTAAACAATTTTTCTGGATTCTCAAAACTTTTCAAAATTTCGGTATCAGAGTTACCTCGTGTGTGTCTTCTGGAAGCCAGAATGATGTTCTTGAACTCTGAAGCAATTTCACAGTGAAGTCGCCAGGGAAAATACACAACCTTCTTTTCTTTTCAAAATTTCTGTTTGCCCACAGAAATCTCTCTCGATCTTTGTCGTTCTCCCGGGGCAGATATGCACTTTCGTCCCAGGCAATGGCGCCAATTTGTTAGCACTCAGAATGTACCCAGGTTTTAAAAGGTACACCCCGAGGTAACAACAAAACCACTTTAGGAGAGATATTGATATTCTCTTCCAGAGAGGGATCTCTCAATTTGAACTTTACAACTTTGCAAGACTAAATGGTAACAATATTTAAAGGTTTATTTATTTGGTTGAAACAATCACATATCCATTGGGCAACGCAGTCATATACATATAAAAAGATCCCCAAAATGTATACACAGGATTTTTCAAAGGCAAGAAAATCACATAATTGCAGTCATTTCATTTGTCAAGATGAAATAGAAGAGACGAGGGAACAACCCATCAATACAGAGCGTCTAAGACGAATTCCATATCAACTTTAGTAGAATAAAAATCATATAATACCTGAAACGATGAATAGAGCATAAGTACATGAATTCTAATCATCAAACACTATGTTCCAGATACGAAAGAAAAACAGAATGGAGTGTTACACAGGAAAATTTACAATCAAACAGAGAAAGAGAGCACGGACTGCAACGTCAATGATACATGAATCTCTGAAAAATAACTCTCATGCATTCATTTTGGTATTCAAAAAATAAGACAGATATGTTCTCCACAAATTACTTCATTCGATGGGTTCCAACCCCCATCTCATAAAAAGATACAAATATATAGATTAAACAATAAGTCTGCCTCCAGCAGATCAATAACAAAATGGTCAGCGTAAATTAGAGTTTGTAACTGAATTTCCTACACCACTAGGAAGTTGTTACAACTCCATTCCTAATAGACCACTAAGTACAAATCAGCTAGATAACAAACTTTGCACCATCAGCTCCGAATATTTGCCCCAACAGCTCCACGTCTTTTTCCCAATCAGCTCCGAATCTTTGCCCCAACAGCTCCACGTCTTTTTCCCATCAGCTCTTCAGCATCTGACACCTGTTATTAGGGGGGAGGAATATAACTTGTTCTCCCAAACCTCTCTACAGCTTTCCATTGCTCCAAACTTGGGGTGTCACTCTCCATCACCTCCCGAATAGCTACCTCGAGCTCCATATATGCTTCGTAATATTTCTTGGGCAATCTGGCTCTGATAATGATGAACTTCTGCAGGATTTCAAAATATTCTGCTAACATGTCTATGATGGTTTGTCCTGTCAGGTTCTTCTCCAAGCTGTTAAATTTCATGTGGTCCATACGAGCTCGGACAAGCAGGTGGTGATAATGTTCGGGCGGGAGTATCTTGCCTGCTTCGTCCCAGAAGCACGGTAATCCCTCTTCGAACAGCCCTTTAAACTCCTGTCTGAACTTATTTACCTGCGCACGCAATTCTTCTGACTTATCCAGGACAATCTTCATTAAATGGTGTTTGTTGATAATCTTCTTCGCCGATAGCACTATTGAGATTCTGTCCTTGATCCCCATGTCATGCAGCTTTTGGTGTGTTAGGGAATTCAGAAAATTTAATGAATTTTGAGTTGTAGTGAGGGGCCTTCTTGCCATGTGTTCATTTACCAGCTACAGTCTTTGTTGGGACAACTCTGTCATTGTACACAAATCATCAATAAAACTCAAGTAATGCCGGAATTTGGTGATTTCTATGGCCAGGCTATCCCAGATAATATGTTTCGCCCCCTGAAGAGGGCCTTTCCCGATGCATTTTTCTTTCAACTCATCAATATTTTTCTGTAATTGGTGCTTCTCCTGCAAGATCTGCTTTTTTTCTTCATTTGATTTAGTTAATTCGGCCTTCATCTTTTCATTTTCAGTTTTCAACTCCTTAATTGCTTCCTCCTTCAAACTCACTTGAGACATGGACACCAACAGGTCATCTGCAGAAAAATCAGCTAATGGCTTCTAGATGTTTACAATAGATAGGTCATCACCGGTATGGGTTTGGCTCATTAGCTCCTCCATTATCTCCTTTTCTTCAGTCTGATCTTTCTTCAACATGGAGATTTGGGATAGCAGCTCCTCCCTTTCGGCTTCCCACCTATTCTTTTCCTCCTGGAGCTCTCCAGCTTTTCCCTTGTATTCCATCATCTCCTGATGGACTTTATCTTTCTCCTCCTGGAGGGCTAGCAATTTAGCTGATTGGACATGTTCTGAGCCTAGCATCTTCAACCTCTTCTTCAAAACCTGGAGCGCGTTATCTTTCTCTTCTAGCAACTTTTTGACAGCCTGGGTATTATCTGAGCTAGCAAGGTCTGCCTGTAGTTTTCTGACCTGAATAACATTTGCCTTGTTTTCCACTTTCTCATGCTTTAACTGGACTTCCAATTTGTCTACCAACACCTGTAATTTGTTTATCCTCACCATGGCCTGTAATAAATCTGAGTAGAGGATGTCGCTTGTTTGTTTATGCAGCTGAATTTTGTCAGGGGTGCTGATTTTGTCGAGCCTGACTTCTATTTCAGACATCCTTTTATCATTCACTATGGCCATCTTAAAAGTGTTTTTCTCAGCATCTCTAGCCGAAACTAGAGACGTTTTGGAATTGCACAAGCTTCTTACCCTTGGTAGCAGACTTCTCGTTTCCTCCAGGGATTGCTTTCTCTTCTCCATGTAGCTCCTCTTGAGATGCTCTTTAGACTTAAACAAGGGACTGGAGTCTGGGCTGTCTACATCACCTTCTGAACTTTTGAAAGAAACTTGGTTTATCTGCACTGCCTTCCTGGGGACTAGGGCAACTTTTTTGAACACACCCAAAACCTCATCATCTACGATCTCGCTACCCTCGAGTAGCTTTTCCTTTGCTTTTAAAAATGAAGGTGCCAACCTTAACCGGAAATTTGATGTTCGAGGATTTCTTGAAGGCACAAAAATATTCCTCTTCGGACAACAACCTTTGTCGCATGAAATCCAATGCGAATATTCTAGGGGTCAAAAGGGAAGGTAGCCTATAAGGCTGACCTGTGAAGCCATACATTGTCAACACGGTATGATCTCTGTACAAAAACCAATCTCCAACCCGCTCCTCGGGCGAAGACTGCATCAAGCTTCTCATTTCATCTAGGACCTTGGGTAATTCTTCATCGAACAGCATTTTGTATATCTCAGACATGATCGAATTGGCAAATTCGATCATGCTGATTTGATTAGGTAAATCAGGGGAACATAGGGTACTCAGGAACTTCAACTCTGAGACATTAGAACACAGAAGCATATTAAGCAAATAAGTCTGGAACATGAAAAAACGGACCTTGGGAAACTCGCTGAGCTGAAGGTGAATTGACTCATCCAGGTATTCGTCTAAACTAAAAACCGGGGTTGACTGGGACTCAGAAAAGGAGGAATTCATTCTCAACAAAAATCCGAGAACGACCTCGCCCACATGACAATCTTCATCTAGACCTAGTACTTGACATACCAAAGAAATGACCAATTGAACTTCACTCTTGAACATATGCACAGGGTAGGGTATGGATACACCATCTACAGACTGACCATCTTTTAACAATCTTGATAAGAACTTATAGCGGGTTTCAGCTTCGGATTTCTTATATAACTCGACCAGGATTGACTCATTTATAACTTCACGGCTATCTGGATAATTTTCCATCAAACTAAGGACTTCTCGAATGACCATAGCGTCGACTCTACATAATACTTTGGACACAGACCGACTGATGATAACTCTTTGATACGGAGAATAATTCGAGGCACACCATTCTGCGAATTTTGGAAAGTGGAGGGTTTGCTCAATGGCGAAATAGTACAGGAAAGACCTGCACACATTCAACACATCGTTCCCCTACGAGTGGTGATACCACAACCTTTCTTTACTATCAGACACGCTCCCCATAGAAAGGAAGGGGTCACAGACATTCCTATCTCTATCAACTAGGAACTCTTCCCTATCGTCTACAACTTGACCCGACACCTGAACCTCTTTTCTCTGGTCCATTACTGAATTTCACACTGGTAACTTGTAGGAGGAATTACAGAATTACTGGGCTTTAGTGTTACCTGGTTTACTGTGGCGGCACGTGCTCGAAGCGTGCCTGCACTTGCTGAATAGGGGCCGAAAACTGACAGATGGAAGCTTCCAGACAGGCCGGTCCTTTTCACTGGTCCTGAGCGAATAAAATAACAATGATCGAGGTCAACCTTTCGCTTTTATAAGCCTTTTTGTTCCCGGAGCCTATCATCATTCGCCACGTGGAAGATCATTTACTCTCCGCAACTACCACTTACCATCCACCGCGTATCTTTCTTCTCTGGATCCATTACCCACCGTTGATCTAATCCTTCGCAAACTCCTGTCCCTCGGATCGCGCGCCATGTGTCCTTTTCTGTCGAGCACCTTGGCGATAAACACCGTGCAAGTCTCCGTCCCGGAATTTCTCATGACCATAGATGTAACGTTCCTTCATCCTCCACTGTTGGATCAAATGCCACGTCCCACATTCCGCTGAGCCTTCCGACTTTATCCATCGTGCAACTTTGAGTGTCGGACGTTATCCTCATCCATCGATCTGATATCTCTTTACAGGTAGGTCGTTGGATCATGTGGCACCCACCGAATTCCACTGGGCTCTTTCTCTTTAACCATCGAGCAAGTTTGATCAGCGGAATTGCTCCTAACCGTCAATGCGATATGTCTTTAATCGCGCACCGTTGGATCATCATCCACGTACCCAATTCCGCTGGGCCGTTCGGGGTTATCCGTCGTGCAAGTTCAATCTCCGGAATCCGTAATAGCCGTCGATCCACTCCACTGCTGATCCTCGGCCGTCCGATTATTTGACACATACCCATTCCGCTGGACGCCCTGGGGCTTATCCCTCGTGTGATTTCACTCCACGAAATTCATAAGGGCTGTCGATCTATTCTGCCTCTGATCTTCGGCCGTCGGATTAACCACTACATACCCATTCCGCCAGACTCCTTGAGTTTATTTTCCACGCGGCTTCTGGTTTACGGAGTCAATCACATCCGTTGATGAGATGCGATTCTGTCCCCCACTGTCGGATCGAGAGGATTATTCATGATTCCGCAAGCCTCCCTTCCCTTAACTGACACGCGCTTTCGCAGGGTGGATCTATCGTGAACCGTAGATCTGCTTGGGACCACTTCACAACCTTTGATCTGTGCAGCAGGTTAAAGGCTTGAAATTCTCTTATCCCCCTCGCATGTTTTGAAGGGCGGAGGGAGCATTAGCCACAGATTTTCTTCTTTCCATCCTCGCGGCCTAGGATCTTTGGCAACCTGATCGACATTTAGACCTTCATCATACCCATATACTATATCCTTTGACCAAAGTGCTTGAAAAACATTATTTTTTCTCCACCATGGTTTCATTTTCCTTGGTCAAATAGAGGTGTTAACACCGGAGAAGGGCTCCTTTGTGGATACTGATAGGGTTGTTTCGTCTCCTCCCTTAGCTCCATTTGGTGGAGATGGAACCATGAGAGTAGATGAGGTAATTTTGGAGGCTTGTGTGGACTCAGCTGGTTAACGGCCTTGTACTCGGGGTACCAATACTGCTGAGACGGGGTTAGATTTTTACTACGGCGAGGTGGGTAACGCTGCAGGTAGAGGCAGGAAGACAAGGTTAAAGAAAAATTGGATCAAGAGGAAGGAGGCCTTAAATTTTACCCTAGGGGAAGATGTAACATGGTCTCAAATTCCTCAAAGGGTGAAATTGACTCTGGTGGGTCGTGCTTTGGGATGAAATTTCGTTCAGAAAATAGTGGTTATATGGGTCAAGGCAAACTGGTGTGATTTTCTTGGCTCGATCCCAGTGGTGGTGGAAATTTCTCGAGGGTGGTTTGCCTTCAATTTCTCAAAGGCCAGTTTTATTTAGAAAGTGCTCGCTTGAAACTGGTTTCTTGATCATTCTCCCTTGCTTCTCAAGCCCTGTCATCCAATTTTCGACGTGAGTAGAGAAAGGGTAGATGAGGTACCAGTTTGGGTATGCCTTCCTGGTCTTCCTTTACATTGTTGGTCCGAAGAACACTTTTGCAGTATCGGGAATTTGATGGGAACATTCTTGGAGGTAGAATTCTCCTTCAGAGAGACATTACAACAAAAGGTTTCCCATATACTGGTTTGTCTAATTATCAGAGATGGGTTGGTGGTCGATATTAACCTTCGTTGGGGATCTTTCTGCTATACATAGTCATTGGATTATGAAACCATTCCATTTTGTTGCAGATGATGCCATGAATATGGACATTCGGTCTCAGAGTGAAAGATGGTTGTTTGTTCTTGAAATGGCCTCCAACAGTTGTCCGGGGGTCGAAAGGGGGGTTGAATCAAAACTCTGGTGGTTTCTTTAAGAACCGATTTACCATCTCCTGTGGTCCCACCTATAATTGTGAACGATGACTTTTCCAAAGAGGCGTCGGTGGGCCCTTTGGTGCTATTGGATCCTGGACAATCCTCTACACCAGAGCTCTCATTGGATCATTCCATCCCGAGTGATAAATCTTTCTCATTTTCTCATGCTATTAATTTGTTTACTCATAATGTAAATCTGTCTGGATTGGACTAGGTGGAGGGTTTGAAAAACTTAAATATTTCTCTTTCTGATAAAACCCCTTGTTCCTTCTCTGCTGCAATCCTGGAGGAATCCACCTTGTTATCCCTCCCCTATATCCCCTTGACCTCAGAAGAGTCCCCTTCACATCCCCCTTGATTGTCTCCCTTTACTACCCTGGATCCACTTCAGACTGAACTTCCTCTGGTCATAGAAGTTTCCTCCCGTGTTGAAGGGGTACATTCTCTTTCCTCCTATCTTGACTCACCTGATTCGGGATATTTCCTGATATCTTGTCTTAAATCCCCTGGGGGTCTAGGTTCTGGGCCGGTCATGTGTCTTGAGGCAGAGGGAGACAATATCACCTAGTGAAGGATCAATGTTGAGCAAAGAAGGACCTTTTGGTTGGCAAACAACAGTCCATTGAACGGGCGCTTAGAGTGGTGCATGCCCAGAAGAAGGGGCACGGATGAAAATCATGTCTTTCAAAATTTAGGGTCTTTCTGGTCCCCATAAAATATCAGCACTAAAAAGGGTATTCAACCGGGAACACCCTGATATTTTGTTGCTATAGGAGATGTTAGGTGTAGGTGATGTGATGAAGGAAATATTGGATATCTGGTTCCCTGGATGGGTCTTTGCTTCATTGGATGCAAAGGGAAGATCTGGTGGTCTGGATATTGGCTGGAATGAATGTACTGTTAAAGATATTAACCTGTGGGGAATGGAATCAGTTTTGGGTCTGCACTTTTAGGATTTGGAACTCCAATTCTCGTTCACCGTCCTAAATATTTATGGTCCCTATTTGAACAAGGTCACATTTTAGGAAGCCCTCTTCAACAATCCACTTACCCATATTAATTCAGTCACTTTAGGTAGGGACTTTAACTTTTTTTTGGGCCAAGCAGAGGTTTAGGTTCCTCATGCTTAGGCTGACTTACTAAATGACTTCTTCACTCAGAAGCTGGTGGAGAGAAACTGGTTGGATATTGAGCCTATCAGGTTAAAAGCTACATGGAGGAATAATAGATGTGGGGATGGTCATGTTGCTAAAAGGTTGGGCAGGTTTTTGGTGTCTGAAGAGGTGGTAGATAGGACCCACTATATTCGACAGTGGGTGGGATGCGAGGGTCTCTCATATCATCTTCCCATCTTCTTGGAGCTCAGGAATGATCCTACTCAACCCCCTAGTCCTCTAAAGTTTAAAAAAAATTGGCTCAAAGATGATTCCTTTGTGAAATTAATCCCTGATTTATGGATCCGCTTTACTCCTCATAGTACCATTTCTGTATATTTCCAATTTGCTGCAAATATCAAATGTCTGGAAGGGGCCATAAAAGAATGGGTGGTGGGGAAGAGATTAAGGGAGGAAAATGAACTGAAATTTGTTGAGAAATATATTTCAAGGATTTTGGACTCAGAGGGGGGGGATTGATGACTCAAGAAACAAAGGAGTTACTCACTATCATGGAAGGGAGAAGAAATAATTTGTTGCTTGACAAAGAGGAGACCTGCAGACTGAAGAGTAAAGCTACCTAGATGGAATGTGGGGATGACAATACAAATATTTTCCATGCTTATGTGAAAGGGAGAAAGTCCTCAAACACTATTTGGAGCTTACAGGATGAACAAGGTGTTGCTCAGAACAACTTTGTTGATAAGGCACGTATAGGGGTTTCTCATTTTAAAAATATTTTCAAGGCCCCTCCCTAGGCTTATATTGTTGAGGTCATCCAGGTGGCTCAATTGTTCCCTAGTTTTGTTGATGCTGAAGACAACCTTTCTCTTAGAAATGGTCACTGAGGCGGAGCTTAAGGTTGCATTACATAGATTTTATAAGGATAAAATCTTGGGACCAGATGGATGGTCCATTGAGTTCTTTCTGGGTTTATTCAACCTTATTGGTGAGGACTTGATAAAAGTAGTGGAGGATACCAGGATGTCGGGGAGATTACCAGCCAGTTTCAACACTACATTCATTTCCTTAATCCCTAAAGTTAACAATCCCACCACTTTAAATGACTTCAGACCCATCTCCCTATGCAACTGTGTTTACAAGGTGGTTACTAAGATTATAGCTAGCAGACTTAAGGACATATTGTCTCTACATATTTATGAAGAATAGTTTGGCTTACTTGATGGAAGGCAGATTCATGAGGTAGTTGGGGCTGCACAGGAGGGTTTTCATAGTATGAAGACAAAAAAGATTAAAGGGGTCGTTCTTAAGATTGATTTGTCTAAAGCTTATGATAAAGTCAGCTGGCTTTATATCTAGATGTTGTTGACTCACCTTGGGTTTGGTATCGGTTTCATCATATGGGTAATGGGTTGTATTACCACTATCTCCTTCTTAGTCCTGATCAATGGTGCGGCCTCCCATTTTTTCCATGTTGAGAGGGGGTTACGTTAAGGTTTCCCACTACCCCCCCTTATTTTCTTACTAGTTGTTGAAGGCCTTAGTCGGGCTTTAAAGAATGCAAAAGATCTTGGACTGATTAGGGGTATACAAATATCCCACCATCTGTCGATTACACATCTACTTTTTGTGGACAATGTTCTTATCTTTTGCTCAGGTTTGCTCAGGGGTGTTCAATCCCTCTCTGATATTAAGTTACTTTTCTCTAAAGCTACTGGAATGGAGATAAATGAAAGAAAATCTATGGTGATCTGTTGACCTTGAATGAAACACAATATTTCTTTAGGGTTTTTCCCTTCATTTAGATTGGCATAGATGTGGGCTTAAAATACTTGGGCTTCTCTCTAAAACCAAAATATTATCGCAATATGGACTGGTACTGGCTCATTGAGAAATTGGAAAAACGGTTGAAATTTTGGAGCCATAAGTGGATTTCACGGGAAGGTAGGCTGGTACTAGTCAAATCAGTCCATGAGGCTATTCATGTCTATTGGATGTCCTTGGCATGGATCCCTAAAGGAATTCTAGAAGCGGCCAAGAGTATTTTTTTTAGGTTCCTTTGGAGTGGTAAATAGGAGCACTAGGTGAGGCATTGGGTCTGATGGGAAAGGATCGTGACCCCAAAGAGTCTGGGGGGATGGGGACTAAAAAATATTTTCTTTTTTTCCAAAGCATTGGTAGCCAAAGGTGGATGGAGATTAATCAACACTTCCAATATTTGGACACATGTCATTACACAAAAATATTTGGCTCTGGACTCACTAGAAGAATGGATCAGGAAACCCAACAAAACACATTCTGGGGGCTCGGTAATCTGGAAGGATGTGGTAAAATCCTTTTCGGTCATTGAGGCTAACCTATCTTGGAATGTTGGAAATGGTAGGAATGCCCATATTGGGGTGGATCCCTAGACTGGATCTGAGCATCAAAATATTCTCCATGCTCACACTATAGCTGCTCTGAACAAGAGAGGCATCCTCTTTCTCCATAAACTTGCTGACCCTGTACAAAGGCTTCGGTGGTTCCAATATTGGAAACCTACAAACTCATTTGGGCTTAATGCAGTCGATGAATGGAATATTGGGTTATATATCAAAGATCTGAAATGGGCTCTTATTCAATTAAGGGACATGGAGGATGAGCTTGTTTGGGATGTTGATCCAAGTGGACACTATACACCAAAAGGGGGTTATTTAAAATTGAGCGCTGATGGTATTCTTAGGGATCTGATTTGGTGGTGGAAAAAGCTATGCAAGGTTAAAATCCCTCCAAAGACCATACTTTTCCTGTGGTGTGTGCTGGAGAATAAGGTTCCCACTTAGGAGAATTTGATAAAAAGGTGTTTTCAAGGGTCAAGGTGGTGCACACTTTGCAAAGATGCGGGCGAAACCATTTTACATATTTTCCTACAATGTCCTTTCATTAAAGCGGTGTGGGATGAATGCTCATTGTTAGTTGGGGAACCTTGTGTTTGGGAAGGGCATTCCATAATACATGCTTGGTCAATCTGGATGCGGGTTAAGCGGCAGGGTCATCTCCTTGCCTTACCTTTGCTGGTGATTTGGGGGGTTTGGTTGGCCCGTAACAACCTAATATTTTCTGATAAGGCCTGTGTACCTCCTATTGTAGCTAGTAATGTCTGTGGTTTCATTAAGGCTTTCCCATAGAACATCAGTTCTGCTAGACAGTGGGAGAGGTTGGAGATTGAGGTGGATAAGTGAGTACCTTGGGGTTTTTTGATGGAGCGACACATAATAATGTTTGTGGTGGCGGGGCAATTATTTATGTCTCCGAAACTCATTTTTACGAAATTATAGCAGGATTAGAGGAAGGTAGTAACAATTTTGCAGAACTCATGAGCCTAAAACTCCTCCTGATGTTTGCAGCAGAGAAAGGTTGTAAAGTTATCAATTTTATGGGTGATTCCATGAATGTTATCAATTGGATTAAAGGGACTCAGTGGTGCAGAATTCTTAGATTGGACAATGTTCTTCGATCGGCTAGAGAGATCCTTTCCTCATTTGAAAAATTCCTCTTGTCAACACATTTATAGGGAAAACGACATAGAGGCAGACGTCGCTTCGAAGGCGGGCTTGTTATTGGCATTGGGACAATGACAGATCAAAGAACACCTTGGGGACCTCATCCATGAATATTATCATCGACCCTTCATAGAATGAGCAGGGATGCTCATATTTCATGTTTTTTTCTGTTTATTCTCAACGGTTTATAGTATATAACAGGTTATATCAGCACTCTATTCTTCTTGAGTGGACTACATACAATATTTTCTTACTGGTATTATTCCTAAACATATACAGTATTTTTCTTTTTCCCTCGGATGGTGAATGTGCTACTGAAATCTTGGATTCCTACTTTCCATTGTTTTATTCATGCCTTTTACATGGCTTGGATTGGTATGATCATTTGTATGAATGTGTGTAAAAATCCTTTTTACTGGTAACGAACTATATGTTATGGTCACGAAGCAAATGCTCTTCTTTTTTTTGAAATATACATTTAAGTGTATCAACAGAATGTAATTTTGTTTGAAGAAATAAAGTTACATTTTTTTCCAAGGAAAAATAAAAGTCATTGGGTGCAATGAGACCACTTATTGCATCGAATCCAAAACCCCGTCCTTGTCAATTTTTTTTTATATAAAAAGGTTTTCACAGTTTTTAGTATGGTCATTTTTGTATAATGCACCAATGCAATTGGACTAAAAGTGCATTGAAAAATACTTTCTTAAATTATTTTTTATTTTTCATTAATGGTTCATTCAACTATAATGTGCCAGTGCGTATACTATGTAAATGCACTGGGGGAGTTTGTATTCTTAAAGCAGACCGAGATGGAAGAATACTTCTTAAGATGAAATTTATGCAATTTATTTTTATAATATATTTAGTATCTTCTCTATTTAATGGTCTATGTTTGTTATTGATAGAAAATTTGAGATAAGAGTTCTAGGAGCCATAATTATAATTGGCATGATGTGATCACATCCAATAATGGGAAGAAGACAAGTTCTTTGTAATTTTTGTATTAAATTAATATGTTTGAATTATAGGTAAGTTTAACTAATATGTATTGGTTAATGTGTGTCATGTAGAATTAAAAAATGAGGAAGCTCAATAAGATTCTTTGCAATCTATTATCTAAGTGAAGAAGAACACAAAACCTTGATGGAAAATTTGTATACGGATGAATATGGTGAATAAAAAAGTAATCAATATGAAATTTTTATTAAATTTTAAGTAATATTATACTTATGAATATTTGCTAACATGTTTCAAACAATATATCTTGCATATGTTGAATGTTCAATGAGGACTAACAATAACAAAAGGGATTGTCATCATAAGAAAAAACAAACTATGAAATATGAAAATGATGATGAATTGTTCCTTGGCTCATTTGGAGTGGTGTTGGAAATTAAATAAAGGGGGGAATTTTTTATAAAACTATGGGTGATATAGTGGAAATAACATATAAACACACTTCCCACTTATAGTACAGAAATCAATCCAATCATTCCATGAACCATGTTATAACTAAAATACAGAAGGCGTTTCCAAATCAATGGTTAATGAGACCCGTCAAAATTGCAATAGAAAAAAAATACAACAAAAAAAATCATTTGAAAGTAATATTCCTAAACATGCTTTTATAAAATATGTATATACTACTACAAAGCATTCGTTTATTGATATTAATTCTTCTATATTTACTTTGCATATCAGTATAAAAATAGTTTAATGTCAATTTAATTTTTTGGGAATATTATGAAATTCTCAAAGGATGAACAAGGTGATATCCAAAAAATGCCAGTAGGGATGTCCAAAAAAATGTACAAGGAGATGGTCAAATAAATGGACATAATTGCATCGTCGGAGGGGCCATCTCAACAACAACGTGCTTCAAATGTATGTAATCATTGATTTTTTCTATTATGTACATACAATTCATTTTTATATTAAATATTAATTTTCATTTGTTTTGTTGCGGAAAAGAAAACAAAATGAAACCCATTCAGTACATAAGAAAAAATGACAAGGAAAAAAGGGTTGATAACAAAGTTTGTGAGTAATTGTGATTTCCTTATAACAATTTAAGATTTCATATTAGTTGTGATCTTTATATTTTAATTTATTTTACACTGGCTATCCTTGGTTGTCTTCAAACAAGTGATAACATACAAAGAAGAGCCATCAAAATAATTGATTGGCATTGGGTTAAGTATGAGTTTTGAGCACAAGTTGGCATATAAAAAATTAATTATGGAATTTGTGAGTATAAATGTTGTTTTACTTCTCTCGTTTTATAATTAATCGAACAACAAAATCCCTTGATATTAAATCTATGATTTGTGGTGGGGTATAAAACTTCTAGGAAGCAAAGTATGTAGTGGAACCAACATAAGAATTGTTGAGAGAAGGGATGGATTTGGTTTTGAAAGAAAGTGTATTTTTCAAGACTTAATTCTTTCAATGATACACTTTTCAATTTATATTCATGTATATTATCTATTTAAATTTTTCTTATTCCCACCAATGTAGATACACCATTATACTTTATTTTTATGTTTGTAGATGGAAGTTGAAGAGGAGGAACATAATCAAGGAAATCAACAAAACATTCGGTCAAATAAACCAAGTCATGCAAGTAGCTCAAGCACTACCAACAGCTCCACCAAGGAATAATGATCAATATATTTGGATGTTAATGCAAGTTTTTTTATATTTTGAAATAATTGTTTATGAATATCAGACATTTTGTATAATGTACTTGACACGGTGTCCCAATTGAAATATAATGGGTTACCAATAAGTGTAACAATTGCATATTGATATTTTGATTATTGTGAACCTTTATGTTGTCCCAATTTGTATGATAAAGGGCCTCTTATTCATATATAATAAAATAAAGTTTCTTATTCTATTGCATTGTCCAGTGTTGTTATAAAATGTTACATTGTTGATTAAATAATACACTAGATGCAAAAACTGATGATATAACAAACCAATCCAAACATCATTTCCAAACGCAATAATTAAAATTAGAATTAAATGAATACTATTATAACAAAAATATTTCAGTTTTTTTATGAATAATGGAATTAAAAAAATAAAAATAAAATATAGGCATTATAGTGCGTTGTTGCTATTCATTTTTCACTAAAGTGAAACTAATCTCTAATGTTTTTTTATCATTTTAATCACACATGTGCATTTGAGTAAATTTAGCATTGGTGTGTTTAAAATAAGCGTGCATTGGTGCAACAAACTACTCATTACATGCCCAATGCATTTTTATTATTACGCCCTAGTGCCTTCTATATAAGCGCACAAGTGCACCAATACATTGTAACCACACTGATAAATGTAAAAAATGCAATGAACTTCAATATCCCATTCAACTTCACCAGTTTGTTTTATTTCTCTTATAGAAATGATGCATTATAAGAGTTCATAAGAATCGATGCTACATTTATTATAAAGCACTGGTGCATATAGTGTATAAAGTTCCAATGTCATTTAAATTTAGATGTGCACCGATGTTTGTTTGTATTTAAATGTACTTGTGTGTTTTTTATTTGTTAGCATCAGTGCACTTATTTCAATAAAACACACCGATGTAAAACCTCTACCAAAGGATCTGATCGCTGGGTTTTTTTAGTTATAATAAATTTGTGTAAAAACCTTCTCCAAAACATCCGATACCATTGGTGGAGGTTGTAGTGGAGGTTTTTTTCACAATTTTGGTCAATCTTGTAACACTAAAAACCTCCGCTACAACCTCTACTACAAGCTCTTTTCCTTGTAGTGGAGTAAATATGTCCTTATGGATTATTTTTGAAAGACTAACTTCTAGATTTATAGAGATATTAAAATCAATCAATAAAAGGTAATGGAACATCAAGTATTAATAGATAAAAGGACAAATCTAGGATGATGTATCGTGCTGGAAAACATATATTTGTACAACACCTACTAGGTTATCTTTGGATGGGTTTGAATCAGGACCCTAACAACTATCTCAAAAATGGTTTTTTTATTTGTTATTTCCAAAATTTAAATTGTATAAAATTAAAACCCTATAAATAATGGTATAATGAATTTTTTTTAGAGCATATAAATCAATTATGGAAATCTGTTTTTTAGTCTATAAATTTTAGATTGCATAAAACAAACAATAAATAAAATTTCTTGGGTTTTTTTATGACCCTCCTTAGGGTTGTAATGGGGGGCTAAAGGGCCCATTACAGTAGTAGTAGATGCCATTCAATGTAAAGAGGACTAGGTCCACTATGTTGTTATTATTGAATAAATCCCACTATGTTAGGAAATAAATGTAATCAGATCTCATTAAAGAAGGTCCACATGGTGGTTAAGAGGTTAGGAAGTTAGTATTATAATGTGATTATACAAATAATGATGGAGTCTTCCTTATGAGTAGGTGAATAATATTAGTGTATGTTGAGCTTAAATCATTAGGAGGTAGCCAACTCAAAATTCCAAATGAATAAGTTTTGATTCATCCCATCAAAATAATCATTCACATAATAGTAAAGTTGGAGATTTTTTAATATCTCATGTTATTTTGTGTATGTTATAATTTCACATTTGGTTTATGACCTCAAAATAATCACTTCTATAATAATACTAATAAAGTAAAAAAAAAATTGTTATCTCTTGAGTGATATTATGTGATTTATTTTCATATCAAAGGTATTTAACAATTATTATAAGAGCCACTTTCCTTGGCCATAACATCAGAAGTATTTTCACTTATTTTGCAGATTTTTTAAAAAGAGAAAAAGAGGGTCATGACACTCATATGAATTTATAAGTATTTTTTAGTTGAATATCCAAAATCTAATTGCATATCTAAATTCCCCTCAAAAAAATAGGCAAATAAAAATAAATAAATAAACGCTCAAATTCGAGTCTAGTAAAGGAAGACATCATGGTTTCAAATGTATACATTTTTAGGGTTTCAAGAGACATCCATAAACCTTGCATAGGTCATATATTTTGAGAGAGTGATCAGATTACATCAATACCAATTCCGTTGGAAAGTTAAATTTTAGGGCTTTTATTTGATATATTAATTTCCCTAGTTCCAACTAGTTTTTCCTATGTTATAGCCCTGGTAACAATTTCTCCCTCCATTGAAGCATGGAAAAGTGGGGGCTCATATAATGGGATAAGTGGGGGCATAGAGTAATCCATGCACAAGAACAAGTTAAGAAACGAACCAAGGAAAATCCATTGCACTCTTTGGATCATGAAATCAAAGAGAGTGTTGCTAAATTTGTGGAGATTGCTATTACTAGTCCTCTCATCATTTAAGAGTATACACAAGAAAGAGGTGCATGGTACGATTTAGAGGATGATTGTGAGGATTTGTATATGGATAGTTGTAATTTTTTGGATGATGAATATTTCCATATTCTTTTTTAGGAATCTTTTTCTTCATGTGAAGAACAACAACAATAAGTGGTGCCTAATAATTTCCAGGATGCTTCATCTACAGTAGTGGAGTTTCTCATTAATCCATCCTTCTACTTCTATCTCAAGGATCTCTTTTATTATGGTTATAGATATTTTCATTGACATGACCATCATAGGAATGTGTAGTGGAATACTTAGAGGTTTATGGAGAATCATGGGGTTATTAGTTGGAGCACATGGAAATGGGACCCAAACTCACTATGGATTCCGTTGGACTACATCTATAGGGTGGCTCACACTTGTGCATGGATCTTGATAAAATACCTTAAAATTGTGACTCATGCTTATATAGTGGCACAAACATCCTTGGCCTACTTCAACATGGAGGTCCACATTTTCCCATTATATATGGGATTATATTGGTGCCATGCCACACAAAGCATTGAGGACAACCCCTCCTGAGGGGGGTGGGGCATTATGACCCTCCCTAGGGGTGTAATGGGGGGCTCAAAGGTACTATTAGAGTATAATTGTAGGTCATTCAATGTAAAGTGGACTCGGTTCACTATATTGTTATTATTAAGTAAGGTATATTATGTTAGTAAATAAATGTAATGGGACCTCATTAAAAAAGTTCCACTATATGGTTAGGAGGTTTATATTGTGTGGTATTCTATAAATAAGGACATTACAATAACATAATATCGCACAAGAGATACCAAAAATATTTCACTTTTACCGATATAAGATTATTCTTTTGATGGGTTGAATAGACCTTGTTCACTTATCTCTTCAAGGGGGGTACCTCCTAAGGAGATAATATTAACATACAATATTCTTCTCATCGATCATAAGGAAGAATACATACTTATTTATAGATTCACCACACAATAATAACCTTCTAACCACCTAGTGGACCTTCTTTGATGAGGTCCCATTACATTTATTTACTAACATACTAGGGTCCTATTTAATAATAACAATACAATGAACCTAGTCCACTTTACATTGAATGGCCTCCACTTCTAATATAATGGGCCCTATATCCACTCCCATTACACCCCTATGGAGAGTCATAACATTTTTGGTGCTTGAAAGAGGGGTAACTAGTGACTAGATCCCAAAATTGGTTTAATGGAGTCACACAAGGCTTCTAATAGGTCTTATTTCATCAATTATAGAGGTGAGAATGACTATCAGTAATGTTCCATTCAAACTCTAACTTCGATGGAAATTAATTTAGGAGATTTGCAAAGTGAAAAACAATATAGGATCTACTTTCATGTCTAAATTCAATAGGCTATTTACTCATGGAATTTCATCAAACAAGAAAAGATATTTGATATAAATCAATGTAGATATTTTTCATTTATAAAAAAACAAGCAAGATAGAGAGGGAGGAACCTTTAAACCTATTTTACTTCATTTTATGTAGTTACACCTTGGACTTGAAGCATAGATATTTTCACTTACAAGCATTTACACTAATCAAACATACATATTCATCATGTTTCCTCACATGCAAGAAGAGGCATCTTCATTCATTCATCAATACACTAGAGAGTTTTGAAATTAGTATTCCCAAAGAGTATGATCACTTTCAACAACCATTACAAGTGGAGGAGCTTCAAATATATAGAAATTGTGCTCCATAACCTCCACAATAAAAAATAATTAATCCCTTCTATATATTCTAGGGACCCATAAACAATCCAATATCCTCTAATCTACCAAGTCAAACAAATACTAAAAATGTTGGAAATTTCCCACATGTACAAGAGTTGATCAATATAGATAAATGGAGATAGAGCACCCTCCTAAAAACTATAGAAAGACCATGTCAAAGATGAATAAATATGCAAAATAATCCTCCCAAGAGGTGTGCTCCACTAGGAGTGGGTTAGATGTGTCCACATAAAAAATTCTCTACTACACATGAGGTGTAGTAAAAAATGAACATGAATACCAAGTAGTGAGCTCAAAATCCAATGAATATGCCTCAACTAGATCCCATCAAGAGTCAAAATGGTGACAAGTGGG
Organism: Pseudotsuga menziesii; assembly: GCA_001517045.1. Taxonomy (NCBI): domain Eukaryota; kingdom Viridiplantae; phylum Streptophyta; class Pinopsida; order Pinales; family Pinaceae; genus Pseudotsuga; species Pseudotsuga menziesii. The sequence goes on along the minus strand of LPNX010918324.1, from coordinate 120,701 downwards.
AGATGCGCCCATATAGGATAGCACATGTGAGTAAACAATATGGTATGCCATTTCCTCAAGTCATGGCTCATCGTAGTAATTTGTGTTGGAAATTGACTAAGGTGTGGAAGACCAACTAACTATGTGTCACATCATCAAATCACCCCTCTTCTCATCAAACCATAGAACCAACACCTACACCGACTAGGAAGAAACTAACAAATGGATAAAAGAAACATGTGTGAGCTATTTCGAGGAGAGTATTCCATGAATCTAGGCTCCCTAGGATCAAGTGACAACCTCCAAGTGATAGAATGAAAAAACACTATAGGGAATTAGAGAAATTGAGGATTTAAATATGGCTCCTCTACATTGTTTTCTATGAAACTAATCAAATCATCATCAAAGTGAAAAACAAGAGGAACATTCCACTTGGGATCCATGTAGGGGTCTGTTGAGGCCTAGAAAATCGCAGGCAACAACAGCAAGGGATTCTCGCTAGTAAACGTTCCCAACTAGCCCGTTACTATTTGGTATGGGGAATTTGTCCGAATTACGGTCCGACTACCGTAGGTCAAGTAAAAAAAATAAAAGGTTCTATCAGTTGTGGCCTGGTCCACCGTGTATATTTTTGAGTTTTGAGTTTTAAGTATGAGATGCAAGTGCCTATCTAAGAATGTAGATTGATATAGAATACGAGGAGCGATCACAATGTGATGTATAGGTTCTTACCTCTTGTCTTAAACTCTCTCACATCTAAATCGCAATAGCAAGAAATTAAAATTAACTACCTAACCTATCCATAGGGAGAAAGATTATCATTCATTAATGAGTAATGTATTTTGTGCATGCATTATGAAAAAATCACAGATAGTTGATACTTCTTTCAAAACACATGAACATTTAAATATATTTGAACAACCAGATAGCCAATTGTTTATGAACAACATTCGTTACTCAAAGTGGAAAATTCATAGAATAAACTAGAGAACATTCATACAAGAGCATAGGTTCAAAGAGTTAGAACAATCTCACAGTTAATGGACACAAAGCTGAAAACGAAATAGTTCCTCTTCAACAAATACATAGCACAACATTTGAATATTCCACCAAGATTTCTCCAACTGGCAAATTGTAATTATCTATTGCAAAAGGAAATAGTTCTTCTTGCAACATGTATTCACAAATCTAACTGGGAAAAAGTCCCTATTCCTATCTAATTCTCCTATATTTATACTACAAGCAAACTCTTGGGATGCCCCACGGTGACCTTTGGGCTCCTCAACTGTTTAATCTCACAATTTTGTCCTTTTGTGAGTGCTCATGATTTAGACAATACGTTACATTTCATTAAAAGTTAATAGCACTTTTATAATGAGAGACCAGCTTGATCAGTGATGAACTTTTTCTGAGCCTCTGCTGCTATCGAATCTGCTGGTCCTGCTTTTATCTTGCGTCTCTATGCTCCAACCTCTTCTTTCCTTGTTTCCTCCCTTCAGCTTTGACTTCTAGACATATCTTGTTTGTAGTAGTCACCCTGTCATGAACATAGCATATTTTAGACCATCAAAGTAACACAAACTGCAAAATTGAACTATAAACAATATTAATACATGAAAAGAAAATGATAAGACAAAGAAAACCCCTCAAAGACAGCATGAATCTAGACAATGTAATCGCCACCTCTCAGACACCAAACCCCCAAAATACGCTCTTCACTTCATAAAAACCTCGACTCAACCAGCACCCATGGGAAAACCCCACCATCCCACAAATTAGAGTAACAGTACAACAAATGGAGGGAAAAACCTACCAATAGTCGGAAGCAAAAACACTAAGCATCAGATGACCAGTTTACTAAGAAGCCGCAACGGAGGACGACGAACAGAGTATGGGATCCTTAGCCAAATAAAATATCGGTGAAATAAACACTAGAGACAGTTGCATCGAACATCGGGATGACTAGAGCATCGGATGGTTAGTGCAGTAACGAGCCGCAACGACAGAAAACGATTACTAAGGGATCCGCAACAAATAAACATATCGACAAAAACCATAACAAAACATCGATGAGCAGAGCAGTTATATGGCGGACATTTAGTTCGCTCGGGAGCTGGAATGGCAGAAATCAATCAGACTACAGCCTTCGATCAAAGTCATAAAAATTTTCGATGGCGAAGAGAAAAACAATAAAACATGGAATCGGCGAGGATAAGCCCTAAACCGTCGGAACGTTTATTATTGATCCTCCGAAACGGTGGCTGCACAGATGACTACAGTTCCGAATCAAACTTCAACTCTCTTCCAATAATGTTAAAACAAAAAATCACAAATTAAACAATTTATCAATAAACCCAAGATATCGGCAGAAATCAAAACTAAACATTGGGTTATTCATAAGTAAACTTCCGCAATGGCGGCTGCATAGATGACTACAGCCCCGATTCATTGTTCAATAAACTTCTGATGGCGAAAATATTGAGAAACCAGAACCTCAAGTTTGATTCAACTGCATCAGTAGAAAAAATAATAATAATAATCATTCAGCTTCCGAAAGTGATCAACAATTTACCTTAAACCAACCTCAAAAAGATCAAACTCGCAGCAGAGGAACAACAAAGTTTAGCAATCCCAACAAATCTAAGCAAGACAAAATTTAAAAGGAGGGTCCAAAATTTTAAAAAAATTGGGAAATTGTTGCGGCTGCAACAATTGGCGACTACCTGGTGAACCCAGATCTCTGGACAATTTCTTCCTTAAGTAACAGACTGTTTTAACAATAAAACCAACATGTTGAATTCTTCTAGATGTCTGGATTTCCCAAATGGCAAATATATGTACTTTTAATCATTGATGATGGTCCAATTTAGGAAAATGGAACCCAATATTTCAAAGTCAAGATAACTCTTTTGAGGCCGGGAAGATGAGTTTCATTTTTTACCTCTGTCTTCGGGTAGCTTCCAGCTTAGACACCACAGGATTGTAACATATGGTAAACAAAAATATTCATTTGTTCCTCATTCCCATGCCATTTTGCACTTTTTTGTGCTTTTGGACTTTTGTCCTTTCATTTGAGTCCTCCTGCATGCCTTTCTTTCTAATTTTTTTTTAATTCAGGCTCCTCTATCCACAATGTCCTTTTGTGTGAGAGATGTATTTAATTTTCAGCTCACAGATGGAGAAGAACTTTTGGCAATTTTGTACTCATATAGTTCAGTACTTTGTTTTGATACATATTGCTTTCATAGGTGTTTTGACTCTTATTTTCCTTTTGGATTTCAATTCTTGGCATGGGATCATTTATATATAATATATTGTTTACCTTGCTTCCTTTCCATGGGTCTTTTGTTGTCACCCCCTAGGACATTTTTAGGTGTGAGATGGATGGAACCTCAAAATAGTATTCCAGACTTTTCGATCCTGAGTTATTTTACAAGGATTAAGTAGGAATTCAATGTGTTCATAGCCATTTAGGAATAACCGTTAAACTAGAAGAAAATATTTCAGATAACACAATAGTATGTTAGAATAATCAACCCATAGTATTTACCCACTTAGACATTAATTCATTTATTTTTGTCTTATTTGCCTAGTCCATGAGTCCCACCATGTTCAAGTTGCTAATTGCCTATCCATAGAGGTCAAACTTGCCATTATTGACTCATGGAGCACTTGGGAAAGCCTTAGGAATCAAATATACTTTATTCCTGGCCTCCTAGGCACCCTTCTGCTTTTTTTGCTTTATTTCCTGCTTTTTCAGTGTTTTAAGGCACATAGGAAAGCAAGACTAGGTGAGGTGAATCAGCTTTGTTGCCTCTTCCTCCTCCACTCTTTCCTCCATGCAAAAGCATGTATGAGCTGACATTTGACCCCTCTTTAGCTTGCCTATGTGCCCTTGCTAATTCGTGGGGTCCTTGATAGATTTGGGATCATCTTTTTACACCTATGGGGGATTTGCCTATTTTGGGTAAGCCTGCTTTATGCTAGATTTGGATGCTTCCTTATGCATTCGATTTTCTCATGTATTCTATATATTCAGCAGCCTATGTTATTACAAGGTTGGCTATTTTACACTCAGTTAATATAATTTTCTGTTACAGCTCCATATTCAGTCTCCATTGTTGATAATTTTGCATGATCAATTGTTAATTGTTGTGGGTGAAATTAATCTACTGCAGGCCTAAATTTCTACATGGTATCAGAGCCATTGTAGGTTGTTACTCTCCTCCAAAAAAATTTTTGCAGGTTCGACATCAAGACTGGGAGCCTTCTACTGACAGCCGGGACAGATTTTCTAAAGCTATGGATAAACAG
>LPNX010918324.1:101012-112779 GCA_001517045.1 Pseudotsuga menziesii | reverse complement strand
TTATTACAGGGTTGGCTATTGTACACTCAGTTAATATAATTTTGTGTTACAGCTCCATATTCAGTCTCCATTGTTGATAATTTTGCATGATCAATTGTCAATTGTTATGGGTGAAATTAATATACTGCAGGCCTGAATTTCTACATAGTACACAATCTTATCATCAAGGTTTTTAGTTAATCCAGAATTATGATGCTCTCCATGCAACCAAAAGTTTGCCTCTTTTTTTATTGAAATCAATCAAAATCTAAAATAAAACAAAACAGAACTAAAGCAAATCAAAATAAACAACCAAAGCAATTTATTTATGTACAAAACAAAAAAAATCAGGAAAAATAAGGTTTGAGTACTAAACCATTTACTGGGAAGTTCTCTTCCCACCCCTGTAAATCTTGTAATTTATAGGTTGAGGGGCCAAGTTTTGCTGCAATCTGAAAAGGGCCTACCCATAACTGTTGAAACTTCGTGTGCTTCCCCTTTTCATCATGCAGGTGATCCCACTTAAGAACCAGGTCTCCCATTTCAAATTCCTTTGTTCCATCTTTGTGCTCATCAAACCACCTTTTCACTACTTCCTGCTATTGCTTAAAACGTTCTTTGGCCCTGGATCTAGACTCTTTCGCCTTCAACAGATTATAGATTCTAAGTTGCAGGATTTTTTTATCTGTGCCCCTAGACTCTTGAGCTATTATGGAAGATGGTAGAATAATGTTAGGAGGAAGTATAGCCTCTTTTCCATAAACAAGGGTATACGGTGACACACCTAAGGAATTCTTGGGTGTGACCCTATCAGCCCAAAGAGCGTTCGGTAGTGCTAAATGCCAACTTCTCTGGTTTTCTATCACAGTCTTTTTTAAGATCCTAATCAGATTCTTGTTTGTATATTCTGCCAAACCATTCCCTTGTGGGTAGCAGTTGGCAGAATAATGCAACTTAATTCCATTTTCATGAGCAAATGTAGTTTATCTAATGGAATAAAAATAAGTATCATTATCAAAAACCAGGGAAATTGGAACCCCAAACCTGGTCATAATATGATCTTGCAAAAAATCCATGACTGCGTCTTCATTGACTTTATGCAACGGAATAGCCTCGACCCATCTAGTGAAGTAGTCAGTTGCCGTCAAGATATATTTGTGCTGCAAGGAAGAGTTTGGTTTTATCTCTCCAATAATATCAATCCCCCATTGCTCAGATGGTTCTATTATCATCACAGGCTTTAGTGGTCCTGCTGCTTTGGCTTGTCTTCCCCCACACCTCTGGTAGATATCACACTTTCTAACATGGGCATGAGCATCCTTGAATATCGTGGGCCAATAGTATTCGGCTCTGAGAATCTTGTGGGATGTCGTATCTCCAGAAAAATGGCCTCCAGCAGGCCCTTCATGTAACTTTGTTATGACCTTTCGAGCATCTTCTTTCTCCAAGCATCTAAGAAGGAATCCATCATAATTATTCCTGAATAGAATTCCATCAATGATCTGGTATGCAGTTGATTTAAGGCACAACGCTCTTCACTGTTTGAAATTCCAATGTTCTAGCAATAATCCTTCCTGAAGGTAATGAACAAGGTCTCGGTACCAGGAATCTGGAGCTGTGAAAAGAGGACATACATCCATCATATGTAATTCAACTTCATTTTCCCAATCATTTTCCTCATTGTTTTTACCTTCAGCCATTAATTTGCACAGTCCTTTCCCTTTAACTATGCAAGCTGGTTTGAATTTGAGGTCATATTCTTGTAACGTTGTTACCCAGTTGCCTCTTATTTCTCCTAATTCTTTTTGCATGAAAAGAGACCTCATAGCTGGGTGTGGAACTATTACCTTTGTCTGGTTCTTAAGTATGTACGGCCTGAATTGTTTTACCGCTTTGAAGACTACATAAGCTTGTTTATCCATAGCTGGGTAATTCAATTCACCCCCCTATAGACCAGTGCTCATAAATGATATGGGGAACGCATCTCCCCCATCTTCCTTCTGAGTAAGCACCGCTGCTAATGAATCGTCAGATGCGAAAGTGTACAAAATAAAATCCTTCTCAAAATTTGGACTTTTGAGAGAGGGTGCATGAGCAATACATGTCTTTATTTTACTAAATGCATTCTTCCCTACATCAGTCCACTTGAATTGTACTCTTTGTTTCACCATTTGCTGCAAAGGTTTAACAATTTGAGCAAAATCCGGCACAAACCTTCGCACAAAATTTATTGTCCCCATAAATGATTGCATACCTTTTTTATTATGGGGTAAGGGGATCTGTTTGATAGCTTTGATCATTTCTGGGTAATTGGAGATCCCCTTCTTAGGAACCACGTGACCCAATAGCTTCCCTTCTATAAAAGCAAACACACATTTCCTTGGATTAAATGAAATGCCATATTTTCAACAACGCTCAAAAATTTGTTTTAGGTGGAATGCATGTTCTTCTCTCTTCTTTGAAAATATCATTACATCATCGAGATATACTACAACACTACGGCCAATTAGACTGCGGAAATCTATATCCATATCCCTCTATAAAGTAGCTCTAGCGTTGATGAGTCCAAAGGGCATCCTTCTGTAAGAAAAAGTTCCCCATTTTGTTCTGAATGTAGTTTCAAGTATGTATTCTTCAACTACTAGAACTTGATTGTAGCCAGAGAATACATCTAATAACGAAAATAACTCAGAACTTTAAACCATCTGTAATATCTATTCCATGGGCAGGACTGGATAGTTGTATTTTTTTGAAGCATGATTTAAGTTTCTGAAATCCACACATAGCCTAAATTCTCTAGATTTCTTCCTTACTAGTACCAAATTTGAAACCCATTTTGAGTGTTTGACTTTGAATATAATTTTGGAATCCAATAATTTCTTCACTTCACTCTGAATTAATGGCTCCAGTTTTGGATGCATCTTCCTCAAAGGTTGCTGATAAGGCTTGACTCCAGATCTAATAGGAATTACATGCTGTATAATCTTGGTGTCATATGTTTTCAGCTCTTCATATGTCTAGGCAAACACATATTTGTACTATTTGAACAAACTGATGAACTTATATCTTTCACCCAGAGAGCAACACTTTCCCAAATTTACATATTTGGGTTTAACTTTAGTTCCCAAATTTATCAGCTCGAATTGCAAAGACGAGCTATTAGTTTTGACATTTGCTGGTCTTCTGAATTTGTTGTTTAAATCAAACATACGCTCTAAGGTCTTGACACCTTTAGGTATGAAGTTATCGAATTTTAACTCAACATGGTGTTCTTTGTCATCGATAATTGCCCCTCTGAAAGTTTCATCATTCGTCAAACATTCCAAGATTTGTTGATCATCATCAAAAACTTGTAGATTAGTAATCATGTCTGGAACCGAAGGCCTGAAAAGTAATTCAATAGAAAATTTGTTATTTGTAGGTACAAGCCTTGCATCTGAGGTAGCTAACAAGTCAGCTGCTGCATTCTTAAGTCTAGGAATAGATACGATATTAAATGCAAAAAAAATTGTCAGCAAATCCCACACTTCATTCTGATAAGCTTTTAAATGAGGTGAGATGCAATGTATCTGTTTTCAAATTTGCTTTACAATTATTTCAAAATCCCCATACGCTTTCAGATTTTCTACTTTTAATTTAATTGCTTTTCTTAGTCCCTGAACTAATGCTTCATATTCGGCTGTGTTATTGGTACTTTCAAACTCTAACCTACATGAAAGAAAATGTTTATTTTTCTTTGGATCAATCAGGACACAGCCAGCTCCTGATCCTTCCAAAGTTTTAGATCCATCAAAGAAAAGTGTCCAAAAACTATCTACTTCTACTGTACATGAATCAACAACTACATCTGAAACTAAGTCTACTATTTTACAGTCAAATTCACCAACCCGTGAAAATCAAAGGAAATCGGGCTATGTGTTTGATGTACCACCGTATTCTTCCGCTTGGTAGTTTCTCGGTTCTAGTTCAATGAAGTAATTCCCCAATACAGAATTCACTTGTTCATTCTTACCCTCCAACTGAGTAACATTGTGCTTCATGTGGGGCTCTCTTAATACTTTTATTTGGTTAGGAATTCCTTTATAAGGAAACCACAGATGTGACCAATCTGAAGCAAAATACCCATTTAGCTTTGCTGACCAATCCCCACTCAAAACAAGTCCATAAGCTTTAGGTATGTCTGCCACTACAATATCAATGAATTGACATACCTTTTCATTTGAAGATAATCGAATCAAAACATCCTCCATTTCCCCAATCACCTTCACATTTGTTCTGTCTAACTGAATCACCTTCCAGGTAGATAGTTTAGGCTGTCCATTTATCTTTTTGCAGACTAAAAGCGGCATAACATTTACTGATGCCCCTGAGTCAACTAAACAATTGTGCGCGTTATGATTGAAAATTTCAAAATTTAATATAAATGGTGGGGTTTTGTATCTGGGCTTACCTCCCGCACTTGCTTCACCAACTTCTTCTTCTTCAGGTTGATTTTCAGTGGGAAGCTTTTCTTCAAGTATTTCAAGTGCTTTTAACAAATTTTCTTTCTGCTGAGGTATATTGCACATTTCAAATAATGAAATATTTGCTTTATCCCTTTTTATATCTTCTACAACATCATATTACATCTTATGTTCTTCTAGATTCCTTTTTACATTATCACTTTTCTCAGCAACTGGCTTAACAGGCATGTTGATTTGCTTAGGATCTTGACTGGTAATGGTAAACTCAGGAATTTTATCAGCTGTGGTGCTTTTCTAAAATTTCTTTACATTCTTTTGGAGTCTCTTAATTTTCGGGAGTACTAACCGATCTTCTTTTATCAAGCCTTGACTTCTAGTTGTCACATTTTCTTTTGATGCATCCTCTTGTTTCATATCACCTTCATCTTTTGTATCAAAAAGTGAGACACAATCCCATAAAACCATGGTATCCTCTTCCCTTTCTTCTGTGGATTTATTACCCTTTTCCTCCTCCTCATCAGTTTCTGTTAGTTTAGAATCCAATAGATGATTCATAACTAATGTCATTGAATTTATCCATTGAGGGCAATTTTTTTCAGAATGAGGTTGTTGATGAAAGGTGAAAAAGTTATCCATCCCTACCTATGTTAATTTCAATGATGCAAGACTATGTGGAGGAGGTTTAGATTGAATGTTGTCTTCTCTCCTTTTATAGTAAGGCTTATATGCCTTCTAAGTCTCCTTCTCTTTTTCCAAATCTATCATTCTGTTAGATAGCTTCTGCATCATTTTTAGCATACCTTCAAAGTCATGTGATTGTTCCTCCTTAGGCTAAGTAAATGATAATGCTATCTTACCAAAAGTTTTTTCTCCCGACTGCTCAGGATAATCTTCTATGCTTTCTCTTTCAGCTTCTACTCTCTCAGCTTCTTCATAAGTTTCTGATAATGTAGGTTTGGCTTTCATCTTGGAAAACATGGCCAAGTCAGGCCCTAAATCTGAAGTATAATATTTAATCAGAACTTTATCAGAGGGCTTATCAGCTATAGAAAAATTCTTAAGATAAGCGGCAAACCTTTGAGTGAAACTATGCACCTTTTCTTCTCTTTCTTTCTTCAAAGGGCACAACCCTTTCATTAGTGTTACGTGAGTTTTCTGGGCTGCATATTTATTTCTGAATATTCTTTTAAAAGTATTCCAATCTGTGATTGATTTTGTAGGCAAAGAAAAATACCATGAGGCTGCTGCCCCTTTCAAGGTATGTGGAAAAAGTTTGCAAACTACATCTTCGTGTTCTCTAGCCCTGAGTCCTTCTATGGCCAAGTCAAAGCTTTGCAAGTGATCATATACTAAAATCATTTCACTTGGGTCAAATTTGGGCAGAATTTTCTCAAAATCCTAAGGTAAGTCATGCAAAGGGGGTCCTAGGTTTAAATGTGACCTAGCCTTCCAAGCAGGTGGTGGATTCGGTGGGTTGGGTGGTTGATTTGCATTTACGCCTGCCATGAGTATGGGTGGAGAATGAGGTGGTGAATGAACAGGGGTATTAACAGGTCAATCGCAAGGTGCATTTGGGCCCACTTGATTCAAAGGCTGAACAAATTCCTGTAATGTTGTTTCTACCAGTTCTTCCAAATATCCAACCAGCATTGAGTCTTCCAATGCAGGATGATTTTTATTCTTGTATTCTCTTTTGGGTAAATTAGGGATAATCGGTAATCCTCCAATATTCTTCATAGAAGCCCTGGTATGTCTTCTCAGATCATTAACAACTTCATTATCAATAGAATACAAGTGTTCCTTCCACTTCTCTTCAGGAATTGGATTGAGAAACAAACTGCTTTCTGAACTGTCACCTGTGGAATAATCTCGAGAAAATGGGTTTCCTCAGCCATCCATGCACTGGTGGCCCTCCTTCTAGCACCAAAAACTGTTGAGGCCTAGAAAATCGTAGGCAACAATAGCAAGGGATTATCCCCAGTAAACGTTCCCAACTAGCCCGTTACTGTTTGGTATGGGGAATCCATCCGGTCTACGGTCCGGCTACCATAGGTCAAGTAACAAAAATAAAAGGTTCTACAGGTTGCGGCCCCGTCCACCATGTATATTTTTTAGTTTTTAGTTTTAATTATGAGATGTAAGTGCCTATCTAAGAATGCAGATTGATAGAGAATACGAGGAGCGATCACAACGTGATGCGCAGTTTCTTACCTCTCGTCTTAAACTCTCTCACATCTAAATCACACATAGCAATAAATTAAAACTAACTACCTAACCTATCCCTAGGGAGAAAGATTATCATTCATTAATGAGTAATGTATTTTGTGCATGCATTATGAAAAAATCACAGATAGCTGATACTTCTTTCAAAACACATGAACATTTAAAGATATTTGAACAACCAGATAGACAATTGTTTATGAACAGCATTCATTACTCAGAGTGGAAAATTCATAGAATAAACTAGAGAACATTCATACAAGAACATAGGTTCAAAGAGTTAGAATGATATCACAGTTAATGGACACAAAGCTGAAAACGATATAGTTCCTCTTCAACAAATCCATAGCACAACATTTGAATATTCCACCAAGCTTTCTCCAACTGGCAAATTGTAATTATCTATTGCAAAAGGAAATAGTTCTTCTTACAACATGTCTTCACAAATCTAACTGGGAAAAAGTCCCTATTCCTATCTAATTCTCCTATATTTATACTACAAGCAAACTCTTGGGATTCCCCTCGGTGACCTTGGGGCTCCTCAACCGTTTAATCTCACAATTTTTTCCTTTTGTGAGTGCTCATGATTTAGACAATACGTTACATTTCATTAAAATTTAATAGCACTTTTATAACACGAGAGAAGCTTGATCAGTGATGAACTTTTTCTGAGCCTATGCTGCTATCGAATCCACTGGTCCTGCTTTTATCTTGCATCTCTTTGCTTCAGCCTCTTCTTTCCTTGTTGCCTCCCTTCTGCTTTGACTTCTAGACATATATTTTTTGCAATAGTCACCCTGTCATGAACATAGCAGATTTTATACCATCAAAGTAACATAAAAAGAAAATGATAAGACAAATAAAACCCTGCAAAGACAGCATGAATCTAGACAATGTAACCACCACATCTCAGACACCAAACCCCCAAACTGCGCTCTTCACTTCAGAAAAACCTCGACTCAACCAGCACCCATGGGAAAACCCCTCCATCCCATAAAATAGAGTAACAACACAGCAAATGGCAGGAAAAACCTACCAACAGTCGGAAGCAAAAACACTAAGCATCGGATGATCAGTTTACTGAGAAGCCGCAACGGTGGGCAATGAACAGAGTATGGGATTCGCGGCCAAATAAAACGTCGGCGATATAAACTCTAGAGATAGCAGCATTGGACATCGGGATGACTAGAGCATCGGATGGTTAGTGCAATAAAGACCCGCAATGATGAAAAATGATTACTAAGGGATCCACGGAAAATAAACATATCAGCAAAAACCATAACAAAACATCAGTGATCGGAGCAGTTATATGGTGGACATTTAGTTCACTCGGGAGCCGCAATGGCAGAAAGCAATTAGACTACAGCCTTCGATCAAAGTCATAAAACTTTCCAATGTGAAGAGAAAAAAAATAAAACACAGAATTGGCGAGGATAAGCCCTAAACTGTCGGAATGTTTATTATTGATCCTCCAAAACGGTGGCTGCACAGATGACTATAGTTCCAAATCAAACTTCAACTATCTTTCGATAGTGATAAAACAAAAAATTGCAAATTAAACAATTTATCAATAAACCCAAGGAATCGGCAGAAATCAAAACTAAACATCGAGTCATTCATAAGTAAACTTCTGCAACGGTGGGTGCATAGATGACTACGGCCCCAATTCACTGTCCAATAAACTTATGCTGGTGAAAATATTGAGAAACCAGAACCTCAAGTTCGATTCAACAGCATCAGTAGGCAAAAAAAAAAAACATTCATCTTCCGAAAGTGATCAACAATTTACCTTAAACCAACCTCAAAAAGATCAAACTCGCAGCAGAGGAACAACAAAGCTTACCAATCCCAACAAATCTAAGCAAGACAAAATAAAAAAGGAGGATCCAAAATTTTAAAAAAAATTGGAAATTGTTGCAGCTACAATAGGGTCATTTTAAAGTATAATAGACCCTAAAGTCCTCAATCAATTGGACACCCTACTAGGGGGAACAATAATTCCAATATACACAATAAACCATAGTTACCCTTAGGAAAATCATCAGTAATCTATATGAACCTAAAATCAACCTAATACGATTCCATGGCACTATATGAAATCCTAAATAACATGATACCATATGAAAGAGGGAATAATGTCTCTTAGGTGGAAACTAAAAAATCCACTAATAATATAGCTAAGCACATGTATATACCATGGATCAGCCATCATGAGATAAATTTTCATTAATTGATATAAACATGATACCTACTCAAGGGTTCCATGAAAATGTCCATAATTGTAGCCACAATATGATGTGGGAAAAAACATATAGGCAAGACATGCCTATCAACCCCATCATTCCAACTACCAATTGATATTCCAAGAACTAATCACCTATTCCCAAATGCGATATAAAAACATAAATACATGTTGATGACTATAAAATAAGTGTGAGCTAGATACACAAAGGTAAAGTGAAAAAAACTAGGTACACATGTTGATGACTATACAATAAATCACATGTTGATGACTATACAATAAGTGTGAGCTAGATACACATGTTGATGACTATACAATAAATCACAATTGGCTCATAATATAATCAACCGTTCCTTTCAACTCACAAAAGGAACCATTGATCTATTGGGTCCTGTAATGGCCCTTTTTTACCACACCCATTATACCTTTTTTCCTTGTCCTGCTTCATTTCTACACACCAGACATATGTTTTCCCTTACATTGAGCTTAAATATTTACATGTATGATTAATTATTGTTTTATTCTATTAATGCCTAAGATTGTTATGGTTAGATCTTTCTCTCTTGAATTGTGCTAACATGTCTTGATTTTGTAAAGATAGTTCAAGCTTGAGGAATACAGGTGTAGCAGCTTGTGTGGTCTGAAGAGAATATGAGAATTCAATACCAGCTGTTACCCACCAGTCCCAACTCCACACGCTAGACATAAACAGAGTTCATCGCTCCATGTGGTAGCTGCAACAGACTTGATTGCAAGATCACATCACTGCTTAAGGCATAGCTGTAACAGACATGATCTCTCCTATTTAATTGGTTCTGTCTATCCACTAACATCCAGAGAAACTTTATTCTCTATATTCTCTATTTCCATTTAATCTCACTCATAGCTGTAACAGCTCGTTGTAACAAGGCAGCCTTAAGATCATATATCTTCCTGGCTTCCCAATATTAGTGGGTAAAGGTTATGTTGTTCATGTAAAAATATGGGGAGGCATTCTGAGCCAAGGGTTGGTTGATTAATGATCAGACTGTGTAAGTTGTGATAGATAGTTGTACTTGTAATTTGCTATTTTTAATATAAGGAGTAGGATTCTTCATATTTTTGCATCTTAATTTGTGTTAGTTCTAGCGTCTCTGATCGAAGGATGGGCCTGCCTTCCCACAGAGATTGTCGAGTTAATTAGATGCTTTGATTATTTGGTTGTGTGGTGTGGAAATTACAGTAGATGCATTATTTATAGTTAGTTGAAACAATAATGGTTAATCATTGTGTTTCCTTTGATAGTCAATGCTTGCATTTATATTAAGTTGCAATAGTGTGGTGTGACAGTCAACCGTGTAGATTAGTTTATGTTATGCATGTGTGCCAATAGATGTTACAGTCAAGCTCAGCTCCAGTCCCTTTCAGTTACTTGTCTTTCTTAGGTTTGCTAATTTAGTCATATTATAGTTTAGAGTTTGTTTGGTTCAATTACTTTTGTTTCCAATTCTTAGATTAGTTGAATTAAACTGGTTACGATGGATTCACATATAATCTGATAATGTTAGGATTTAACTTCTTGCAAAAGTAAGTCTAGTTATCTATTTCTAGATTCGTTAATTGTTGGATTGATATTGTACGAAGGTAATCACATTTATGAATTATTAGGTGAGAAATTTAGATTATTTTAGCCATGAGAAGAGTTTAACTGAGCATATAGGTAATACATTTAATCTTTCATTCATTCAATTAGCTACGTAGTGTTTATGCACATATAGTGTTAATTATCTTTGAAATAAAAAGACTTCCCTGGGTTGACAATTTATATTGAGCATTATGTATGTTAGTTGTAATTAATTAGCATATAGAGTGACCAACATTATCATGGGTCACAAGGCTAGGACATATGTTCAAAAAGGACATATAACAGGGTCCACCTTAATGGTGTATCAAATGTGCATTGAATCACCCCAATGAAATCTGAGGGGTAATAGAGAGAACATGGAGTTGACTAGTTTAAAATATAGTGAGATGAAGGAAGTATCTAACAACATGATGGACTGGATTATATTTGCTAGAGATGTTTACTACCATGTTATACCCAAATCCTATCACCACCATGTGTTACGGAGAGAAATTCCTATGGCTTGGGGTACCACAACAGATAGCTAGACTCCAGAAATCAATCTTTCCCAATATGCAATAGAAATAAAATGTCTAACACTAAAGGATCGAACCTCGTACCTTATTCCGGACGGTTGAAGTAGATCCCCGTTGAGATTTCCAATCTTCAGCTTGAATTGTTATAGCACGTCCTCAACAACAAGTAAACAATACAAGCATACTATATTTCATGGTGTTAGATCTATTCTAGCATATATAATCAATAATGTATAAGCATTAGACATATTCCAATGGATACAATATTCATTCAAATACACATTATTGGACAGGAAAAGATATTTCTATTAATATGAATCAGAGATTATAAGTGACAACCTCTGACGGCACGTCTGCGAACCGGAGAAACTGAATCCCCCACTTGGGCCTCCACCACCTCAATCCTCCATCACTTTGATAGCAAGCTTACTAGCAAAAGGAAAGCTTGGGAAGAACACAATAGTGCTCCAAGGGACAAAGGGATGCAGACTCAAGCATAAGTTCTGGCAACAATGGACTATAGTTTCGTTACTCTCAATTCTCTCTTCTGCTTTCAATGTCTCAATGGGTTCCTTATATAGCTTTTCAAAGGGATACTGAAAGGTCGAATCCGTGTGATCTCAAGGCATATGGAAGGCCAGGAGTCATATGAGTCGGATCCAAGTCAAGGAATGCTCCAAAAGGTTTTGGATTATGTACACATCCCGATGTACATGAATATAGA
>LPNX010918324.1:80751-99791 GCA_001517045.1 Pseudotsuga menziesii | reverse complement strand
GCAAGGATACATGTGTAGGATATCGACACTCGGGGGAAAATCCCCTCCCGGTAAAAAAGGGAATCAAGCTGCGAAGGATATAAAGAAAGGCTCTGCATGGCTATATATGAGACAAGCTCGGGCTATATGGCTGAAACGCAATGTCAGGGGAGCCGGCATAAAGCTCAATAAGACAAGCAAAGCTCGTGATAATGCATCCACAACTTGATACAAAGGAGTCTGGGGGATCACGGCCAGCATAAGATCAAGAGTAGTATGAGGCTCTTGCTAAATTTCATGGCAATACTATACAACGGACTCCCACACCCTAAAGGGGGAAACATCGACATGGGCACCAAAATGCAAATAAGGCGCTAACTAGGGTACCCATGTAAGGTGAGGCTCTACCACTCATATCATGCCACTTCTATAGCAGCAAGAAGGTTATGTGACATAATAGAGTGGGTTCGTACCTAAGGATATAGTGACATGGTCATAAGGTCAAGCAAAATGCAAATTATGGTGAACCTAACCTATATGCCAGTGTAGACATTATACCTGAGATCAGTACGAACAAGTCAATCTAAAGGCTGAAACGGCACTGAAAATGGTCTTCTACATCATAGATTAGGTCAGAAATGGTCCAAAATGGTTAGAAACGGTCAAAACTATAGGAAAGGGGGTAAAAATTTTCAAATATTTGAAATTTTTTCTATAAATAGTAAAAAATAGAAATCATTTGAAACTTTTACCCATTGGAGCTCTGATTTTCAACTACAAATTCCAGGAGATCCAGCCGGCGGAATTCACAACTGTTTCTTCCAGGTATTTACTCATGTTCTTTGCTTGCATTTCAATATAATTTTTACAAGTTTTCATGGTCAAATCAGTTTTTTAAGGCCAATTCTACATGAGCGCTGCAGCCCACGCAGGTATCGAGGCTTTTTTCGCGTATAGGGATGGCTATACACGGAAAAGGGGCTGAAAATCGCGTACATACTCGATTGTTTGCAAAACAGCCGCGTATGAAGCCACGCATAAGGATTTACAAGAATCTAATGGACATTTGGTTAATTTCTCATGCAGGATGGTGCTAGATTGGCGAGAACGCGAGCATGGTGAAGTAGAGAAAGTAGTAAGGGCTGACAGAATGGCTCAAGAAGCTCTAAGAAGATGTGGACTCTACAAGTTTTGGTGCCTAGGTGGCTTGAGGGCCAAACCAGGACTGCTACAGATGCCGGTAGACTATTGGGATCTGGACTCAGAGTCCTTCCGGATAGACGGCCTGTCCCTCACCATTGAGGTGGAGGATATCTACTTTATCACAGGTCTATCTCGACGAGGGGAGATGGTCAACCTTCATGCCCGAGGAGGGCCAGGTCATGGGCTTACTATCGATGAGTACATAGTTGTGTACTGCTACCCAGAGACTGAGAAGGTGGGGAGCCAAGTTCCCACCAACGCTATACAGGTGCTGGGACTAAAGGCCATACTACTGACACTAGGCAGGATAGCAGGCTTAGCATCACTCCATCAGGCCTGTCGGCCACTGATGTTCTATGCCGTGGAGTGTATGACACTGACCATCTATGATTGGAGCACTTCACTACTGAGCAACATGAAACATCAGCTCAGTGAGTGCAAGGCAGGTAGGATACGGAACTTCGGGTTCAGCAGCATCTTGAGCACATTTTTCTTCGAGCGTGTTCCAGGATTGAGCCCTAGAGTGGATTTTCCTCTCCACGGGGTTCGAGATCCGGCCCAACGACGTTGGATAGATGCGATGCGCGGAATGGGGGGTGGTAGGGTGGCCAACCCTTATCCAGCAGAATTTTTTCCATGGTGGCGATGGCAGATTGTTGCCATAGATGACTACCCTTATGTAGGGATAGATTTCTGGGGAGATCCGAACATGCCATTACCACCAGGATCAGCATATGGAGACATAGGTAACGAATCTCGACCCTTACTCTTTTTAAAATTTTTGAATTATTTAATGTTTTGTGTTTTCTTGATTATATGGAATCAAAAAGACATGTTTTTGGGTGACAATACATAATGACATCTACCATTCATGTGCAAATGTGGGACCATGGCGACCAGAGGGCTTCCCATGTCATAGACGGAGGGGAAGAGGAGACGATATCACCGGTGTGGATGCAGAGCGAACGCTCCAAAGCATCCATACCAACTTCGTGCGACTAACTCATAGGATTCCCATGGCGCAAGTCGAGGACTTGCCTGAGGCTATGCAGAGACAGGTGGTGGGTGTACCACGCACATGGGTGCGTTTATTCCGACGGATAGCTAGAGCCGTGGTGACATATCATGATCACAACCCTCTTCCACCTCCACAGGACTAGACACCTGGGAGTGTATCTATTTTGTACTACCATGTATATGATGGTGGCTTTCAAAGCCCCAATTTTGTATTATGACACTATGTATTACCACATTTTTGATGTATAAAAAAGTTTTATGGTGATCGGTTTATTTATCTACATGTGTAAAAATTGTGTTTATGATTAATTTATGATGAATGAAACAAATGCCAATCTAACACATAGTTAGAATATGAGTTAGAAACTTGATTATAATTTCTTGGAATGAGTATATATGTTATATTCTCAAATTTTCGTTCTAAAAATCTCACACGTAAGAATCTCCTCAATAACGTCGGATCTCTAACATGGTACAAACCATTGAGCTGTGACACTACTAACTCTGAATCAAGATGTACCTCAAGAGAGAGAACACCATGTGAAATGGCATCCCGTAGAAGCTCGATAACGGCACTATATTCAGCAACATTGTTGGAAGATGGCCGTAGACATACACCTCCTGAAGACAGTACATGACCCATAGGAGTATAAATCACCCAAGCAGCTGAGGCTGAGTGTTGATTGTGACAGCTTGCACCATCCGTGAATCCTATGTAGGTGGAAGATTCCATTGACATCTGCCACAAGAAATGGAAACTAATCACAAACCCGATCACGATAAACAAGACCTAACTATGCAAAAAAGTTGTACAATAATATACAACAAGCAGCCTTGTCTAAAGATCATGCATAGTATTTTTGAGATAGAGCCCATTTCTAGGCTCCGCCAAGGCTGTCCCTTCGTAATCTACTAAATCGTAGGCACCCTTCTCTAACACATGCTTGACCACGTAAGGACCACGCCACATAGGATTGAACTTCCCTGCCCCCAAGGGTTCTTTCGATTGATCCCACAAAAGGACCAAGTCTCCCTCACTAAACACTCTTGGATGGACAGAATTATCGTATTGGGCCTTTACGTGATGCTTATTAACCTCTAGAGTCACCAAGGCATCTCTACGCTGCTCATCGAGTTGCTCAAGGTGAACCAAACGCTCCTCCAAAGGCGAAGTGTCTGGTAAGAGTTCCACGGATAACTTCATTGAAGGAATCTTGCATTCAACCGGCAATATCGACTCCACTCCGTGAACAAGCTGATATGGAGAAAAATCAGTGGCAGTCTTTACCGCGGTTCGATATGCGCACAAAGCAGGGTACAACATAATATGCCAATTCGTCTTGCTTTGTGCGACGGTTCGTTGGAGAATGGACTTAAGTGATTTATTCACTGCTTCAACCTGTCCATTCTCTTGAGGATAGTAAGAAGAGGAGTGCTCTTGCTTATACCCTAACTTGGATGCCAACTCTTCCATCATACGGTTCTGAAAGTGTGAGCCATGGTCAGTGACAAGCTCTCTCTGAATCTCGAACCTAGAAATTACTTGGTTGAATACGAAGTGAGCGGCTGTCTTACCATCGGATTTTACTGTAGGCATTGCCTCAGCCCATTTCGTGAAGTAATCGATAGCCACTATGATATGATGGTGCCCCCCAGCCGAAGCTGGGTTGCAGTCCATAAAATTGAGCCCCCATTTGGTGAAGGGACCGGTGGTGATAATAGGGTGTAACGGGGCAGGCTTCGAGTGCATATTACGTGCGAACACCTGGCAAGGGTAGCACCTCTTGACCGCTTCAATACAATCCTTGAAGATCGATGGCCAGAAATAACCCGCTCTCAAAATATTTTGAGCTGTAGAAAGCCCAGATAAATGACCACCACACGCCCCTCCGTGGCAATCATTAAGCACTAACTTAGCCTCATCATGAGTTAAACAACGTCGTAAAAGGGAATCTACTCCACGGTGGTACAAAGTATTGTCCACTATGAGGTAGTTCTTGGAGACGTGACGTAATCGTCATCGTTCATCTCGCGAGAGGTGAGTAGGGGTCCTCTGCATTTGCAGATATACTATGATATCCCCGTACCATGGGTCAGCCATTGAGATTAAGAAAATGTGTTCATCAATGAACGTATCTTCACATACCAACTCCTCAGCCTCGCTCGGAAAATCCGATATGAGCTCTGCAAAGATTAAAGATTTCTTCGATTTTGCCGAAACAAATCCAAGATCAAACTCTTGCAGGATGACAATCCATTTATTATATTTTCCCCCAATCATCCTACATGTGAGGATGAATTGAAATGGATTGACATGGGAAACAACCAAGGTCTGGCGAAGGAGAATATAATGTCTCAAACGCTGCACCGCATGTATGGTAGCTAAGGCAAGCTTCTCGACATGAGAATACTGAATCTCTGCATCAATAAGGTTTCGGCTCAGATAATATATGACATGCTCCTGGAGCTCCTCATCCTCTTGAACCAAAACCATCCCAATCGTCTCTAAAGACGCGGCCACATATAATAGGAAATCACGGCTATAATCCGGAGGACTAATCACTGGGGCCGATGCTAGGGCTCGCTTAAGTGCATCGAAGGACTTTTGGGCTCGCTCATCCCATTCAAAGGGAGTATCCTTCTTTAGGAGACGCATGAAACCTCTAGTCAAATTGGAAAAATTGACAACAAATCTTCGTAGGAAGTTTTCCATGCCTTGCAAACACTGAAGATGATGAATATTTCATGGGGGAGACAACTGAAGTATTGCCTCAACCTTCAAAGGGTCAACTCTTATACCCTCTTTCGAAACGATAAATCCTAACAAACGACCTGATTTCACGCAAAAGATGCACTTATGAGGGTTTAATCTAACAGCATAGTGCCGGCATCTTTCGAACACCAATCTCAAGTGATAAGAATGATGCATCCTCATGCGAGAATGAGCAGCGAGGTCATCCAAAAATACTTCGATAATGGACTTGAGATCGTGGAAGATCAAGGTCATCGCCTACTGAAACGTAGCTCCGGCGTTTTTAAGGCCGAAAGGAATTTTTCAATACACAAATGTTCCCCAAGGACAAATAAATGCGGTCTTATGTTGGTCCTCGGGTTTAATTTGAATCTGATTATAGCCGGAAAATCCATCCATAAAGGAGAACACCTCGCTACCCGCACACTCATCCAAAATCTGATCTATAAACGGTGTGGGGAAGTTATCCTTAGGACAGGCACGATTTAAATCACGGAAATCAATGCATATACGGATCGCTCCCTGCTTCTTATCCACCGGAACAGGGTTTGAAACCCACTTCGTCAAGGGAATGGGATAGATGAAACCAGATTTCAATAGCTTCTCTATCTATGCCTTTATGGCAGGTGCTTTCCTAGGATTTACCGCGCGTAAACATTTTCGAACAAGCTTCTCGTTGGGGTAAGTCTTAATTTCATGTTCGACAATCCGAGGGTCAATCCCTGGCATCTCATCGTAATACCAAGCAAAAATATCATGGAATTCCTTGAACAGCTCAGTATACTCTCGAATCTCATCTTGGGAACAATCCGCCCCAATGTAGACATTCTCAATTGTACCAGGATTGCGAGAAATGTTGATAGAAATAGTTGACGATATGTTCGCCATGTTTCCATCAGCCATCTGACCAGGACAACTTAATGGAACCATGGGTCTACCAACTTTCTGACTAAGAATATCCCTATAATCCTCATGCTCCAAAAGGTCAAGCTCTAGAAGGAAGTATGATCTATGATGAAGTTCCTCCCATGGTGGCTCAACTCCCGACATAGCCTCAATAATCGCTTCATTTGAAGGGAAAACTGTATCAAGGAAGTTGTGGGCATGAGAAGACTGTACTGCCCATGCCGGCAGCACATAGGGGTCTTCCTCCTCCGTCCAAGAAGAGGAAGAACAAGGCTCTACAGCAAACTGGAGATTAGCTTGGTAAGCTATCATGACTGCAGGCAACGGCACGCTCGTCTCAATGGCCTCACTTGAAGGACTCGGTGAAGGAAGAATCCAAGGATATCCCATATGGCTTGTGTGAAAAGGTACCGATCTCGTAGACATTGAAGCACCATCGAAACTAGATCCTATCATGAGGACGGGTGCAGGACAACTAAAGGTTCCCATGAGGGACGGATACATGCCTACATCCACACTCCCAGTTGCCGGCTGGGAATGTTCAACTTTCGGAACCGAAGCTTCCGAAGATGTAGTAACAGGAAGATTCTTGAATGCCATTTGATTAATCGTTACAATCTTCCCATTATGAGGAAAGCATACAACTCGAAACACGGAACACGCAACGGCTTGCATACTATACATCCAGTTCCTTCCCAGTAAGAGATTGTAGTCAAGGGGTGCATCAACCACCTCAACCTCTATCGCAATGGTATTTCCTCCCAAATGGACTTTAAGGGATGGAAGGATCCTGTGCGGCCTAAACGATCTCCCATCAAAAGTAGTTAACATGGTCGTAGATTTTGACAACTCGAGAGAACCGAGACCCTTCCAACAAGACAAAGACATCACAGAAGCAGCAGCACCCTCGTCAATCACAGTGCGCTTGACGATCATATTAAGACATTCTACATGCACCAAAAGGGACACATAGTAGGGAAAGTGAGGCTGATGTCCTGCGGTTTCAAATTTGGTCACTGAGGAAGAATCATCGCCATTCACACCAAGAGCGGAAAGCAAATCCTTCCTTTGCGACGGACAACTCTGAAGCACTTCCAATGCAGACATCGCACAAGGAGTATGGCCCAAGTCCTCGACAACTGAATAATTCTGGGCGGCTCGGGCATTTGGGTTATGACCTGAATGCTTAAGTACCCCCTTAGGAATGCAAGGTATAGCCTCAGGTTTATCCGTAGGTTTCTCAATGCGCAAAGGGGTTCCTGGTGGATCAGGTTCTTTGCCTGGGTTGGGTTGTGACGAAGTATAATCTTTCACACACGTCACAACTTTCACGGCACGGACGATATTAATGCACCCACGAACACTAGGTTCAACTGGATCTTCATCACTAGATTGATCATGGGACTTTGAGTTCATATTTTGGTTATGCGGTAAAGGGTTCGTTAACACAGCTGGGCCTTGTGCTATGAACTTCGAAGCTTCATCCATTCTAGGGCACAAGTAAGTGAGGTGATCGTCCTTACATAGCTTGCAAGGAAACTTAACCTTACATTTATTCTACTTGTCCCCCCCAGCACTTTTACTGTTCTTGTCATTATTATTGGCATTCTCATTCTTATTCCCACCCTTTTTATTATTATTGTTTTTACCCTTTTTTCTATTCTGTCCGGGTTGCTGGTTACCCTTCTGGTCGGACGATTGCACAGCAAGTACATTCACCGTTTGGGCGGGCTGAGACGAAGCCATAGCTTGTCCCGAGGTAGATTGGTTGATTGACAACTGAGCAACTTGTTTCACAACCGAACCTGCAGGTTTCTTACTTGCACAACCCACAATGCCATCGGCATATGGTCCAGGTTTGACCTTGGGATCGAAACTAGAACGAGGAGCGTTAGGTATAATCTCATATAACAAACTAGACTGAGCATAGATCAAGTCTAGTTCCTACGCCCTAAAGATGGCTTGTTCCTCATTCTGCACTCCGAATGTGGAAACATCCTTCGATATATATGGAAATAAATATTTGAGGAACCACTCAAGGAGGAACTCTAGCGGTATAAAGGCTTTAATTAATCTCTTCCATCTATGCCACTCCTGAAAATGATCAGAAATATGGGTGGCTTTATCTTGCCGAAATGTCGACAAGAGTTCAGTACCAACATCATACCGCACTGGTAGCTGGAAGTGATTAAGGAAAGTCATCGCAAGGTTGTTGAACAAAGTAAAGGCACCCCTAGGTAACTCTATATACCATTTCGCTGCAGGCCCTGTAAGGGTGCGTTGAAATAGTCTCAAACGGATTGAGTCCTGATGCAATGAATTGGAAGAGCACCATAGGTGGAATGTCGTAATGTGTTCACTCGGATCCTCTCCTAGTTTGCCTTTGAACTTAGGTATGTCCGAAGGAATCTTGGTAGGGACAGCCGGCCAAGCCGGGTCATGAGCCACAAGATCGTTCGTAAGTCTCGATAAATCAGGTAGATTGAGTGTTGCGAGGAAAGGGAGCCTAGGATGATGAGGTCTATGGACCGCTCCCTGGTTCATATAGGATTGATTACCACCATGACCTTGGCCATAGTGACCTCCTCCTGTATGACCCGTATAGGGTGGCGTGGAAGTACCATAATGAGGTGGACCTTGACTAGTAGGAGCTACAAAGCCATAATTAGGAGAGTAAGCAGGTTGTGAATACCCGCCTCCATAAGGTGAAGAGACCTGTCCATACTGCATCCCATAATAAGGTCCATAGGTCACCGCTTGCGATGTCCCATGAGACACTCCATAGGTAGGGATATACATTCCGGAAGTAGGAATATACATACCGGAAGTAGGGATATATGTTGTGGAAGTAGCAATATGACCTCTAGGAACATGAACATAACCTCCCGAAACCACGGGTGGTATGTAGGCTTGAGACACAATTGGTCTAGTAATCGCAGTATGGATCTGACTCGTAGCTACGTGCTGACTCAACGGACCACGTGAGTAAGGTGGAGGGTTTACATTTGAAGAACTCGGAAGCGAGGACGAAGGAATATCTGTAAGAAGAAATGTACTAGTGCCTATCGTCACTCATCTAGAACCTGGTATCCCTATCGGATCACTAACTCTATACCTAGGAGGTATATAAGATGGAGCTTCCACCACTGGGATGGAAGGTGCAATGTGACTAGTACTCCCAAACCTCTCCGCAAGGTAAGGCATGGGATTTCCCCCAGGCATAGTGCTAGGCTCAAAATCAGATTCAACATGAAATGTCAAATCATGCATAGGAAAACCAGTCGTAGTATAACTACCATAGCTAGTACTGGCAGGTTCAAAGTGAGTCTCGGCGTCTTTCGACATTCCATACCGGTAATGTGTCAATGAGGGGTCAAACCTAGAGTGACTAGGTCTATCATGCATGGTTCCTATCTCCGAAATGACAGGTCCTAACTCAGTTAGGTCGGGTGAAGGGTCATAAGTAGGCGTGAATTCCCCATCGTCAACGCGAATGGGAGGAGGTGGCTCAAATGTATCCTCTGAATGATCTCCCATGGTGTGTGAATCAATGTGTGACATGGTCCGCTTGGACTGTCTAGGTCCCTCTCCCAAAGGAGGAGGAGAATTAGAAGGTGGAAGTCCTGCTAAACGACGAGAACGGCGCGGAACCACACCTGACTCCACAATGACTCAAAAAATAGCAAAGACTCTCTATTTACGTCAACCCTAGGCCAACTAGCGTGCACAGAGCAATCACTATAAAATCTAAAGACAAAAGCAAGCAAACCAGGGTTGGCTAAGTGAGCTCCCGAATGTGGCCGGTATGTCTTGCCTAGGAGAGGCTTGAGAGGCCCTTGTCACCACAAGCGAAGGTTCGAAACCAATTATTGTGGCCCTCAGCTTCAACGCGTAAAGCGACTGTGCTGTCCGACCCCAACCTGGCCGGGACACATGTAGAATAACCTCTACACGTACCCCCTCGATATCCTAGGTAAGGTCACTAAGGTCACCTCAATATAATCAACGCTTAGGCGGACAGTCGTAGGAGAGATTGACCGTATGGGCAGGGTAGCAAAGCCCAAAACTCTCGAAAGAGCCCCCAGATACGAATACAATCCTGGCTATATCGTCGGTGCTACACAGTTACCGACCAGGGGTTATCCCAATCAACAACCGCTCACACTGCCTAGTGCTTGACTCCCTTTTGAGAGGAGCTTCCTGAGAACGCTGGTTATACCAAGGATTTCACACACTCCCTGGACAGACACCTAGTTGTTGTTGTTTAGTGATCTTGGAGAATTAACTTTCAATGAACTATTCCAAGATCCTAAACCCTAAGCTTGTTGGTGCACCCTAGAAAAGAAAAAAGTGTAATTCATTTTAATTAGCGTTGATTTTAGTTGGCTTTATTACTCAAAAATAGGATATGGTCGTGCAACTAATGGTGTTATGACGCAACAAGAAGCAAAATGCACACCTCACAATCAATGCAAATGCATTGTGTCCATGAAAACAGGGTATGCGTACTATGTGTAATGCACAATTTCTTCTTCAAATGCTGAATGCAAATTTCCCTATATGAAGTCCTAACTATTACTCCAAAGCAAATCTAGATCTAGTGCAAGTACAATGCAAAGTGCAAAATGCAATGCATGATGATAAGCAAATGTTTTTGGATTTTTTGAAAATAAAGAGATACAAAAAGAAAAAGAATGATTCTACCCACCCCAGACTCTGCAAGCACACATAAACAGCATTCCAGCAAAGCACTAAGGTAAAAGGACTCTAATGCACTAATCTCAAACAAAAAATCAAAGATTCCATGACAAGAACTTTTCTAAAATAAAAATTTAGGCTAAAAAAAACGTTTCTAGTCAGAAACAGAGGTATTAACAGACTCAAGCAGTGCCAAAGGAGACTCAGCAGCTAATAGAATTCACCTAGAAATCCACTATCTTCCACAAAAAGGTAAAAACTAGGGTATACGCGACTGTGCACAGTGAACCCGTGTGTATATGCGAGAATATCAAGGGAAACCACGTGTATACGTGACTGTAAGTGACAAACCCGCATACAAGAAGAAAAATATGCACAAGTTCAAGGTAAACAGACAGGCTGAGACTAAATTCACACCAATTAGGCTCTACCAGGCATACATGCCCCCATACCCGACACAGAAACAAGAGAGAGAGAGCAATTCAAATACATTGAATGCCAATAAATCAACCCCCAAAGGACAATTACTAGGAACTCCCCAGCGGAGTCGCCAATTCTGTTATGGAGAGAAATTCCTATGGCTTGGGGTACCACAACAGACAGCTAGACTCCAGAAATCAATCTTTCCCAATATGCAATAGAAATAAAATGTCTAACACTAAAGGATCGAACCTCGTACCTTATTCCGGACGGTTGAAGTAGATCCCCGTTGAGCTTTCCAATATTTAGCTTGAATTGTTATAGCATGTCCTCAACAACAAGTAAACAATACAAGCATACTATATTTCATGGTGTTAGATCTATTCTAGCATATATAATCAATAATGTATAAGCATTTGACATATTCCAATGGATACAATATTCATTCAAATACACATTACTGGACAGGAAAAGATATTTCTATTAATATGAATCAAAGATTACAAGTGACAACCTCTGACGGCACGTCTGCGAACCGAAGAAACTAAATCCACCACTTGGGCCTCCACCACCTCAATCCTCCATCATTTCAATAGCAAGCTTACTAGCAAAAGGAAAGCTTGGGAAGAACACAACAGTGCTCCAAGGGACAAAGGGATGCAGACTCAAGCATAAGTTCTGGAAACAATGGACTATAGTTTCGTTACTCTCAATTCTCTCTTCTGCTTTCAATGTCTCAATGGGTTCCTTATATATCTTTTCAAAGGGATACTGAAAGGTCGAATCCGTGCGATCTCAAGGCATATGGAAGGCCAGGAGTCATATGAGTCGGATCCAAGTCAAGGAATGCTCCAAAAGGTTTTGGATTATGTACACATCCCGATGTACACGACTATAGAGGGAATATCCACGTATGTACACAGTTATCGGGGAAAAAGCCACGTATATCACTTTTCTTATGTTTTTAGGGATGGTCAAGGATACATCAAAAGACAAAAAGTGGTCCATAGGGGCTAATGAATCTGCAGCGGGACAGGGGAAGGCCATACAATGTGTTATTCACCTAGTGTGTTGAAATCCGCTATAACACCATGTGATAAGATCCTTGACTTACATATTTTCCCTTAATCCCAGCACTTGGATTGGAAACCCATGTTGTTTGTCAATCTTTCATGAAAATACTCAGCACTGCGCTATCCCTGTTAACCATGAGCAGTACCTTACTCGCACCACCTGTATCCTGCTTTCCATAAGCGATGTCACCACCTATGTCCTTTGGTCCATAAGTGGTTCTAACCTAAATCGCTCTGTCATAAGAGGAGAAAAGTGGTACCCTGGGTAAAATGGGAAAAAGAGAAGTTTCTCGAGGCTTCTAGATCATGAGCCTCATGTCCTCTCTTATACCTAACATTGTGGGTCAATTGAGCTCGAGATCCCCCATCATAGGATCTTAAAGGCCACCTCATCCACAAATCTCTCAACCATCCCTATCCATTGAGCCTTATAAATACAAGCTCATGTCCATGGTTGAGGGGGGAGAACTTTAGAGGTATTATTATGATGTTGGATTGACCACTTGGCTCAAGCCATTTGAGAGCATAGAGAGCAAATTTGGATCTTATGGGGATGAAGTGTTGGTTTCATGGAGATGCATGTCAACACTAAGGCTTAATTGGTTGTAAACTTCTCCATTCATCTTAATGTAAAGTTGATTTCCATCCCACATTACTGTTGTTTTGATTTCGCATGTTAATGTTGTTGGATTCCTTAGTCACTGACATGGATAAATAGATTATGTTATGGTATCTTTGATGTGTTTACATGTTTGATCTGATTGCAGGTACACAAGTTCAATATCGAAGCAGCATTCCAGGTATCTACGACATCCAGGGAGGGTATTCATCCTTTGTCGTCCACTCATTTGTTTTGGATCTGAACCATTCAGACCAGAGGAATAGCTTATGTCCGCAGAAGGTGAAACATTCCTGATTACAAATCTGGCAACTCTACTGGGGAATAGATATATGTATCAGTTGATCTGATCTTCCTCAGTTCTTCAACTCTTGTCTGAATCTAGGATCCTTCTTCAACTCTCTTCAGTCAATTCTACTATCTAACTCGGTGGATTTTGGTTTGAAACTTCCAGATCTATCTAGATCTGAATTATTCTGACCTTTTATGCCCTCTTTTATTCTCAATCTATCAGTTTTTACCTTGATCTGACCTTTTTCTGAATTGATATTTCATTCTCCTTTATGTTTTGGATTTATACAGGGAACCGTGCTTATGCAGTTGGTGAGAAGCAGTGCCACCGCCTGAACCTAGTTAGCAGCGCACGGTGCCACCACCTGAGTCCTGTTGGCGAGAAGCAATGTTGGTCCAGAACTGCTCTCTCAAGACCCCTACAGCACGGTGCTAGGTAGACATCATTCCAAGACCTCTTTCTCCTCATTTTTTGCAAAAAAATTGAGTTAATTTGCTTTCAGCCCTGCACTGTCAGGCTTGTGTATCAGAATCTGATGCTTGTGGTTTGAAATTTTATAGTTAAAGATTGGTTTGATTGGAAAATTCAAAAGCTAGGTTAGGCTTATTGATTGTTCATTCACTTTTGTTCTTGTTGGTTGTGATTGTGAAAGGACTTCTTGTTTTTTGAAAAGCTTAGGGTGTTAGTAAGATCTCTTTTCATTTCTATTACATAGACTGAAAGAAAAACATTTGATTAGCATCTTAGTTTCATTTTTTGTTTTCATAGAGAACTTATTTTTCTTCCTTTAAAAAAGAAATTTTTTTACTGAGATTAAGTTATCATCATTGAGCATTAGACATTGGATATTTGATTGGACTTACAAGCTTTTAGGCTCTTTATGTTCTTTTGTCTCTTATGCATTTAATACTATCTCATCAAAATAAAAATATGGTAGTTTTAAGTTAGATTTATCTATGTTTTAAGAAAAATTGAAAAATAGAGTGCATATACATGTAGTGTGCTTCTTGTTTTTTATTTTAGGAAAAGAGATTCTTCCCCTTCTTAATGCTTTTAGAAAAGAGAAATCAGTTTGGAAAGTGTTAATTGTCTGTGATTTTGTGTTCAAGATTGTTGTTTGGAAATATTTTTGGTTTTGAAACAAAATAAAATAATCTTTTTCCCTCCTGTAGGTAGGCATACTGAACGGTAAAGTGAAATATTTGCATATGCATATTGCATGGTTTTACTTTTTCTGTCAAAACACCATGCATTCACCTAACCGTCCACTTTAAAATTAACGGTAGTTATAGGTTAAAATTTACATAGCAATTGGAGTGATAGGTTAGAGACGTGTTCAGGCGTCATTAAGCATAGGAGCTGTTGATATTTGTCCACATTACATCTCGAGACTCACGCAGTTCTTCCACGTATCATCGGTATATCGAACGGCCTTTCACGTACCCTTGAGGTATATAGAAAGGTACTTCATGTACTCGATTGTATATCAGAAGGACCCTTGTGTATGGTTATGCATTAAACAACACTACTACCGATTCGAGCTCCCACGTACCTTGAGTATATCAGGAGACCCCACTAGGATACCTTATCCATCTGAGAAAATCCCTTTGGCCATCTTTCTTGGAGCCATACACCAAAAACAACATTCGAGAAAATTACTACGCACATACCCTAGATGTATATCATGAGTGGCACCTTCTTGACAATCCTGGTGAGAGACCTGACTATCTAAACTCCTCCTGTCATTTTAAGTGTGCTTGTTTGACCTATAGCTTTTGTAGGGAAATTTTTTGGTGTGTTTTCTAGTTTTTCAAACCCTAGGTTAGATAGGAATTGTACAAATTGGATGAGTTAAGACATTCCAGAAGAGTACGAGACTTGCCACCCAATTTTATTCCTGGTTCAGGAGAAAATCCAATGGAAGCTATTGACCAAGGAGTTGCTACCACCTCCCAAGTGGGAGATAATGTGGTTGCAGAAAGTGGAGGACCATATTCTTCACACTCACCTCCCTTGGTCCAACAACCTTCTCAGGAAAACACCTCGTTCCATTCTCCCATAGAAGGTCATATTGATGATACTACCTGTTAGGATTATCGTCCCAATGCTCCATTTTGGGATACCTCTATAGGAAAGGCCATTGCCTCATTTGGCACCCGTTTAAAATCTTCTGGAGAAGTTTCTCCAAATGAAGAAGAACGTATACAATACCATGCAGCCATTCTCCATGCACAGGAGATTGAAAGAAAAATTAGATGACATATTGGGCACACCACCATCACGTTCTAGAGTTGTTCCTGTGGGATACCGTTCACTTGTCGATTCCATGAGACCCATTGAACCGATTATAGATCGCACAGTAACACCACACAACCCAGGTTAAACTACAAACCTCACCACCTCCTATGTTATGTCTGTTCCCAATCCTCCCAGGTCTTCTGCACCTAGGGCCCAACCTTCAATTCCCGTTTCATCCTTACCTTCTAGTGCCGGGGGGCAACCCCTGGCACGACCTATGTTATCCAGCACCGAAATTGTACCTATTCAAGGACAGACCTCTAATATAGAAAACTCTATCGTTTATGTCCCTCCCACCCATACTAATATGGCTAATCCCCCATCTAGTTCAGGTCAGCCCTTGGGGGCACAACCTGTAATCATTCAATCTTCTGGAGGTTATGGTTATCAAATACCTGTAGGAAATATTAATTGTCCATCCAATCCTATAGGAATACCTTATGCTAGAATTCCATACCCTAGTAATACTTTCATGCCATGGGGGCAACCTAACTGGTCTTACATTCCAGCTATGGGGGGGATACCAATACATACTTTCAGAGGTGTCGGAGGACCGCCTCATGGAGGTCCTCCCCCTGGGGGGCCTACTGGTCCTTGAGGTCCTGGTGGATTTCCTCCTTATGGTCCTAATTCTCCTAGCGGTCCTGGGGGGACTAGTGGATTTCCCCCTAATGGCCCTGGAGGGTCTGGTGTCCCTCCTCCTAGTGGTTCTGGAGGCTCTTTAGGTTTACCTCCTAGTGGCCCTGGAGGGTCTAGTGGTCCCTCATGGTGGTCCCGATGGTCTTGGTGGTCCCAATGGTCCCAGTGGTCCTGGAGGTCCTGGTGGTCCTCCTCCCGGAGGCCCTAGTGGTCCCAACGGTCCTGATCCCGGAAATCAACCCCCTACGGGTGGATTTTCCATTAGTTATTCATCACAACAACCTGTCTATCAGTCCACTTACGGTCCTACTAGTAATTATATGCCATATCAATATTACCAGTATGTGCAACCTAACCGACAGTTACCTTTCCTAGAAACTTTGGACTTGCCTAACTTGTCCAAGTTGATTAATGACCCCATTCGACACAATCCCTTGTGGCCTCCCATTCCGGTAAAGTTACCATCGGACATCCCAAATTTCGATGGGAAGCAGGGAGACGACCTGAAAAACCATCTGTGGTGTTCTTCAAAATCCCTCATGGATGATTTAGTTCGGTTACGACTCTTTCAGTGAACTTTGACAGGTACAGCCGCGAAGTGGTACATTGAACTTCCACAACATTTGTTTGTGGATTTTGGCTCCTTGGAAACCGTGTTTCTTACACACTTTTAGCTCCATATCCGTATTAAATGGGTACTGATCTCTTAACCTCTCTGCGATAGAACACCTCCACCCACATATCCGATCATATCCATGAGTGGAGAAGGCGGGGAAGGATTATTAAGGATCCTATTCTAGATCAGTTATTAGCTGATTGGTTTACCAAATCTTTGTTGCCTCCAATTGCCCGAGATGTGGCTATGGGTGGTGTCGTTACTGAAGAGCAGGATATTAGTCGAGCCCAGTATCTAGACTTGGTCTATTCCCAGTCTGGAACTCTTTATGACTTGATTCCTCAAGCTCCTCGCCTAAGCACCGATCCCGCCAAGCCACCAGCAAAAGTACCTGTTGATGGGATTGTTGGTTCAATCCAGTCCCCGTCAGCAGTGAAACTTACCAAGCAACCCCATACTACCACTCCTAAGGTTTCTGTCGAGGTCAATTATATTCAAAGTACTCAAACCTAGGGCAATAATAAAAAGAAGGGTAAAAGTAAGAATAAAAAACCTCGAAACCAACAGGAGAATCCAAGACCAACCAACAATGATAATGATAAAGGGAAGAGAAAGGAAAAATATCCATGTCTGTTATGCAGAGGTGAACATTTCACAAAAGAGTGTCCTCGTTGAGATGAAATCTCCCAATTTCTGAAATCAAATCCTGCACCTGCAGTACTCATAGATCATTTTCCCTCTCAACAACAACTGATAGACCACATGTCTAATCAGGGTAACTCTTGTTCGTTAAAGGAAATTCGTATGATGTCCTTGGATACCATTAATCTGCAAACTCGAAGTTAGAATTATGACAAACCCATAGACAAGAAAGAAGATCATTCTTCTTTAGGGAAAGCTCCCTCTACTAGTTCTTCTGAGTCCTCATCTACTGTCCCCCTAACCATCGAGAAGCCTACTCTCAACATGATTTTTCGTCCACCCAAGAGTACTCTTCGGAAGGTTGTATTCAACCCTGATGCCCGAGATGCTCAATTTTATAATGTAGTTGAAGATCTCGCTCAGGAACCTTGTGCAATGTCTACCTTAGAAGTACTCCAAAGTTGTCCTACATAGCGCAAAAACTTGTTAATGGCATTAGGAGCTTTAGACCCAGACAATACTAATTTGATTCATTTCAATATTGAGAACTATAAGTCCAGGATACCTCATAAACTTTCTTTTCAGATCATTATGAAAGTAGTGGGAAAGAAGGTTTTTAAAAATGGTATTAGATGAAGGAGCTTCAACCTCAGTTTTGTCTCTGTCTTGTTGGAAATCCCTTGGCTCTCCCAAGCTTGTAACATCACCTATGACTCTGAAGGCCTCTGACAGATGATGTTTCCAACCCCATGGTCTCATATCAGCCCTCGCAATTGAGCTTGGGGGAAAAACCGTTTCTATTCAAGTAGAAGTGGTAGATGCCCCGTTAGACTACAACCTCCTTCTAGGAAGAAATTGGTTCTATGCCATGACTGTTGTCGCTTCAACAGTATTCCGAATAGTCCAATTTCCTCATCTAGGGAGAATTGTTACTATTAACTAGCTTGATTTCTATACGCCGGATGTTACTACCTCTATGGATAATAACATCCCCATGTTAGGCCAGTTCCCTCCTCCTTACCAGTCGATTGGGGTAGGCGTTTTGAAGGATTCATCCCTTATGGGGATTTTTCCATCCAATCCTCCTAACACGGATTCCACGGCAGTCCATATGATTGCCTCTTTTGATTGTGAGCCTAGGGGAAAACAAGTTGTTGATTCCACCTCATTGAGTTCACACAAAGCAATGTATGATGCCATTCAAACCCTTTCCGATGATCACACTGATGACCTTCATCTAGTGGCTTCGGATCCTTACCATTTACCTTACTGGTTAGAACCTTCTCTTCCCGTTCTGGATTATCTCTCTGAGACTTTTCCTTCTGATGAGTCCATTTGGGAGGATCACCATCATAGATCCATGTTCCTCCCCAACACCAGTTCGGTTAACCATGATTATGCATCCGTGTTTCCTGCTGATATTGTCAACATACCCCAAAGTCCCATATTGTTGCAAGACATAGATTCCGAACAAAACCTTTGCAACATTACTCAGACAAATCCAATTGACATATCAGCCAATCCTGGTACCATCAAGCATGTTCATGTTGGGAAGAACTGCTCGGCAGATGAATCTGAAGCATACCCTTGATATTTTTGGCTGGTCCTATGAAGAGATGCCAGGGATTGACCCATCCATTGTGGTCCATGAGATTAAAACCTATCCCACGGCCAAGCCTACCAAGTAAAAACTCAGGCAAGTCCATCCACGGAAGGCCGCAGCTATTGAAGCTGAAATTGAGAAACTTCTCAAAGCTGGATTTATTTATACAGTACCCCTAACGGAATGGGTATCAAACGTTGTCCCTGTCAATAAAAAGCAGGGCACCATTAGAGTCTGTATCAATTTTAGGGATTTGAATAAAGCTTGTCCCAAGGACAACTGT
>LPNX010918324.1:0-75914 GCA_001517045.1 Pseudotsuga menziesii | reverse complement strand
CGAAATGGGTGTTTCTGGAGCAAACGGAAACGGTTTTCGGTGAAACGAAAACTGTTTCCAAATGGAAACGGCGCTCCGGACGCAATGGAACAACTCCCATAGGCCACAAATGCATAGAAAATCCAAAACCAGAAACTCTTAAAAAAGTTTCGGCAACACCGGTTCCAGATCTTGATCAAAACCGAAAGCGGCTCTTCATAAAAGCTCTGATACCATGTTAGGGTACACAGGGTACTCCCAAAGGACCGAACACCAAGAATAACCACGTGAAAAACATTGGTGTATTGATCTGTGATCTGTTTATGTGAAGCGGCTATTCTTGGTGTTCGGTCCTTTGGGAGTACCCTGTGTACCCTAACAACAACTTTCCTACTCTGCACATCGATCAGATTATCGACAACTGTGCTGGAAGTGTCATCTTCTCATTTATGGATGGCTTCTCTGGCTATAATCAGATTGAGATATTACCCACCAACCAGCACAAGACGACATTCATTTGCCCATGGGGAACCTTTTCATATAAGAAGTTACATTTTGGCTTGAAAAATGTTGGAGCCACATTCCATCGTGCAATATCCTATGTGTTTCACGACATTAAACATATTGTTGAACCATACCTTGATGACCTACCTGATCATTCACAATGACGGGAGGACCACCCTGGTCATCTTAGAAACATATTCCTAAGATGTCATCATTATAATATACAGCTCAATCCACATAAATGTGTTTTTTTTGTTGAGACGAGATGTCTGCTAGGCTTTGTGGTCTCCAAAGATGGCATCCGAATAGACCCTTTGAAAATTTCTGCCATTTTGGCTCTACCAGCCCCAACTAATCTCCTTGAACTCCAAATCTTTCAAGCGAAGGCAAACTTCCTCCACCATTTTGTATGCAATTTCAAAGAGAAAACGCATGGTTATATGCGTCTCCTTAAAAAGGACACTCCGTTCTTTTGGAATGACTAAGCCCAATGCACCTTTGATAATCTCAAACATGCTCTGACTCATTCACCCGTGATACACCCCCCGGATTATTCAAAGGACTTTCTCTTGTATATTGTTGCCTCCCCTACTACCATTGCTGTGGTTTTGGTGCTGGAAAATACCAACGGTTAAGAGCACATGATTTGCTACGCTAGTAAGAATATTATGGATTCTGAAACTCATTATTCACACATGGAGAAGTTAGCATTGGCCACGGTCATTGCTATACAAAAATTTCGTCGCTACATTTTTCTCCACACAACCACTGTATTGGTAGACCAGAAACCTATGTATTACATCCTAACTCGTCAGGTGCTTGAGGGCAAATACTCTCGATGGATAGTCATACTACAAAGTTTGATCTAGAATTCGCCAAAGCCACATCTAAGAAATCCTTGGTCTTTGCTAAGCTCATGTGTGATCTTCCCTGTGCTGCAATGGAATCTGAGCCCGATGATTCATTTCCCAATGAATTTCTGTTCCTGATCAGCACTATCGATCCATGGTATGGAGATTTGCTTATTTATCTCCAAACACAATGATTTTAGCTGCATTTATCCCATGATGATCACTACCGTATCCGTCACCATGCGAAATACTACCTCATCTTGAATGATACCTTGTATAGACATGGGATTGATTCTATTCTTTGGTGATGCCTCACCCATGAGGAGGCTGAACATGTGTTGAATGATTGCCACTTTGGAGCATGTGGTGGTCATTTATCTGGGATGGCTACAGCTCAGAAAATCCTTCGCGTTGGCTATTTCTGGCCTTCCGTCTTCAAAGACTGTCATGAGGCTGTTAAGAAATGCCCACCCTGTCAACATTTTTATCCCAAAAAACGCACCCATCCTGCTCCGCTACACCTCGTCATTGCCGTTAGCCCATTTTCCAAATGCGGGATTGACTTTATGCATTGTAATCCTACCTCAGTCGGGGGGCATGGTTACATCATCGTAGCCATGAACTATTTCACAAAGTGGGCTAAGGCCATGCCTACATATGCAGAAGATGGTAAGACTGCCACTCTCTTCTTATTCAATCATATCATAGCTAGATTTGGAGTCCCGCAGTCCATCGTTACTAATCACGGATCACATTTCCATAATCAAATGATGGAGGAACTGAGTGCCAAGCTAGGTTTTCACCATGAAAACTCTACGCCATATTATCCACAAGCTAATGGTCAGGTAGAGGCCATTAACAAAGTTTTGAAAACTATGCTTCGTCGGATGGTTGGAGATCATAAATCCAACTGGCACCACATTCTTTTCTCCGCTCTTTGGGATTATAGGACTTCGATGAAAACAGCCACTGGTTTCATGCCATTCCAACTTATCTATGGACTTGAAGCTATCTTACCAATTCAATGTCAAATTCCATCTTTACAACTTGTCGTTGAACTTCTCCCAGACACTTCCGCAAAGGAAGAAATATTTTTGTACTTGAATAACCTTGATAAGACTCGAAGAGATGCTGCCTTAGCTAATGAGGCACATAAGAAATGCATCAAGGTGCAGTATGATAAATCCATCCAACCTCATGCCTTTAACAAGGGTGACCTAGTTTTGACTTATGACCAGAGATATGACAAACTAGGGAAAGGTAAGTTAGAGTCCATGTGGTACGAACCTTTCGTCATTTCTAAGGTTTTAGATAAAGGAGCTTACAAGCTTGTTGACTACGATGGAATCCCTTTGGGGCAACCTCGCAATGGATTGTACCTAAAAAGGTACTATGCCTAGGTCTTTCTCAGATGGTATCTTGTATATATGTATATTTCTTGACTTTCATTGTGCTTTTAGTATTTTCAATATGGTTT
Organism: Pseudotsuga menziesii; assembly: GCA_001517045.1. Taxonomy (NCBI): domain Eukaryota; kingdom Viridiplantae; phylum Streptophyta; class Pinopsida; order Pinales; family Pinaceae; genus Pseudotsuga; species Pseudotsuga menziesii. The sequence goes on along the minus strand of LPNX010918324.1, from coordinate 73,103 downwards.
TGAGTTTACTGTCTACATCTGTTTATACCATGTTTTGGTCATGCAGAGCAGATGGCTTTCTACGGCTTTGTTGATGGTGCTTACCGCCACACCTTGAATTTCACCTCAGCTGCTTGGGTCCTCTATTCCCCGGCTGAAGATGTCATTAGTTCAAGAGCAGTTTGTATTGGTCCCGCTACCAATAACATCATCGAGTATCGAGTAGTCATAGGTCTTCTAACTGAAGTTGTCTCCCATGATGTTCATAACCTGATAGTCTTGATGGACTCACAACTCATGGTTTGTTATCTAAACCATGTTTATACCATTAGAAATCCTTTGCTTCTCCGCCTCTTCTGGAGAGTACGCTTTCTAGAAAGATCATTTGAAACCATCACTTATAGGCATATCCCTAGGGAACATAATGTAACTGCTGACTCATTAGCTAATTACATCCTAGATTGGCATATTGCCCATTCATGACATTAAATCAAATATGGTTCATTGTAAATAAACAATTAAAGACATAAAACTCATGTAAAATTCATTCACCATTTGATACATATAAACAGGAGGTAAAACTCTGTATATATATATATATATATACATGAACATGTTTACAAAAAATAGGTCCCGAGACCTCATCTGAAGCATGTAGGCTTTCAGGAAAAAATCACCATACAAAATCCTGAAGCTATCAGCTTTCAGTAGATATCTCATACGCACAATGTCTAGTGATGCTCGTGGTAGCACATCACTTCCTGGGATACTCTACATATCAGCCTACTAAATCGACATGGTACTCCTGCTGTAGGTCTATGATGCCTCAGAGGGAGGTCATCAATGGAAGCATCAGGGATATCCAAGGTCAACCTCTCTAGGTTTTCCTCTAACTCCCCGGTGATATCATCGCCCAGCGATACAAAGCAAGCCCCAGCTCGTCTATCCAATGGGGAAGCTTCCCTAGGTCACGCTGCTCCAATGTCTGCATGAATATTTTCAGCTCTCATTACTTAACATAAAAGAAATATATAAAACATCAAAAAACATAAAAACATTGTATCCATTTTATGGTTTCTTACTTCTTACCGATTTCACCCCACTATCCACCAGCTGGGAGCGATAGGTCAGGGTCTCCACTAAAGTCCGTACCCGCATAAGCATAATCCTCCGCCATGAGGATCTGATCTCGGAGCCATCTGAAGAACGGGTCACCGAACTTTACCTTCCCCCTGTCTGCTCCAGTATGAGCCATAATCTGGACCCACCTCAGCATGCAGGGGTCCCACGCTCTCAGCTCTATGAAGACCACCAGATGTCTCATCTGTGGTACCCACTGGAAGAAGCAACATGCTAGAATGGAACTGAAGCCAAACTGCTTCAGTTCTCCTTTCCAACACTTAGTCAGCTGATATTTGAATATCGAAAGCAGGGCTTCCACCCAGTTGAATACTGTAGGTTCCATGGCCTCTATGGCATATAACATGTGTGCCCTAGAAGCCTAGTGCACACCCTGACTCCCAGCCACTCTCTGCATAGTAAATAGGAAAATCCATAGAGGCTTATCCATCACTACCCTGATGGGGATTTTCTTCCCCGATGTCCTCGTCCCTGGGATACAGTGACGGTCTATTAAATCTCATGTGGTAATATCCCCTCCTCGGGAACCTATCAGCGAGATGGGGGCACCCTGTCTCGAGAGTCCAATCAAGAAGTAGATGTCCTATACCTCTACTATCAAGATATGAGCTCCAATCTCAAATTGTTGCTGCTTCAGATTCCACATTCAGAGTATGTGTTCTAACAACCACTCATGTGATACCATGCTTGGGTTCCGAAAAAATTTCAGGAGCCCACAGTCTCGTAATGCAGCTATACAACCCGCATTCCTTTCAGCGAAAGCATCATCATTGTCATGTTGTATTTCTTTCCATATCACCATGATTAATCAACAAAGACCTGCCAAAAACAATCATAGCACATATTAGAATCATCCTTAATCATTTAAACTCAAAAGAATGATTTATTTTTTCTTGTGCTATCATTTTTAAATCTCCACGGCCGGCATCGCCTGTGCGTCTTTGGAGATAAGCGGTGGCACTGCCTATGAGCCTTGTTTTAGGCACGGTTCTAGTGAGGTACCGCGTATCCCACAAGGGATAACTGTGGTGTCTGTTCCCATGGTTTTAGGGCTTGCCATACCAGCCCAAAATCTCATCAAAATAAAAAATTAAGACTATGAAAAGGAAGAGTAGGGTTTCAACTATTACCTGGAACTGACGGCGCTCAAATCCGACGGTGGAAACTCTCGATATCAGCAGCTGAAGATCTAACTAGGAAAGTGCTCCAAATGCTCTCCACTATGGATAAATAGTAAAATGATTTGATTTTTCACTATTTACATAACTTTTATATGCATTTTTGGGTCTGACATGCTATAGTTTTAATTTAAAATCGCCTTTTATTCAAAATTTATCAGTCGTAATCCCTTAATGTTAAGTTATGAGCGCATTTAACACTTGTTTTTGAGTCTATTTCAAGATAGAAGAACCACAACGGTAAATTTTTGGGAGTTTGTTTATGAATTTTTGTGTACTTCCATGAAACGAAAAAATTCGATGAGCATTTGTTATGACACTTTGGTCACACTTTTGAAACCTAGTATCAAAGATCTGAGTCCGTTTCTGATTCTTTCCAGGCTCATAAAAAATTAACATTGTGTAAATAAACCTTTTGGAGTCTTCTTTCACCTCTTTTTAGGATCCTTAAACACGAAAAGATCGTCGATTCCGTTTTCGATTCTTTCCAGGCTCATAAAAATTGACATTGTGTAAAGAAACTTCATGGAGTCCTCTTTAAACTCTTTTTAGGCTCCCTAAATACGAAAAGATTGTCAAGCGATATTGTCTTCTTCACGCTCGTTAAAGCATTTGAAGAGTCGCCTTTCCAACGGTAGGTTATCTCTTTTTCGGTTCAGATAGACTATTTACAAAAAAGGAACACTCCAGCCAATCATGACTGGCAGAGTTCTCTAAGGTATGATTTTACACGTTTTTGGGCCTTAGAGACAAAATCATACAAAAAAGGACCCCTTTGGAGTCTTCTTCCGTAATCATTCAGACTCTCTAAACATGAACGATACCGAGTTTTATTTCATTGGACTCGTTAAATTAAACATTGAGAGACCCGCTTTGGGAATGCACCCCTCCTCTCTCAGGTTCGTAAAACATATGAGTTTGGACTTGTCTTTGGAAAAGGTATACCAAGTGTTTGTTACCCTCTTTGAACTCGTAAAACTGAAAAGAGGCACTCATTGATCATGATGGGGGAAATGGGAAGGGAATCATTTTGCAAATAAATGTCAGTAGTTTGTCGTTACCTTTGAACATGGCACTTGTCTACATATCATTTCAGTCAATTGGGTATTTAGCTGATCTCCGTGACGATCCACTTTCATGAGTCATGTCACTCCTTTGAGTCTTTGAAAATAATGCATTGTCCACTGTCGCATCATGAGTTTGTCCCATTCAGTCATGCTACCAATTATTTTGTCGTGTCATCCGATGTTCAAAGGGAAGTTGAAGAAGTTTACCTCTGCAGTCAAAACATTCTCTGTGTCTGTACTCTTGAGTCAGTCCTATGGTTACTACATTCACATCATTCCAGAACTATGTTCCAAGTTTTGTGTCATCGATGTGGGACTCATCATGGCCCACCTTCGATGAGACTACTCCCGTCGACATTAGTCCATCATCCGGGAACTAGTCTTAGAAACAAAAACTTAGTACCTTGAAATCCGTATACCTGAATGACAGATTCTCTCACTCTTGACATTGGTTCACATCATTGACCTTTGATTGATAGAATCGTCTGGGTGTTTGACATCAGGACATCTATTCACACTCAGTAGATTTTACTAGGGTTACCTTGGGAATCATTGACATCAATGGTGATCTCCCTTGCACTTGTTAATGGTTCACATCATTGACTGGTAATCAAGTGGTTTCTACCGTGTTCGACTTCAGATCATTGTAATCACATGGATAGAATCATACTTTATGGAAGATGAGACGAAGACCCTGGGTATTTGTTTAAAGCACTCATTGCTTTTCCCCAAGTTGCGATGGAGTTTTGGATCCACATTTGTATGTTTAAAGCACTCTAGCATGGATCCACATTTGTATGTTCGTGGCTATGCTCAAATTTTGCGTCTGTATGACATAGATCTACGTTGTATGTCTGGTAGCTATGTCCAATTTTGAGTCCTCTATCACATGGATCTACGTTGTATTCTAGTAGCCATGCTTTTTTATTCCTCCCATGGATCTGCCTTGTATTGGTCTGCAACCATGAGTTGGTTACTTGTGTCTATGATTCAAAAATATTGATGTACTACATATGCGTACTTGATGAGATGCTTCGATCGAGCTGACATTTTCACCTCGAAGTGACAACTTGTTCTCTAAAAGCTCTCATTTATCGTATCCCTCTAAGACTCATGCTTTGGGGGGCATCCTGTTATACCCAAATCCTGTTATCACCATGTGATAAGACCCTTGACTTACATATTTTCCCTTAATCCCAGCACTTGGAGTGGAAACCCATGTTGTTTGTCAATATTTCATGAAAATACTCAGCACCGCGCTGTCCTCGTTAACCATGAGTGGTACCTTACTCACACCGCCTGTATCTTGCTTTCCATAAGCGGTGCCACTGCCTATGGCCTTTGTTCCATAAGCAGTTCTAACCTAAACCGCTCTGTCATAAGAGGAGAAAAGCGGTACCCTGGGTAAAATGGTAAAAAGAGAAGTTTCTCAAGGCTTCTAGATCATGAGCCTCGTGTCATCTCTTATCCCTAACATTGTGGGTCAGTTGAGCTCGAGATCCCCCATCATAGGATCTTAAAGGCCACCTCATCCACAAATCTCTCAACCATTCCTATCCATTAATCCTTATAAATACAAGCTCATGTCCATGGTTGAGGGGGGAGAAATTTAGAGGTACTGTTATGCTGTTGGATTGACCACTTGGCTCAAGCCATTTGAGAGCATAGAGAGCAAAGTTGGAGCTTATGGGGATGAAGTGTTGGTTTCATGGATATGCATGTTGACACTAAGGCTTAATTGGTTGTAAACTTCTCAATTTATCTTAATGCAAACATGATTTCCATCCCACATTACTATTGTTTTGATTTTTCATGTTAATGTTGTTGGATTCCTTAGTCACTGGCATGGATAAATAGATTATGTTCTAATAGATTTGATGTTTTTGCATGTTTGATCTGATTGCAGGTACACAGGTTCACTACCGAAGCAGCATTCCAGGTATATACGACATCTAGGGAGGGTCTTCATCCTTTGTTGTTCACTCATTTGTTCTGGATCTGAACCATTCAAACTAGAGGAACAACTTCTGTCCGCAAAAGGTGAAACATTCCTGCTTACATATCTGGTGACTCCACTGGGGAATATATATATGTATCAGTTGATCTGATCTTCCTCAGTTCTTCAACTCTTGTCTGAATCTAGGATCCTTCTCCAACTCTCTTCAGTCAAATCTGTTATCTGACTCGGTGGATTTTGGTTTGAAACTTCCAGATCTGTCTAGATTTGAATTATTCTGACCTTTTATGCCCTCTTTTATTCTCAATCTATCAATTTTTACCTTGATCTGATCTTTTTCTGAATTGATCTGTCGTTCTCCTTTATGTTGGAGAAGGAGCCTAGATTCAGACAAGAGTTGAAGAACTAAGGAATATTAGATCAAATGATACATATATCTATTCCCCAGTGAAGTCGCCAGATTTGTAAGCAAGAATGTTTCACCTTCTGTGGACAGAAGTTGTTCCTATTGTCTGAATGGTTCAGATCCAGAACAAATGAGTGAACGACAAAGGATGAAGACCCTCCCTAGATGTCGTAGATACCTGGAATGTTGCTTCTATAGTGAACCTGTGTACCTGCAATCAGATCAAACACACAAACACATCAAAGCTACCAAAACATAATATATTTATCCATGTCAGTGACTAAGGAATCCAACAACATTAACATGAGAAATCAAAACAACAGTAATGTGGAATGGAAATCAACTTTGCATTAAGATTAATGGAGAAGTTTACAACCAATTAAGCCTTAGTGTTGACATGCATCTCCATGAAACCAACACTTCATCCCCATAAGTGACAACTTGTTCTCTCAAAGATCTTGTTTATCATATCCCTCTAAGACTCATGCTTTGGGGGGCATCCTGTTATACCAAAATCCTATCACCACCATGTGATAATACCCTTGACTTACATATTTTCCCTTAATCCCAGCACTTGGAGTGGAAACCCATGTTGTTTGTCGATCTTTCATGAAAATACTCAGCATCATGCTTTCCTTGTTAACCATGAGCGGTACCTTGCTTGCACTGCCTGTATCCTGCTCTCCAGAGTTTGACTAAGCATATAGGTAGGACAGTTAATCTTTAATTCATTCAATTAGCTATGTAGTGTTTTGTTACAGAGAGAAATTCCTATGGCTTGGGGTACCACAACAGACAGCTTGACTCCAGAAATCAATCTTTCCCAATATGCAATAGAAATAAAATGTCTAACACTAAAGGATCAGACCTCGTACCTTATTCCGGACAGTTGAAGTAGATCCCCATTGAGCTTTCCAATCTTCAGCTTGAATTGCTATATTACTTCCTCAACAACAAGTAAACAATACAAGCATTATATATATCATGGTGTTAGATCTATTCTAGCATATATAATCAATCATGTAAAAGCATTTGACATAATCCCATGGATAAAATATTCATTCAGATACACATCATTGGACAGGAAAAGATATTTCTATTAATATAAATCAGAGATTACAAGATACAACCTCTGATGGCACGTCTGCGAACCGGAGAAACTGAATCCCCCACTTGGGCCTCCACCACTTCAATCGTCCATCTCTCGATAGCAAGCTCACAATCAAAAGGAAAGCTTGGGAAGAACACAAAAGTGCTCCAAGGGACAAAGGGATGCAGACTCAAGCATAAGTTCCGGCAACAATGGAATATAGTTTCGTTGCTCTCAATTCTCTCTTATGCCTTCAATGTACCAAGGGGTTCCTTATATATCTTTTCAAAGGAGTAATGAAAGGTCGAATCCGAGCGATCTCAAGGCATATGGAAGGCCAGGAGTCAAATGAGTCGGATCCATGTCAAGGAAAACTCCAAAAGGATTTGGATTATGCACACATCCCGATGTACACGGTTTTAGTGGTCAAACCCACGTATGCACGCGCTTATAGGTTTAAAAGTCACGTATAGCATTTTTCATGTGTTTTTAGGGATGATCAAGGAAACATCAAAGGACAAAAAGTGGTCCATAGGGTCTAAGGAGTCTGCAGCGGGACAGGGGAAGGCCATACAAAGTGTGATTCACCTAGAGTGGTGAAATCCGCTATAACAGATGCCCCCTAATGTGTGAGGTCAGAGGGGTCATAAGATGGCTGAAATACATTATAAGTCCATCCCAGAAGTGGATTGATGAAGGATCCCAAATGGAAGACCAGCCACCCAATCAGCATAGTACAATAATACAACTCTACATACATATAGCAGTCCTGGATACATAAGAGTACAATGGCCATGAATAGGCATGATACATGATATCACATATGTGGTCATCGCCACATACAATATACATAGATCAGAATCTCCATGATGAAGATATACAAAGGACCATGATCTCCAAAATGGCTGAAGATATATAATAGATCAAGATCTCCATAGTGGCTGGAAATGTCTGACATATACTGGAATCAAGTCACGAGAGCTGAAATCTCATGAACACTGACACGATCAAGGAGGTAGCATATAAGAGATGCCACCAATCTGGAAAGTCTTCTACACAAACCGCTACGAGTACATGTCGTACTATGCGAATAGAGGTGTCAAGGTCAAACATAGTAGTCCATCATCTTATTACCGATCATTAATGTATACCGTTAACAGATGCGAGATCACCCACCGATAATGAAAATGGGAATCAAGGTACTATAGTGCAAACTAACAAGTGTGAATAAATGTGTTGAGGTCAAACACTTGAAAGGATCCATCGATCAGGGGACATTGATGTATTCCCAAGAAACTGTCGAAGGCGAGAGAACCTGCCACTGATGACTGCAAGTCTCAAGGCATTCAAAATGACTCTAGACTCCAATCCCAGAATAAATGATCTGAAGTCGATGGGATGAAATCTGCTGGAAGGAGGGCATTAGGCATCCCCCATCATCCAACATGAGGTACTCAGCAAAGATGTATAATGTGGAAGGACTCGATCATAAAGTGCACGAACCAGGAACTGTACCAAGAATGGCCGACATACAAAGTCAAGATACTGAGGAATGGCCGACTCAGGTTTCAACTTCCTTTGAACAAGAGCATAATAGCATATGGTGACTGAATGAAGGCAGCATAGACTCAATATACAAACTGGGACATCTTTGTGACATAGGAGGCATCAACAAAGGCTCCATAGGGACTGGAAGCTTAACCAGTCAGTGGAGATAAACTCAGATAAACGAGTACAGCTCCTAAATTCAAACTATAACCCAACCAATGGATGTGATATACAGTGCTTTGTTCGAAGGCGACACGACTCGACAGCTGCCAAAGATAGCATCTTTCCTTGTCCGGCTTTTTCGTTTTTTTATTTTTTTGGTATTTTTTAGTTATTTGAAAAGCTTGAAAAAAGAATAAACTAGCTTTATAGTTACAAACTAGGACGAGACGAGTGTCATAAGGGAAAACAAACTAGTTCCAAGTAGTGGAATGATACCTATGCTCAATGCAAGGATACATGTGTAGGATATCAACACTCAGGGGAAAATCCCCTCCCGGTAAAAAGGGAATCAAGCTGTGAAGGATATAAAAAATGGCTTTGCATGGCTAGACATGAGACAAGCTCAGGCTATATGGATGAAACGCAATGTCAGGGGAGCCAGCATAAAGCTCAATAAGGCAGGCAAAGCTCATGATAATGCATTCACAACTTGACATGAGGGAGTCCTGAGGGAAATAGGCCATCATAAGATCAAGAGGAGTATGAGGCTCTTGTGAAATATCATGGTAGTACTATACAATGGACTCCCACACCCTAAAGGAGAAACCATCGACATGGGCACCAAATGCAAATAAGGTGCTAACTAGGGTACCCATGTAAGGTGAAGCTCTACCACTCGTATCATTCCACTTCTAAAGTAGCAAGAAGGTTTCGTGACATAATAGAGTGGGTTCGTACCTAAGGTCATGGAGATATGGTCACAAGGTCATGCAAAATGCAAAGAATGATGAAACCTAACCTATATTCCAGTTTAGTCATGATACCCGAGATCGGCACGAACGGGTCAATCCAACGGCTGAAGCGACACTGAAAAAGGTCTTCTACAACACCAATTATGTCAAAAACGGTCCAAAATGGTTAGAAAATGTCGAAACTATAGGAAAGGGGGTAAAAATTTTCAAATATTTGAAAATTTTTCTATAAATAGTAAAAAATATAAATCATTTGAAACTTTTACCCATTTGAGCTTTGATTTTCAACTACAAATTCCAGGAGATACAGTCGGCGGAATTCACAACCGTTTCTTCCATGTATTTACTCATGCTCTCCTCTTGCATTTTGATATAATTTTTATAGATTTTCATGGTCAAATGAGTTTTTTAAGCCATCCCAAAGTGAGCGCTGCGGCCCACACGAATATCGAGGTTTTTTCTACGTATAGGGCTGGCTATACGTGGAAAATGGCCTAAAACCCACGTACATACGCGGTTGTTTTCAAAACAATCGCATATGAGGCCGCGCATATGGTTTTCAACTAAACTAATGGGAAAATTTTCAATTTATTTTGCAGGATGGTGCTAGAATGGAGAGAGCGTGAGCATGGTGAAGTAGAGGAAGCAGTAAGGGTCGACTTAATGGCTCAACAAGCTTTACGTGCATGCGGACTCTACAAGTTTTGGTGTCTTGGTGGTTTGAGGGCCAAACCAAGACTGCTACAGATGCTGGTAGACTATTGGGATCCAGACTGGGAGTCCTTCCGTATTGATGGGATGTCCCTCACCATAGAGGTGGAGGACATATACGTTATCACTAGTCTTTCTAGACAAGGGGAGGTGGTGAACCTTCGTTCCCGAGGTGGGCCAGGGGGTGGCCTGACTATCGATGAGTACATAGTCGTGTACGGTTTTCCAGACACTAAGAAGGTGGGGAGTCAAGTCCCTACCAATGCTATACATGTGCTGGGCCTAAAGGCCATATTACTGATGCTAGGCAGGATAGCAGGCTTAGCATCACTCCACCAGGCCTCTCGGCCTCTGATGTTCTATACAGTGGAGTGCATGAGACCCACAATCTATGATTGGAGTACGACACTACTGAGCAATATGAAACACCAGCTCAGTGAGTGTAAGGAAGGCAGGGTATGGAACTTCGGGTTCAGCAGTATCTTGAGCACATTTTTCTTCGAGCGTGTTCCAAGATTGATCCCTAGAGTGGATGTTCCTCTCCACGGGGTTCGAGATCCATCCCAACGGCGTTGGGAAGATTCTATGCGTAGATTGGGGGATGGTGGGGTGGCCAACCCATATCCAGCTGACTTCTTTCCATGGTGGCGACGATAGATTGTTGCCATTGATGACTACCCCTATGCAGGGATAGATTTTCGAGGGGACCCAGACATGCCATTGCCACTAGGATTGGCATATGGCGATATAGGTAATGAATCTCGACCCTCACTCTTTTTAAATTTTTTGAGTTATTAATTTTTTTTTGTATTTTCTTGATTATGAAAGCAAAAAGACATGTTTTTACACGACAATACATAGTGACATCTACCATTTGTGTGCAGATGTGGGACCACGGCGGCCAGAGGGCTTCCCTCGTCATAGACAGAGGGGATGAGGAGATGAAATCATGGGTGTGGATGCAGAGCGAACACTCTAGAGCATTCATACCAACTTTGTGAGACTGACTCATAGAGTTCCCATGGCGCAAGTCAAGGACTTTCCTGAGGCCATGCAGCGGCAGGTGGTGGGTGTACCATGCGCATGGGTGCGTTTATTTCGTCGGCTAGCTAAAGCTGTAGTGACGTTCCATGATCACAACCCTCCTCCTCCTCCATAGGATTAGACACCTGGGAGTGTATACATTTTGTACGACCGTGTATTATATGATGGTGGCTTAAAAATCCCCAATTTTGTATCATGACACTATGTATTACCACATTTTTTATATATAAAAATTTTTATGGTGATCGATTTATTTATTTACATGAGTAAAAATTGTGCTTGTGATTAATTTATTATGAATGAAACAAATGCCAATCTAACACGTAGTTAGCATATGAGTCAGCAACTTGATTATTATTTTTTGGAATGTGTATATATGTTATATTGTCAAATTTCCATTCTAACAATCTCACACGTAAGAACCTTCTCAATAACGTCAGATCTCTAACATGGTACAAACCATTGAGTTGTGACATTACTAACTCCGAATCAAGACTTACCTCAAGAGATAGAATGCCATGTAAAATGGCATCCTGTAGAAGCTCAATAACGGTGCTATATTCAGCAACATTGTTGGAAGATGGTCATAGACATACACCTCCTGAAGACAGTACCTGACCCATAGGAGTATAAATCACCCAAGTAGTTGAGGATGAGTGTTGAGTGTGATGGCTTGCACCATCTGGGAATCCTATGTAGGTGGAATATTCCATTGACATCTGCCAAAAGAAACAGAAACTAATCACAAACCCGATCACGATAATAAAAAGACCTAACTATGCAGAGTTGTACAATAATATACAACAAGCAGCCTTGGCTAAAGATTATGCATAGTATTTTTTAAGATAGAGCCCATTTCTAGGCTCTGCCAAAGCTGTACCTTCGTAATCGACTAACTCATAGGCACCCTTCTCTAACACATGCTTAACCACGTAAGGACCACGCCACATAGGATTGAATTTCCCTGCCCCCAAGGGTTCTTTCAGTTGATCCCACAAAAGGACCAAGTCTCCTTCACTAAACACTCTTGGACAGACAGACTTATCGTACTGGACCTTAACGCGGCGCTTATTAACCTCTAGAGCCACCAAGGCATCCCGACGCTGCTCATCGAGTTGCTCAAGGTGAACCAAACGCTCCTCCAAAGGTGAAGTGTCTGGTAAGAGTTCCACAGCCAGCTTCAACGAAGGAATTTCTCATTCAACCGGCAATATCGACTCCACTCCATGCACAAGCTGATATGGAGAAAAACCAGTGGTAGTCTTAACCGCGGTTCGATATGCCCACAAAGCAGGATATTACATAATGTGCCAATTATTCTTGCTTTGTGCGATGGTTCGTTGGAGAATGGATTTGAGTGATTTATTCACTGCCTCTACCTGTCCATTTGCTTGGGGGTAGTAAGAAGAGGAGTGCTCTTGCTTATACCCTAACTTGGATGCCAACTCTTCCATCATACGGTTCTGAAAGTGCGAGCCATGGTCAGTGACAAGCTCTTTCGGAATCCCAAACCGAGTAATAATTTGGTTGAATACAAAGTGAGCGGTTGTCTCACCATCAGATTTTACTATAGGCATAGCCTCAGCCCATTTCGTGAATTAATCAACAGCCACTATAATGTGATGGTGCCCCCCAGCTGAAGCTGGGTTGCAATCCATAAAATCGATCCCCCACTTAGTGAAGGCACCGGTGGTGATAATGGGATGTAACGGGGAAGGTTTCGAGCGCATATTACATGCGAACACCTGGCAAGGGTGGCACCTCTTGACCACATCAATACAATCTTTAAAGATTGATGGCCAGAAATAACCCGCTCTCAAAATATTTTGAGCTGTAGAAAGCCCAGATAAATGACCACCACACGCCCCTCCGTGGAAATCATTCATCACAACCTCAGCCTCGTCATGAGTTAAACAACGTCATAAAATGGAATCTACCCCACGGCGATACAAATTATTGTCCACTATAAGGTAGTTCTTAGAGACGTGACGTAATCGTCGTCGTTCATCTCGCGAGAGGTGAGTAGGGGTCCTCTGTGTTTGCAGATATACTATGATATCTCCATACCATGGGTCTAGCGTAGAGATTAAGAAGATGTGTTCATCAACAAATGTATCTTCACAAACCAACTCCTCGGTCTCACTCGAAAAATCCAATATGAGCTCTGCAAAGACTAAAGACTTCTTCGATTTTGCCGAAACAAACTCGAGATCAAATTCTTACAGAATGACAATCCATTTATTATACTTTCCCCCAATCATCCTTCGTGTGAGGATGAATTGAAATGGATTGACATGGGCCACAACCAAGGTCTGGCGAAGGAGAATATAATGTCTCAAATGCTGAACCGCATGTACGGTATCTAAAGCAAGTTTCTCGACATGAGAATAACGAATCTCAGCATCAATAAGGTTTCAGCTCAGATAATATATGACATGCTCTTAGAGATCCTCATCCTCTTGAACCAATACCATACCAATCGTCTCTAAGGACGTGGCCACATATAATAAGAAATCACGGCTATAATTCGGAGGACTAATCACTGGGGCCGATGCTAGGGCTCGCTTGAGTGCATCGAAGGACTCCTGGGCTCGCTCATCCCAATAAAAGGGAGTATCCTTCTTCAAGAGACGCATGAAGCCTCTAGTCAAATTGGCAAAGTTGACAACAAATATTCATAAGAAGTTTTCCATGCCTTGTAAACACTGAAGATGATGAATATTCTTCGGGGGAGACAGCTGAAGTATTGCCTCAACCTTCAAAGGGTCGACTCTTATACCCTCTTTTGACACGATGAATCCTAATAAATGATCGGACTTCACGCAAAATATGCACTTATGAGGATTTAATCTAACTGAATAGTGTCGACATCTTTCTAATACCAATCTCAAGTGATAGGGATGACGCATTCTCATACGAGAATGAGCAGCGAGGTCATCCAAGAACACTTCAATAATAGACTTGAGATCATGGAAGATCAGGGTCATTGCCCGCTGAAATGTAGCTCCAGTGTTTTTAAGGCCGAAAGTCATTTTTTGATATGCAAATGTTCCCCAAGGAAAAATAAATGCAGTCTTATGTTGGTCCTCAGGTTTAATCTGTATCTAATTATAGCCGGAAAAGTCGTCCATAAAGGAGAACACTTCGCTCCCTGCACACTCATCCAAAATATGATCTATAAATGGTGTGGGGAAGTTATCCTTAGGACAGGCACGATTCAAATCACAGAAATCAGTGCATATGTGGATCACTCCCTACTTCTTATCCATTGGAATGGGGTTTGAAACCCACTTCGTCAAGGGAACGGGATAGATGAAACCGGCTTTCAACAATTTCTCTATCTCTGCCTTAATGGCGGGTGCTTTCCTAGGGTTCACCACACGTAAACGTTGTCGAACAGGCTTAGCGTTGGGGTAAGTCTTAATCTCATGCTTGACAATACAAGGGTCAATACCTGGCATCTCGTTGTAAGACCAAGCAAAAATATCGCGAAATTCCTTGAATAGCTCGGTATGTTCCAGAATATAAGCTTGGGAACATTCCACCCCAATATAGACATTCTCTATGGTGCCAGGATTGTGAGAGATGTTGATAGGAATAGTTGACGATATGTTCGCCATGTTTCCATCAGCCATTGGACCAGGAGAGCTTAATGGAACCACAGGACTACCAACTCTCTGACTAAGAATCTCCCTATAATCCTCATGCTCCAAACGGTCAAGCGCTGGAAGGAAGTATGATCTATGATGAAGTTCCTCCCATGGTGGCTCAACTCTCGACATAGCCTCAATAATCGCTTCATATGAAGGGAAAACTGTATCAAGGCAGTCGTGGGCATGAGAAGACTGTATATCCCATACCGACAGCACATAGGGGTCTTCCTCCTCCATCCGCGAAGAGGAAGAACAAGGATCTGCAACACTCTTGAGATTAGCTTGATAAGCTATCATGGCTGCAGGCAACGGCACGCTCGTCTCGACAGGCTCACTCGAAGTACTCGGTGTAGGAAGAATCCAAGGGTATTCCATATGATTCATGCGAAAAGACACCGATATCGTAGAAGTTGAAGCCTCATCGAAACTAGATCCTATCATGAGGATCGGTGCAGGACAACTAAAGCTTCCCATGAGGGATGGATACATGCCTACACCCACACTCCCAGTTGCCGGTTGAGAGTGTTCAACGATTGGGATCGAAGTTCCCGAAGATGCAGTAATAGACGGATTCTTGAATGTCATCTGATCAATCGTTACAATCTTCCCGTTATGTGGAAAGCATACAACGCAAAACAGGGAAGAAGCAATGGCTTGCATATTGTACATCTAGTTCCTACCCAACAGGATATTATAGTCAAGGGGTGCATCAACCACCTCAACCTCTATCGCAACAGTCTTCCCCCCCAAATGGAATTTAAGGGAAGGAAGGATGTCGTGCGGCCTAAAAGATATCCCATCAAAAGTAGTTAACATAGTCACTGATTTAGACAGCTCAGGAGAACTGAGACCCTTCCAACAGGCAAAAGACATCACAAAAGCAGCAGTTCCCTCGTCAATCACAGTACGTTTGACAATCATACCAAGACATTCTACGTGCACCAAAAGAGACACGTAGTAGGGAAAGCAAGGCTGATGTCCTGCGGTTTCAAATTTGATCATAGAGGAAGAATCATCATCTTTCACACCAAGAGCAGAAAGCAACGCCTTCCTTTGCGAAGGAAAACTCTGAAGCACTTCCAATGCAGACATCGCACAAGGAGTATGGCCCAAATCCTCGACAACTGAATAATTTTGGGCGGCTCAGGCATTTCGATTATGCCCCGAACGCTTAAGGACTCCCTTAGGAATGCGAGGTGCAGCCTCAATTTTATCCACGGGTTTCTCAATGCACAAAGTAGTTCCTAGTGGATCAGGCTCTTTGCCTGGGCTGGGTTGTGACGAACTATAGTCTTTCACATGAGTCACAACCTTGGCAACATGGACCATGTTAATGCACCCACGACCACTACCCTCTAGTGGATCATCATCACTAGACTGGTCATGGGACTTTGAGTTCATATTCTGATTATGCGGTAAAGGTTTAGTTAGCACAGTTGGGCCTTGTGCTAAGAATCTTGAAGCTTCTTCAATCCGAGGGCACAAGTAAGTGAGGTGATTGTCCTTACATAGCTTGCAAGGGAACTTAACCTTACGTTTCACTTGCTTGTCCCCCTCAACATTTCTACCGTTCTTGTCATTATTGTTAGCATTCTCATTCTTATTCCCACCCTTTTGATTATTATTTTTACCCTTTCTTCTATTCCATCTGGGCTGCTAGTTACCCTTCTGGTCTGACGATTGCACTGAAATTACATTCACCATTTGGGCAGGTTGAGGTGAAGCCGTAGCTTGTCCCGAAGCAGATTGGTTGATTGACAATTTACTAGCTTGTTTTGCAACCGAATCTGCAGGTTTCGCACTTGCACAACCCACAATGCCATCGGCATGTGGTCCAGGTTTGACTTTGGGATCGAAACTGGAACGAGGAGCGTTGGGAATAATCTCATACAACAAACCGGACTAAGCATAGATCAAGTCTAGTTCCTACGCCCTAAAGATCGCTTGTTCCTAATTCTGCACTCCAGATGTGGAAACATCATTCGCTATATATGGCAATAGCAACTTGAGGAACCACTCGAGAAGGAACTCCGGTGGTATAAAGGCTTTAATTAATCTCTTCCATCTACGCCACTCTTGAATATGATCAGAAATATGGGTGGCTTTATCTTGCCGAAATGTCGACAAGAGTTCAGTACCGACGTCATAGCGCACTGGTAGCTGGAAGTGATTAAGAAAAGTCATCGCAAGGTCGTCGAACAAAGTAAAAGCGCCCCTAGGTAACTCTATATACCATTTCACAGCAGGCCCTATGAGGGTGCGTTGAAATAGTCACAAACGGATTGAGTCTTGATGTAACGAATTCAAAGAGCACCAAAGGTGAAACATAGTAACGTGTTCACTCGGATCCTCTCCCGGTTTGCCTTCGAACTTAGGTATGTCCGAAGGAAGCTTGGTAGGGACAGCCGGCCAAGCCGGGTCATGAGCCACAGGATTGTTCGTAAGTCTTGATAAGTCAGGAAGATTAAGTGTCTCAAGGAAAGGGAGCCTAGGATGATGAGGTCGATGGACCGCTCCCTGGTTCATATAGGGCTGATTACCACCATGGCCTTGGCCATAGTGTCCTCCTCCTGTCTAACCCGTATAGGGTAGCATGGAAGTACCATAGTATGGTGGACCTTAACTAGTAGGAGCTACAAAGCCATAATTAGGAGAATAAGTAGGTTGTTGATACCCACCTCCATAAGGTGAAGAAACCTGTCCATACTGCGTCCCATAACAAGGTCCATAGGTCATCGCATGTGATGCCCCATGAGACACTCCGTAGGTAGGAAGATACACTCCGGAAGTAGGGATATATGCCCCGGAAGTAGCAATATGACCTCTAGAAGCATGAACATAACCTCCCGACGCAGTGGGCAGCATGTGGACTTGAGACACAACTGGTCTAGTAACCGCAGTACGGACCTGACTCGTAGCCATGTGCCGACTCGAAGGACCACGTGAATAAGGTGGAGGATGAAAATTTGAAGAACTAGGGGCTAAGGACGAAGGAATATGAGTAATAAGATATGTATTACCTCCTATCGTCACTCGTCTCGAATCTGGTATCCTAATCGAATCGCTAACCCTAGACCTAGGAGGGAGATATGATGTAGCTTCCACCACTGGGATGGAAGGTGCAATGTGACTAGTGCTCCCAAACCTCTCCGCATGGTAAGGAATGAGAGTGCCCCTAGGCATAGTGTTAGGCTCAAAATTGGATTCGACATGAAATGTCAAATCATGTATAGGGAAACCAGACGTAGCATAACTACCGTAGCTAGTAGTGGCGGGTTCAAAATGAGTCTCGGTGTCCTCCGGCATGCCATACCGGTAATGCGTCAATGGGGAATTATCCCTAGAGTGAGTAGGTCTATCATGCATGGCTCTTATCTCATAAATCATAGGACCTAACTCGGATAAGTCGGGTGAAGGATCATAAGTAGGTGTAAATTCCCCATCGTCTACACGAATGGGAGGAGGTGGTTTAGGAATACCTTCTAAAGAATCCCCCATGGTGTGTGAATCAATGTGTGACATAGTCTTCCTGGACTATCTAGGTCTCTCTCCCAAAGGAGGAGGAGAAGTGGAAGGTGAAAGTCCTACTAAACGACGAGAACGGCGAGGAACCCCACTCAAATCCATAATGACTCAAAAAATAGAAAAGACTCTCTATTTACGTAAACCCTAGGCCAACTATCGTGCACAGATCAATCACTAATAAAATCTAAAGCCAAATGCAAGCAAACAAGGGCTGGATAAGTGAGCTCCCGAATGAAGCAGGTATGGCTCGCCTAAGAGAGGCTTGAGACTCCCATACACAACAAGCGGAGGTACATAACCAATTATTGTGGCCCTCAGCTTCAACGCGTAAAGCGACTGTGCTATCCGACCCCAACCTGGTCGAGACACCTGCAGAATAACCTCTACAAGTACCCCCTCGATATCCTAGGTAAGGCCACTAAGGTCACCTCAATATACTCAATGCTCAGGTGGATAGTCGCAGGTGGGATTGACGGTATGGGAAGGGTAGAAAATCCTGAAACTCTCAAAAGAGCCCCCAGATACGAATACAATCCTGGAAATATCTCCGGTGCTACTCAGTTATGACTAGGGTTCATCCCAATCAATAACCACTCACACTGCCTCGTGCTTAAATCCCTTTTGAGAGGAGGATCCTGAGAACGCTGGTTATACCAAGGATTTCACACACTCACCTGGACAAACACCTAGATGTTGTTGTTTAGTGATCTTGGAGAATTGAATTACAATGAACTATTCCAAGATCCTAAAACCTAAGCTTGTTGGTGCACCCTAGAAAAGAAAAGAGTGTAATTCATTTTATTTAGCGTTGATTTTAGTTGGCTTTATTACTCAAAAATAGGATATGGTCATGCAACTAGTGGTGTTATGACGCAACAAGAAGTAAAATGCACACCTAACAATCAATGCAAATGCATTGTGTCCATGAAAACAGGGTATGCTACTACGTGAAATGCACAATTCTTCTTCAAATGATGAATGCAAATTTCCTATATGAAGTCCTAACTAGTACTCCAAAGAAAATCTATCTAGTGCAAGTACAATGCAAAGTGCAAAATGAAATGCATCATGATAAGCAAATGTTTTTGGATTTTTTGAAAATAAAAGAGATGTAAAAAGCAAAAGAATGATTCTATGACCCCTAGACTTTGCAAGCACACCCAAACAGCACTCAAGCAAATCACTAAGGTAAAAGAACTCTAATGCACTAATCTCAAACAAAAAATCGAAAATGCCATGACAAGAACCATCTTAAAAAAGAAAAATTAGCCTAAAAAAAAAATGTTTCTGGTCAAGAACAAAGGTCAAAACAGACTCAGGCATTGCCAAAGGAGACTCAGCAACTAACAGAATTCACCCAGCAACTAATTATCTTCCCCAAAAAGGAAAAATCAAGGGCGTACGTGACTGTTCGCAGTAAACCCACGTGTATACACGGAAATCGCAGAGGAAACCACGTGTATATGTGACTGTAAGTCAAAAACCCGTGTACAGGAAGAAAAGGTGCATTAAATCAAGGAAAACAACAGGTTGAGACAAACTTCACACCAATCAGAATCTACCAGGCATACATGCCCCTAGACCCGACACAGAAACAAGAGAGAAAGAGCAATTCAAATTCATTGAATGCCGAGAAAACAACCCCCCAAAGGACAACTACTAGGAACTCCCCAGCAGAGTCGCCAATTATGTTACGGAGAGAAATTCCTATGGCTTGGGGTACCACAACAGACAACTTGACTCCAAAAATCAATCTTTCCCAATATGCAATAGAAATAAAATGTCTAACACTAAAGGATCAGACCTCGTACCTTATTCCGGATGGTTGAAGTAGATCCCCATTGAGCTTTCCAATCTTCAGCTTGAATTTCTACATTACTTCCTCAACAACAAGTAAACAATACAAGCATTCTATATATCATGGTGTTAGATCTATTCTAGCATATATAATAAATAATGTAAAAGAATTTGACATAATCCCATGGATAAAATATTCATTCAAATACACATCATTGGACAGGAAAAGATATTTCTATTAATATAAATCAGATATTACAAGATACAACCTCTGACGGCACGTCTACGAACCGGAGAAACTGAATACCCCACTTGGGCCTCCACCACTTCAATCCTCCATCTCTCAATAGCAAGCTCACAAGAAAAAGGCAAGCTTGGGAAGAACACAAAAGTGCTCCAAGGGACAAAGGGATGCAAACTCAAGCATAAGTTCTGGCAACAATGGACTATAGTTTCATTGCTCTCAATTCTCTCTTATGCCTTCAATGTACCAAGGGGTTCCTTATATAGCTTTTCAAAGGGGTAATGAAAGGTCAAATTTGAGCGATCTCAAGGCATATGGAAGGCCAGGAGTCAAATGAGTCGGATCCATGTCAAGGAAAACTCCAAAAGGATTTGGATTATGCACACATCCCGATGTACACGGTTTTAGTGGTCAAACCCGCGTATGTACGCGCTTATAGGTTTAAAAGTCATGTATAGCATTTTTCATGTGTTTTTAGGGATGATCAAGGAAACATCAAAGGACAAAAAGTGGTCCATAGGGTCTAAGGAGTCTGCAGCAGGACAGGGGAAGGCCATACAAAGTGTGATTCACCTAGAGTGGTGAAATCCGCTATAACATGTTTATGCACAGATAGTGTTAATTATCTTTGAAATAAAAAGACTTCCCTAGGTTGACAATTTATATTGAGCATTCTGTATGTTAGTTGTAATTAATTAGCATATAGAATGACCAACATTATCATGGGTCAGAAGGCTAGGACATATGTTCAAAAAGGACATATAACAGGATCCACCTTAATGGTGTATCAAATGTGCACTGAATCACCCCATTGAAATCTGAGGGGTAATAGAGAGAACATGTAGTTGACTAGTTTAAAATCTAGTGAGATGAAGGAAGTATCTGACAACATGATGGACTAGATTATATTTGTTAGAGATGTTTACTACCACAGTGGTGATAAAATCCTAGAGCATGTAAAGAATAAAAATGTTTGGAATGAAGCACTACAAAAGATTGGAGTTGTTGTATATTTGCATATGTGTTGTTAGGATTCTTGGATCTGTAAGGAGAGTCTGTCTTTGCTAATTTGTTTATTGAGTTCGGATTTGCTGGTGTTCGAAACCAATTGAATATCTTTACTTATTGTTGGATATTGTGTTGATTTATTTGTCCTTGTAAAACAAGTTTGGCAACAAAGTGCATATATCATGGAGTTGTTGGATCTATTGAACTCGAGTCTGGATTTATTTGGATTTGTGAGATATATTACCTAAAGTTGCACGTATATTATTTGGATTCCCATATTTTGTTGATGTATTTGTAACTTTGGAATGTATTCACTTGTGTATTTCATATATTGTATTTGATTGGTCCTCGATGTTCCTATCGGGAGAATCATTAATGTAAACAAGTCATGTAAAGTCATAGAGGTTAACCCTCCTTGTTGATCAGGGAGCAAAGTCCCCATAATTGTGGGAAACTAGGGTTATTAGACTCTCCTAGAGAATTCAACCCTAGTGAGTTAATGTCAAGTCAGAAACTAGTGTAAATAGAGAGTGAGCCTCTCTATTTACAACACACACACTCACTCAAATGGGGCACATGAGTGAGAGAGGAAGTGCTCACACAAGTGAGAGAGATTAGCTGTTGGAGATCATTTTTATGTTTTATGGTTTTACTTTTTCTACCGGTGATCATTCTATCTCTGAGGAAGTTGCGGGGTTTTCTCCTTTATGGTTTCCTCGAGGAAATTTTTGTGTGTCTCTTGTCTATTGTGATTATTGCTATGCATGTTATTCTCTCATATAAGATCCTAAATCATATTGCTTAAATGATAAAAATCTAACATGGTATCAGAGCTAACCTGAGAAGAAGACACTGTGCAGCTGCAGAATCTAGCGCTTCTTAATTTTTGGTTATTTCTCCATAATCCATCAACAAAGGAGGCTAGGATAACTCTCCATTGAAGGGCGCATCTTTCTATCAAAGCAGAATTTGATTCCGGGCATTTTCAGTTTTTGCTGCGTGAAATTAGGGCTTTTTACAAAATAGGAATTGTTTAGTGAGTCTAGCATAGGATTTCTCTCCTCATCAAAATCAAAGTTTATATACCAAGGTCTAAGTTTTTGGTTGAGTAAAACTCCGAGAAAGTAAAACCCTAGTTTGACCTCGGGCCTAAAAAACCCTAAAATACTAAAACTGGTAGTTTTGGTACATTTGTTATATCTCAGGATTGAAGATGTCTCAGGGGCCAAAATATTCACAAGCCAAATATAACATCCTGAGGTACCCTATGTAAAAATTTCAGCCTCGTATTCTCTACATTCTGGGAGATATGATTCCTCCAAATCAGGGTTCCATCCTCTTCCAGGATTCATCCCTAAATAGGACACCTAGGGAGAATTTCTATATCTCGGGCTAAGAAGGTCCAAATTAAATTTTTCAAGATGTTACATATAGGGAAAAAACTTTAATTTCTGTGGTACAAGTTTCAGACCTTGATGATGAAACAGGGACACATGGAAGTCCATACAAATTCTCTATGCTGAACAGTCCTGAAATACGTCACCTTGGGAAAACTCTCATAAGTCCTATTTGGTGAAACCAATTCTTCTCAAACTTGTGGTGTTGGAAAGAGAACAAATGAGGATACCTTAGTAAGAAATTTCAGACAAAAAGGAGTAGTACATTTGCAAATACCATAGAAACAATATCAGGAATTTCTGTAGAGGAAATTGGAAAACTAGGGCTTCCTGTTCTGGGAGATTCCCTCCACTATTTTCAGAAAAGGAGTACATTGGACAGCTCACCTTGAAGAGGCCCATCTGTCTATCTAATAATATCTAAAATATTCCAAGTTTTTAAAATTAGGGTTTCTCTGACAAACCCTAGATTAGCGAGCTCCGGAACCAGGACGAAAACCTCAAATCAGTAAGATCTAATATTTTTCTATTTATATTTGAGGTTCTCATTTCAAAATGACCTATCACACCAGCTTGATGACAAGATTGGTGAATCTGAAAACTTCCAAGAGTGGAAGTATAGGATTTCACTGGTTCTTGGAGAAAATGAATTGGACACCTACATAAGTGGAGAGAATCTGGTTCCAAAGGGAGATAAGGCTAAAGCCTTACACAAGAAGAACTTGGTCAAGGCTAAGAGGATTATTGTTGATTCCATCACCTTATACCACAAATTCCTTCCCTTAAGACACCTAAGGATATGTTTTATTCCGTGACCAAGCTATTTGAAGAAAACAATATAAATCGGATGAAGTGTAGGAACTTCATGATCCTTCAAGAAATTGACTTGGATCAATATTTCAGTAAGAAAGGTATAGGAGACAGAAGGAGATGATGCTAAGGATAGAGCCAAGAGAATCATTGTAGATTCTATTAAATATCATTTCATCCCTCATGCGTCATCCCTGAAGACACCAAAAGGAATTCTTCGATGCTATGATGAAGCAGTCGAAGAAGAATAATATACTGTCATAACCACCTTGAATGGCCTCCCAAGATCATGGGATTAATCCATTCGAGGAGTGTGTGCTAGAAGGAAGTGATTACCTTCATCAGACTCTGGGAAGAGTGCACACAAGAAGAATATTGACTCATAATAAGAGAAGAGAAAAATGGGAGCAATTGAATATCAAGCACTCATGATTCAAAGAAGATCCCTCAAGCAATGAGGAATATGAAGAACTCGTTTCTTGAAGAAATTCTTATCCATCTTAGCATTTGGATAAGAAATGGTGTTGTTATGAATGAAGAAGATGATGAAGCTAAAAGAAGGAGTCTACCCATGAAAAATATAAAGATAAGTATTCAATTATCATTTCATAGTTTTGTTATGCATTTGTTTATATTCAATTGATGTGTTATGCTTGATAAAATGTTTGCATTGATGACTGTAAGCAGGAATATTTCACCTTCTGCGGAAAACAAGGTGTTCCTATGGTCTGAATGGTTCAGATCCAGAACAAATGAGTGAACGACAAAGGATGAAGACCCTCCCTGGATGTCGTTGATACCTGGAATGCTGCTTTAATAGTGCACCTGTGTACTTACAATCAGATCAAACATGCAAACACATCAAAGATACTAGAACATAATCTACTGATCCATGTTAGTGACTAAGGAATCTAACAACATTTACATGTGAAATCAAACAACAACATTAAAGTGGGATGGAAATCAACTTTGCATTAAGATGAATGGAGAAGATTACAACCAATTAAGCCTTAGTGTCGAGAGTTTCTTCCAATGGCTCCTTGCCTCCAACTACACCTTTCCTCCAAAGACTCAAGAATGGTTTTGACAGAGTTTGGGTATGAAACGCAATTCTTCCTCCCTTGACCCATGGGGGATGAGCTGGTATTTAAAGGAATGGGAGGATAAGTATGGTTGAGGATCTCATGGGTGAGGTGGAGATTAGATCCTAAAAGAGAGGATATCGAGCTCCAACTACTCCTAAACCATAGGGATTAGGCTCCACATAGGCAAGCTTTGAGAATCCTCTCGAAGCTTCTCTTTTTACCTTCAAAACTCTAGCACCACTTTTCCAAAGAAGCAAATAGGCAGTGATAAGGGGGCACCGCCTCTGTCAGTAAGGGAAAGAGTGGTGGAAACTCTCTTCTCTCTTGTATCAGGAGCAGTGTTGGCTCTTTGCTTCTTGGGTAATGCTTTTGATCAATGGGGAAAGAGCATTACCAGCTCAAAAGAGGGAAAAATTGCAAGGGGTTGATTTATTCCTTCATTTCTCTAGGGAAACTCTGAGGGATTGGAGCAGTCAAGGGGATACCTATCTCATAACATGAGGGTTACGAGATTTCAGTATAACAATGACAATATACTAATAATATGCATGTAATGGGTAAGTAGCTCATGGTGCTATACAACTCTCCATTACTACTTATCTAGAATGAAACCTCTTTGTTGGCATATTGGATTAGTGCACAATATCAATGATGTCTTGGTAGAGATGGAAGGCATCTAGAAAGTTTCCATGAGATATGGATGAATGTTGTATTGGATAAAATAGTTGCATGACTATATATTTATGCATAAGAATTTACCATTATGAATATGCCTTATGAAATGTCTCTAACCATACAACTAATGCATTTGAATTGTAGGAAAGATCGCGTACAATCGCCTACAAGAAAAGAAGGATGAGACTTATTATGAAGAACAAGTGACGACAATTTGAGAAATAATACAAGATGAAGAATAATATGACGATAATTTCAAAGGAAGAAAGAGGTCTCAGACATAATGCAGTTATGTGACACTAATGAGCGACATCATTGATGTAGAACCTTCCAACTATGAAGAAGTAGCCAAGAAGAAAGGAAGGAGTGTACCATTTCAAGAAGAATGATGTCTAGGATGTGGTATCTACAATTTCCATCATGTAGTAGATGGCAACATCGTGGGATACAAGGCAAGATTCGTAGCACAAGGATTCTTACAGAAAGAAGGCATAGACTACGAAGAGACATGTGCAGCCACTAGAAGTTAAGAAACATGACAAGAAGACTCATGTGTGCAAATTAAAGAAGGCCTTGTACGAGCTCAGAATACACCCATGGGATAACACATACATGCGGAGCTTGAATACCACCTAGAGTGGTGAATATATTAACCTTTGCTACAAGGTTGAAGATGAAATCCTATAGAGGATAAAAATCTCACAGATGGGTGCGAGAAGAACTTTTGAAAAGGTTCAAGATAGAGGATCTTGGTATCCAGTGACCCTAGATGGATACATAGAATATTAGTAGCAGAGGAAGATACTTGTCACTTTGGTACAGAATGTTTCAATACATAGAGTACAAAAGGCAGTGGGAGAATGATGCTCCACTTAAGAGGGAGAGACTATAGAAGAACCTGAGTTTTGACATGGTACGACAAGATGGACAGCTTACTGATGACTCTAGGATTTACTGAGAGTAAAGTGCATTCCAACCTTTACATAAATGTTGAAGGCAGAATACTAGTGATTCTCCTCTTATATGTCGATGACTTGTTCTTGACAGAAAAGAGGAACTCATTAAAGTTGCTAGGAGGAATCTTTCTGTCGAGTTCGAGATGAAGGACTTGGGTATGATGCACTAATTTCTAGGCATGGAGGCGTGGAAGAATACAGATGGAATGTCCTTGGGACAAGGGAAGTATGTAGTAGAGATATTGAAGAGGTTATGGATGATGGACTGTAAGGCCATGACCACACCTATGGCATCGAACCTAAAGCTATTGAGTGATGCTTCATCAGATTTGGTTGATGCTATGATGTATCGTCAAATGATTGGGTCCTTGATGAATACGAGACCAGACATTTTCTTTATTGTGAACACATTGAGCCAGTTCTTGATAGATCTAAGACATGTTCACCTGATTGCTGCAAAGCATATTCTAAGGTGCCTAAAGGGTACAGTTGATTATGGGCTCAAGTATGAGGTGAATCAAAATATTAACCTGGAAGGTTATGTGGATTCAGATTGGGAAGGCAGTGCCATTGATAGGAAGAGCACTTCGGGGTGTTGCTTTGGTATGGGATCAGGTGTGATCTCTTGGTTTAGCAGGAAATAATCCTTCTTGGAACTGAGTACAACCAAAGCAGAGTATGTCACAGCTTGCTCAGCTAGTTGTGAGGTAGTGTGGCTGATGAAGCTACTATCTGATTTATTTGATCTCCAGTTGGATGCTACTTGTATATATTGCGACAACCAGAGTTGTGTGAATTTGTCTTAGAACTTGATGTTCCATGACAAGTAGAATCATATCGAGATCAAATATCACTATACCAGGGATATGGTTCATAGAGGAGCAGTGAAGCTCCAGTATGTTGCGACGGACAAGCAAATAGATGATGTGTTGACCAAACCATTAGCTAGACTAAAGTTTGAGTACTTCAGGGAGAAGCTTGGTGTTCTCCATATCAAGGTTCCCTCCAAGGGGAAGTGATGAGTCCATGTGCCTTTCTGACATGGTTGTTGGATGTGTTCCTCCCATGGTCAGATGTAAGTGTAGAGCCTTTCTGACATGATTGTTAGATGTGTTCCTCCCATGGTCAGATGTAAGTGCAGATCCTTTCTGGCATGGTTGTTGGATGTGTTCCTCCCATGGTCAGATGTAAGTGTAGAGCCTTTCTGACATGGTTGTTGGATGTGTTCCTCCCTGACATGGTTGTTGGATGTGTTCCTCCCATGGTCAGATGTAAGTGCAGAGCCTTTCTGACATGGTTGTTGGATGTGTTCCTCCCGTGGTCAAATGTAAGTGCAGAGCCTTTCTGACATGGTTGTTGGATGTGTTCCTCCCATGGTCAGATGTAAGTGCAGATCCTTTCTGACATGGTTGTTGGATGTGTTCCTCCCATGGTCAGATGTGAGTGCTAGGCCTTTCCTCAGATGGTAGATGGTGTGTCCTACCATGCTGATGGATGTGAGTGTTGGGCGGGCTGTTCTGAAATGGTTGTTGGATGTGTTCCTTGAAAGGAAAATTGTTTGTGTCTCTTGCCTCTTGTGATTATTGTTGTGCATGTTATTCTCTCAGATAAGATCCTAGATCATATTGCTCAAATGATAAAAATCTAACATGTTTGGTGTGTGATGATATTTACTGATAGTGTTACTTGATGGAGTTTGATTCCTAATTGTTTTACAATATAATGGAAGTTTGTCTTTTGAAAATTCACCATTTATTGATAGGTTATGAGGATTAGAGAAGAAATCCACACAACATATTTACATATAGGATAACTATTATTCCATACGGAAGGCCCACTAAAGGATTTAAAGGACACCAACTATGTCAAGGGTGTAAATCACCACAACCAATCAAGAGAGGTGGATCAGTGACACATGCAATGTGTGATGGAAATTGTCACGTCATTATTATGAGAGGATTGGACAGTATTGTAGCTAATATATGTGAACCCATATTAATTATATTTCAATGGTTCTCATTGAAGGAAATAGTAGAACCATGCATAAACCATTGAAGAAACATATTTAAGAATTAAAATATACTATGGTTTATCTTTCAACATGTTTATAAATCATGGTAAATAAAATAGGAAATGCACTTTGAACTAAAGCAAGAGTTCTTGTTTGCGATTCTAATTATGTGTTGAGAAGCAAGTTTGTCCACCTCACACAAACATCAAGTTGGTGTGAATTCCATGCCACAATGAATATTAACATTTGTTGTTTATTGAAACTTGTGAGATGTGCATTGGTATATTTTTTCCTTATAACCATGCACAAGATGTGGAAATTTATGTAGATTGATGGTTCTCATGCAATTGCAGAATTTCACCTCATTCATAGAGGTTTCTCAAATATTAATATGTGAATTTTCAACATTAGGGCCATTATTAATTATAAAAAGAAACAACATCAACGGACTATATTTTAAGCCTTAACAACCACAATCCAGTAGGCAATTCAAGAGAAAATATATCAACGTGTTATAATTAGTTTTATGCCTCTAGGACAATGTTATTATGCATATAAAAAATATGAAAACACTTATGATAGTTGTAAAAACAACACAAAAATTGCTCTTATATTCGTCAATATAAATGTTAAATAACTTAAACACACTTTTCCTTCATTTATGTCAAATAAATAAGACATATTGTGCTAGAAATTACAAACCATGTATAATATATATGGTTAAAAATCAAATATTAAGTTTACACTAGTATTCAATAGTTTAAAACTTTATTAATAAGCATAAAGATGAAGTTCATGAACATACCATAGCCTTATCACAAAGCTAGTTTAATCCTCTATCTCTCCAATACCCTAGCTATGGAAAACCAAAAAAAACCTAGTTCAAAACAAAGAGATCCAATAAGCATGCATCACACAAACATGCTTAGGAAGCCATATCAACTCTAAGAGAGATAGAGAGATATTTCAAAAGAAGATTCAAGAGAAAGGAGAAGTAATGCACTCCTCTTGATCACGTCTCTAGAAGAGATATGTGATCAAGATGTGATGTATGATTTATTATAAAGGATTACATAAACATTTTTGGGTTGAAGATATTTGTTGTGATAACTATATCTTGAATAGAATCCCTACTAAAGCAATATTGCAAGTTACTCGCAAACGAAAATGGAATGGAAGAAAACCCGATATTAGTAACTTTGAGATATTTGGCAGTGAATGTTGGGTACATATTCTAGATGAAAAATGGAAAAAGTTAGAACCCAAGCCTAATAAATGTATTTTCATCAGTTATTTTGAGGATTCCAAAGCGTACAGGTTGTTTGATTTGTCTACCCAAGGTGTTATCATTAGGCAATATGTTCAATTCAATAAAGTCTCTCCTCCTCTTGAGTTTGTTGAACGTCATGTTACCTTGGATTTTCCTTCATATTCTATTGCTCCTATATTTGTTACCCCTCTCTCTGATTTTGTGCCTAACCTTGCTCCTAGTTCACCTTCTTCTTTAAGTGGTTCTCCTAAATATCCCAAAGATAATAGTGTGGTTTCTACCACTACTCTTTATGTTTGGACCTGGAAAAACTCTTGAATTCGTAGGTTCTCAGATTGGTATTCCTTCCAATACTCGTCGAACTATATTTGATTTTCTCTACCTATGCTCAAGATAAAGATAAGCCTGAATGGGAGAAAGTAACGATAGCTAAATATGACTCTTTGATGAAAAATAAGACATGGACTCTTGTGCCTCTTCCTCCTACAAGGAATTTAGTTGGATGTAAGTGGATATATAAAACAAATTTTATCGTAGATGGTCAAATTGAAAAACATAAATCTCAGTCAGTATAAAAATTATTTTCTCAACAAGAAGGTATTGACTATATTGAAACTTTTGCTCCAATTTCTAAAATGAGCACAATAAGAACTATTATTTCTCTTGTTGCATCTTATCAACGGGAAGTACACCAAATAGATGTCAAGAGTGTTTTTTTGAATGGTGATCTTCATGAAGATATTTAATATGCAACAACATCCTAGTTTTATGACTATTGACACTTCAAGTTTGGTAGGAAAATCGAACATGTCTTTATATGGTCTTAAATATGAACGTAGAGATTCGTATGAGAAAATTGATGCTTATTTCTTGAAGAATGGTTTTAAGCTATGGACTATATCTTATCCAAATTTGTATGTTAAGAACTTTGATGATGATGTCCTCACTATGGTACTTTATTTGGATGATCTTATCATTATTGGTATCAAGCTTACATTTATGCGGGAAATGAATAATATTTTTAAAAGGAAATTTGAAATGATCGACTTAGACCTACTACATTATTTTTTGGGTCTATAGATTTGGAATATGGATGATGGTGTATTGTTTTATCAGCCTAATTATGTGACATATTTACTTTGCTCGATTTCATATGAGTGATTGTAATCCTTCTCCTATGTAATTCCAGTCCAGTGTACAGCTAACTGTTCATTGTGACAATCCTCTTGTTAATGCCACTTTGTATCACCAACTTGTGTGGAGTTTGATATATTTGAATCATAGTAGGTCAGATCTCTTTTTTGTAGTCAATATGGTTTCAAGGTTTATGAAAAATCCTCATGAAATCCATTATAAAAAGGGAAAAATTATTCTCAAATATATAAGGGACAATTCATTCTGGTAATTTCTATTCTTGCACAAATACAATTTCACTTCTTGGTTATATAGAATTTGATTGGGTAGGGGATGCTTCAAATAGAAAGTATACTACAAGGTACATATTTTAGCTTGGTTATGATCCAATTTCATGGTCCAATAAGAAGTTGAGAACTCTTTGTCTTTCTTCTTTTGAATCAAAGTACAAGGAATCTAAGGAAACAACTAAAGAAGAAGAGTGGATCTGGCATGTTCTTATAGAGCTTGGATTGGTTCATAAGTTTACTACCGAAATAATATGTGAAAATGTAATTAAGCTTGTGTACAATTCAATGTATCACTCCAATACTAAACACGTTGACTTGGATACTCATTACATTTAAGATCTTGTTGCAGATGGTGTTATTTTTTTAGAGTATTTTTCCACAAAAAAGCGATATGTTGATATCTTTACCAAATTTCTGACAAAATCAAAGTTCGTGTACCTTCGTAGTCTGTTGGGAATGAGGGAAGTATTCATCAAGGTGGTATTTTAGTTTACATAATTATATATTCCTCCATTTGTGTGTTTTTATCCTAGTCATCATGAAGGGATAGTGTTGGAATGCATAATTTTAATATTACAATTGTGTAAAGATGTCTAGTATGATATCGCAAAATGTCTTATCTAGCATTGGAAGGGATAAATAGCTCTAATATTATGTAAAAGGAACTATCCCACATGAATCATGGAGAAATATTATCCTCTTACCATTCATTATATAAAGAACTTGAAAATCATTTATCCCACATGTATTTTGGGATGTACTTCTTCCATACTTCTTGGTATATAATAGAGGTGAGGGAGAGACTTTGGGCATAGCTTGTGGATTGCATTGTAATGCTATTGTAAAGTTATGAAGTTAATATGAATTTATGTGAGAAAGAAATGAAATAATAGGTATAGAATCATAAACACATACATAATGCAATGAAAACAGAGATACAATAAACACATATTCTATTAAATGGCGGAAATAGAACAAATTGTAAATACAACAACTAGAATGGTGGTAGCTATCTCTGAGAAGAGATGTGGATGCTACACTCATTTGTGCCATTTGTGCCAAGAAGAATACAAAATGAGGCCAAAGGGGCCTATTTATAATAAGCATGAGGGAGAGAACCCTAAATTTCCACAACATAACCCTAGAAGATGAAGCCCCAAGGTGGTTAGTTGAACAATCAACTTCTCGGGGTCGTAACTTTTGCATACGATCTCTGATTTTGTCGCTCGATAGCCCATTGGAAAGGTCTATCCGAGATTTATTTTAGGGCCTCAAAATGGCCCCAGAAGTTTGGGACCCAAAAAACAATAGAATAATTACTAGGAAACTGCCAAAATGGATAATTGTTTTGGGCCAGTGGAATAGGTGGGTGGCCACTGATCTCCATATGGATCAAAAGCATATGTGAAGAGGAGATCACTTATAATATTAGATATTTTTGAAGAATAAAGAATACCAAATATTCACATGGATGTTTCCCCAATTGGGGTTTCACTATGTATATTTGGTGTATTATTCTCTTGTTCTCTTGCCTCTTATTTTCTAAATGATTATTTGTTGCTTGTGTAGGTTAAAGGCTAGACTAGTGAATTCTTGCTTTTCATGTGAGCGAATGTATTGTTGTATGTTTATGCATATTCTAAATACTCTAACAATTAAACTACAAAAAGAAATAAATATAATATTTAGAAAGAGGAGGATTGGAGGAGAATGAGGGATATTATTCCTGGATGCTTGAGGAGACAGGGATGGTTACGGGAGGTAAGATAATAGATCTAGATTAGGTTTATTGGTTGAGCACTTGGAGGATCTCAGTGGTTCACTGAGAGGTTGGTTGGGTGAACAATCATCCCCAACACATTGTTTTCCTACCTTGCTTGTAGAGGTCCAAAGATACATTCTTTGAACATCTCTTTGGGTTACAGGTATGCCTTCTTTCTTGTTCCATTCAATTATTATTATGTTCAATTGAAAAATGGTTAAATTATATTTTCTCGTGTAAATGAAATTGATTTTAGTTAATTATCTTATGATATTTCCTTAATTCTTTTTAATCAAATCTATTTGTAATAAATCTAATTTTTAAGGCCGATTCAGACCTTACATTTGATATAAGAGCGAGGTTCTTACCCTACAAACCTATGGACCTTCCTAAATTAAATACCACTTAAAATATATATTTGTATAAATGTGTCATAAATATAATATAGAGATATAGATAGATTTAATTTTAGATCTAAAAAACATATATATAATTAGATTAGATCTCAAGCATATTGTATATGTAGATCTATTAGATATGAAATAAAATAAGCTTGGATTTGATATAAAATAATAGATATGCTTATTCAAATGAAGAATGGTTAATTTGATGCCTAATATTGAATATTAATTTGCATTTTTTATTGTTAGAATGTTGAAAAAGGATTTATTAAGTAAAGCACAACGAAAACATGCAAAATAGTCATTGGAAGATCTAATGAGTTAATGTTTGGGAATATAATTTTGATGAGTAGATATGGTTCCACATACCCAAGACAAAATTCCTTGTGATGGATTTCAGTTTATCCCAGACTTAGATAAAATGTAAAATCACAAAAACTACAAAAATTCAAATCTGTGAGTAGATGACCTTCATTATTTCACTGTATATCCTTATAAACACATAAATACTTCGTACTCACAAAGTGAATTCTAACTAAGCACCATGATGAATAAGACATGATTCCTTGATTATTTAATATATGGTCTAATATTGCATTCTCATTTTGAGAGCCGCATTCTTTGATTGCTTTCTATACAATAGTAGTCAAAATATCCCATTTTGGTAAAGCAATCTTTAATTGATCTCCAAGCTGAATTTGAAGGGTGGGAAATCTTCATTCTATGGTAGATCCTTTAAGGCTCTTTCCAAGATACCCACATGAGGGATTACCACCCATACCCATACCCCATGCCCCATCAGACCAAGCTACCCACATGGAGGCTTAACTCTCATACCCATACCCCATGCCCCATCAGGCATGTGAAATTGACGCCCATGCACCATACCCCATTAGCGAACATCCTTCGAGATTACCATCCATACCCCATGCTGGATGAGGCATGCACCATATGCCATCGAGGTGAACATATAGAAATTTAGAATCGGGGGGCTAGTTCCAATCGGTGGCACCCTTCTCTATTTCTTCACACGATGGGTCCCACTCCCGTTCCATTTTTCCCACAGCGATCCCGCCCCATGAACTTCCCATATCCAAGCTAGCCATCATCCTGGAGCCACCCACCTCCATCAATGCATATTTTGTAATATCGACAGTAAGCTCCTCCATCGCCCATGTTCACAGTTCACTCTCCATTTGTTGAGAACCCAGTCCCTTGGTCCAGGTCTTCCTTCTTCCTCCAACTAGTTCAGGTTTCCTCAAAGACTTGTGTGCAGTCCAACCCACAATACTCCAGCGTCAACCTTATAGGTATTTCATTGTTGCCTATATTTTTGTTTTTATTTGGTTTGATCAATTTCCGGAGCTATTTAGGGAAAGCTATAATTGGTGTTAGAGATTTATGGTTGTTTTCCTTGTAGCTTGGTGTTTTGATGTTACTATAAACTCATGTCTAGTTGTAAACTCATGTTTTGATGAAGCAAAATATCCAGTTCTAATACTTTGTAATGACACTTTGAATAAGCAATGCATGGTTTTATTCTTCTCTTTCTTGTTACAATTTTCGTCTATTGTGAGATTTGTGGATATTTGAATGGTTTCGGATCAGTGTCTATATCATTGAGTGTCAATATTTATGATTGTCTCACCATAACTCCAAAGGCCAACCCTGCTATAACCGAGTTCTCAATAGCCACTACAACTAGTTCAACAATACCCAAATGCCCAACAAAGGCCTGGATGATAGCTCCTAACGAATACTATTGAAAATCACAGGGCCTAAAATAGCCATTCATATTTTTGGATTCTATCCATCTTTCTTGAGCTAGTTACTTGGGATTCATTATTAAATGGGAATTCAAAGAAAGATCATTATGTCTGCCCTGAAGCAAAGGCCCGTTCCTTATCTCTCTGCCATATTCTTGCTCTTGATATTCTACGCATACATTTGCAGGGAGAATAATAGTGGATTGATCCTCAACCAACCATGTGGGATATTGGTCAATAAATATTAAATATTACATTTTTAATTATCATTATGTAAATGTGTTGTATATATTAGTATAGATTTATTTTAATTGGGGATCTACCAAGAGTGGAGATGGATGAAATCAATTATGGTGTAAATATTTTTTACAATGCAAACATTGAAAAAATGTCTACAACTCAAAGTATTTGATCCCTTTCATGGTTGATAGCTTTTCTAGCTCTGGATTTAAGAATGGCTACACCAAATTATTTACAATGTTGTTTGTATAGGTATTTGAAGAATGGCCAAGTAGGAGACTATCAATGAGTTGGATGTCAAAGAAATAGAGGATATGATGGAATTTTCAGCATAAGACTTGACATGGACAGATGTTTGGGAGTACCAATCCGTAGTTATTCCATATTGTTGACTTGAGGACTTTATAAGTGGGGAGAAATTGAGGGAAGGTGCACCTACTCAATTTCTTGTTAAAACTAGAAGTATAAAAGAGGAGGATATCAAAGAGGATAAATTTGGAACATATCTAGAGTATGCTATGTGAGTATCTATACATTTTTTCCAATATATGTATAATATTTTGATCTAAAGTTCAATATGTCATATATGCATAAATATTTTATCTAATTTGTTGTAAATTCTTCATGTATAGTTATTGGTGTGCATATGGTCAGCAATCTACACATACCATTACTATGAATGCGGTAGAACAACCAAAGAAAAAACGCCATCCACATGAAAGTATTAAAGTTGGTTTCCAATGTCACTTCATTGTGTGACGACCTTACCTTAGACCAAATGACGTTGTTAAAATATATACCGCATGTAGGCATATTGATAAAGACAATGTTGCTTGTCATGTAAATGATGCAATAGGAAGACCTCAAAAATTCAATTATGCACCACATTTAACTGAGGATATACAAGCTAGTGTCCAATATTTGATTCTAAAGGTTTTTAATGTTACAATGATATGGGACCATCTCATCTCTGATGTGAAGCATAGATCTTGTGAGTTGTTCACATGGGTATCTCAAGAAGCATTCATGACAAGACAAGATATATTAAACATTTACAATGATACAAAAGGCAAGATTATGTGAAGGATTAAAGTGATCTAGAGAGTGTGGAATGTTGGTTCAATGAGTACCCCGAAATATTTTTTTCTACCAAAAACAAGATGTTGTTCAGAACATCCCTTTTATCATAGGAATATGTTGAGGCCTGGAAATTCGCAGGCAACAACAGAAAGGGATTCTCCCCAATCAACGTTCCCAACTAGCTCGTGACTGTTTGGTATGGGGAATCCGTCCGGTTTGCGGTCTGGCTACCGTAGGTCAAGTAACAAAACAAGGGTTTCACCGGTTGCGGCCCGGTCCACCGTATTTTGTATTTTTTGACTAAAGTATGAGATGCAAGTGCCTAATTAACAGTGCAGGGTGATAAAGATGCAAACAGCAGTCACAATGTGATGCGCAGGTTCTTACCTCTCGTCTTAGAACTCGCAAGCATCCAAATCATGCAGGAAAATAAATACTAAATAAACTATCTATCCCTAGGGAGCAGAATTATCATTCATTGGTGAGTAACATATTTAGTACATGCATCATGAAAAGTCACAGATAACTGATACTACTTTCAAGACACATGAACAATTACAGATATTTGAACAACCAGATAGCCAATTGTTTATGAACAACCTTCATTACTCACAGTGGAAAACATCACAATATATATTGAAAAAGCATTCAAACAAGAACATAGGTTCAGGAAGTTAAAAAAATCTCACAGTTAATGAAACACAGCTGAAAACGAAATAGTTCCCCTTCAACATTGTTCATTTAATCACATAGATACATTCCACATTACGCTTTCTCCAACAGGCAAAAGTTGCAGTTTCTGATTGTAAAACGAAATAGTTCCTCTTACAAGCAAATGGTTTACAAATTTTTTCCAGGGGAAAAAGTCCCTGTCCAAGTTCTACTTTCAAATATTTAAACTATAACTGTAGACCACTTGGGCTGCCCTCCAAACATATGACCTTTCGGTTTCTCGAACGTTTCGTATCCCTCTCTCCACCTTTTCTTTGTATGCTCATGATCAGTTGGGTAACTGCTGGACCTTTCAGATCTGTGTCCCTGTCGCTATTCATTACGCCCCTTTAGTTCCTGTCTCCCATCTGTATCTTCGCGCCGTGGAAATATGAGCAGTCTTTTGTATTTTTCTGCAATTGATCAATCGTGCATCATTCACCGAGATTGCATGCTAAAATGAAACGTCAAATTAAATCAATTAAAGCGGCTAATCCACAAGAAATGGCTAGGTGCATCACTTATACTACTTCGTCCACCTACAGGTTCGATAAACCTAACCAATGATGGTCAACAGGAAACTCTTCGGCAGCTCAAAATACTGACGTCGGAAGGGTAGACCAATCCGCCGGTGGGAAAACTTTAAATCGGAAGCCGGAACGATAATAACTTCGGAAGCCAATTGGTTCAAACAACCGCAACGGCGGAAAAGGAAAAATAAAATGAACAAGTGACCTGCATCGGCAGCGGAGTGCTTTTCACTTCGGGTGGCAAATTGATTTGGGAGCCGCAACGACGGAAGCGAAAAGGTTAGGGACACGAGACCTGAGGGCAGGAAGACTCTCAATCAGAAGTCGGAAGACATTTTACATCGGACGCTAAATGGATTTCCCAGCCGCAACGGCGGAAGAATAAAAGCTACGGGCAAGCGACTAAAATACTGACGCATCGGCTGGCGGTGCATTTTGGACTTCGGGCGCTGAGTTGCTTTGAGAGCCGCAACGGCGGAAGCGCAAAGGTAATGGCCTCCGATCAAACATATTTTCGATGCCTGATGTATAAAAATGATTTAAGTGTTTTGGACAGTTCTCAAAATTCAACAACGAACAAAAAATGGCTTCACCTCTGAAACGGCGACCCAAAACAAAGAAAATTGATCCGATTGACAAGCAAATAAAACTGCGACCCGCAACAATTTCCATAACAATCAAATTTGAAAACCAGGGTGAGAGTTAATCTTTAGAATCATCCAAAATTAAACATGACCAAAAAATTCAAAGAATCCAACGATTAAAAACAACACTAAATCATGAGGAGGGGCCCAAAATTTAAGAAATTTGGGGGGAATCGTTGCAGTTGCAACAATTGGCGATTACCTGGTGAACCTAGATCTCTGGGTGATTGTTCTTTGAGTGACAGACTGTTTAACAGCAAATGCATCTATTGAATTCTTCCAGCTATCTGTATTTCTTGAATGACGGAAGTGTGTACATTTAATCATTGATGATAGTCCAATTTGGGAGAGTGGAAACCAAGATTTTCAAGTCCAGATAACTCTATTGAGGCCAGAGGATGAGTTTCATTATTACTTTTGTCTTCAGGTAGCTGGTAGCTTGGACACCATAGGATTGTAGCATATGGTAAACAGAAATATTCGTTTGTTCCTCATTCCCATGCCTTTTTAGCACTTTTTTGTGCTTTTTTGGACTTTTGTCCCTTTTCATATGAGTCCTCCTGCATGCCTTTCTTACTGAATTTTAATTCAGGATCCTCTATCCCATAGTGTCCTTTTGTGTGAGCGGTGTGCTTCATGTTTCAGCTCACGGACGGAGAGGATCTTTCGGCAATTTAGTACTTATGATTCAGCATCTGCTTTGATGTATGATGGTTTCATAGGATTTTTTTATTCTTATTTGCCTTTTGGCATTCGTTTCTTGGCATGGGATCATTTATATTTAATATACTTTTCACCTTGCTCCTTTCCATGGGTCTTCTGTTGCTGCTCCTTAGAACATTTTAAGTGTGACATGGATGGAGCCTCAACATAGTATTCCAGACTCTTTGAATCTGGTTTATTTCACAGGGGTTAAGCAAGACTTCAACGCACACAGAGCTTATTGGAAAAAACTGCTAAACTGGAAGAAGTTATTTTAGCAACACATAGTCTGAGACCCAAAAATGTTTATCATTCCCAAACATTTTGATGTTCTCCATGCAACCGCGGGTTCGTTCCCTTTATTGGAATCAAGAAAAATCAAACTAAAACAAACTGAAAAGCATGACTCACAAGACGGCCAAACAGATTATTTATATACAAGATAGAAGAACTCAAAGAAACTCAAGAAAAATAAGGTTTGAGAACCAAACCATTCACTGGTAAGTTCTCTTCCCACCCCTATAGAGCTTGCAACTTATAAGTAGAAGGGCCAAGCTTTTCCACTATCTGAAAAGGGCCTACCCACAACTGCTGGAATTTAGTATGTTTCCCTTTCTCATCATGGGGGTGATCCCACTTGAGGACTAAGTCTCTCACTTCAAATTCTTTTGTTCCAGCTTTACGTTTGTCGAACCATCTCTTTATTAACTCATGTTGTTGCTTAAAGCATTCTCTGGCTTTAGATCTAGCCTCTTCTGCTTTCAGAAGATTGCATATCCTCATCTGCAGAACTTCGTTCTCCGACCCTCTAGACTCTTGAGCTAGCATGGAAGATGGTAGCATGATATTGGGAGGAAGAATGGATTCTTTACCATAGACAAGGGTATATGGAGACACTCCAATTGAAGACTTGGGGGTGACTCTATCAGCCCACAGGGAATTTGGTAATGCTGAGTGCCAACTCCTCTGGTTTTCTATCACAGTCTTCTTTAAAATTCTAATCAGATTTTTGTTAGAGGATTCAGCCAGGCCATTTCCTTGTAGATAGTAATTAGCAGAATAATGCACTTTTATCCCTTTATCATGAGCAAAACCAGTCAATTTAATTGATGAAAAGTACTTAGCATTATCAAAGACTAACGAAACTGGAACTCCAAACCTGGTCATGATATGATCTTGTAGGAAGCTGATGACCGCATCTTCATTTATCTTGCGCAGCGGGATAGCTTCGACCCATTGAGTGAAATAATCGGTCGCCATCAGAATGTACTTGTGTTGCAGAGAGGAATTCAGTTTTATTTCTCCAATAATACCCAACCCCCATTGCTCGAATGGCTCGGTGATCATCACAGGCTTTAGGGGTGCTACTGCCTTAGGTTGTCTCCCACTACACCTTTGGCAAATATCACACTTCCTGACATGTGCGTGTGCATCTTTGAAGAGCGTAGGCCAATAGTAACCGGCTCTGAGGATTTTGTGAGCTGTAGTATCTCCTGAATAATGTCCCCCAGCAGGCCCGTCATGCAAATCTGTCATTACTTTTTTCGCATCTTCTTTTTCTAAGCACCTCAAGAGAACTCCGTCATAGTTTTTCCTGAATAATATACCTTCAATAATTTGATAGGATGCAGATTTGAGACGTAGCACTCGTCTTTGCTTAGAATTCCAATGTTCGGGTAACAACCCTATCTGTAAGTAATGCACGAGGTCTCTGTACCAAGACTCGGGAGCTATAAACAAAGGACATACATCCATTAAATGTAATTTGGCTTCATCTTCCTAGGCGTGCTCTTCATGGTTCCCATTTTCAGTCATCAGTTTGCACAACCCTTGTCCTTTGACTATAGAGGCTGGTTTGAATTCAAGATCGTACTCTTGAAGAGCTGTAACCCAGTTTCCTCTTCTTTCTCCTAACTCCTTCTGTATAAGAAGGGACCTTACAGCTGGGTAGGGAACTATTACCTTGGTTCGATTCTTCAAAATATAAGGCATGAATTGCTTCACTGCTTTGAATACTGCATAAGCTTGCTTATCAATGGCTGGGTAATTTAATTCAACCCCTTGTAGACCAATGCTCATGAAGGATATTGGGAATTCATCCCCCCCATCTTCCTTTTGTGTAAGCATAGCTGCTAGCGAATCGTCAGATGCAAAGGTATACAGAATAAATTCTTTATCAAAATTTGGGCTTCTCAGGGAGGGTGCGTGTGCAAAAGCAGTTTTAATTTTGCTGAAAGCGTTCTTCTCAATCTCGGTCCACTTGAATTGTTCATTTTGCTTCACCATCTGCTGCAATGGCTTGACAATCTGAGCGAAATCAGGCACAAATCTTCGCACGAAGTTAATTGTTCCCATAAATGATTGCATCCCTTTTTTATTATGGGGTAAGGGAATCTATTCAATGGCCTTAATTCTTTCAAGGTCTATAGAAATTCCCTCCTTCTATACTATGTGACCAAGCAGCTTACCCTCCGTAACAGCAAACACACATTTTTTGGGATTTAGTGAGATGCCATATTTTCGACAGCGTTCAAAAATCTGCCTTAAGTGAAACACGTGCTCTTCTTTCCTTTTCGAGAATATAGTAATATCGTCAAGGTACACTACCGCACTACGGCCAATCAATCTGTGGAAAGCTATGTCCATAGCCCTCTGAAATGTCGCTCCAGCATTTATCAGCCCAAAGGGCATCCTTCTATAGGCAAAAGTTCCCCATTTGGTCCTGAACGTTGTCTTCAATCTGTCTTCTTCGGCTACTAATACCTGATTGTGGCCATAGAAACCGTCTAATAATGAAAACAGTGCAGAGCCTGAAACCATTTGTAGCAATTGCTCCACGGGTGGGACAAGATAGTTATCTTTGTCTGATGCATGGCTTAAGTTCCTGAAATCCATGCAGAGTCTAATTTCTCCAGACTTTTTCCTTACTGGTACCAGATTTGATACCCACTCAAAGTGTCTGACCTTGAAAATGATTCTAGCATCCAATAATTTCTTCACTTCACTCTGAATAAGCGGTTCCAATTTTGGATGCATTTTTCTCAAAGGTTGTTGATACGGCTTGACGCTGGCTTTAATGGGGATGACATGCTTGATGATGCTGGTGTCGTATGTTTTCAAATCTTCATACGTCCATGCGAAAACATCTTTATATTATTTAAACAGACTGACGAACTTCTCTCTTTCTGTTGGTGAACAACATTTGCCGAGATTCACAAATTTAGGATTCGTTTCGGTCCCTAAATTAATTAGCTCGAACTGCAGAGATGAGCTGTGGGTCTTCACATTGGCTGGTCTTCTGAACTTTTCATTTAAATCAAACATTTTTTCCAACGTTCTGACTCCTTTAGGAATGAAATTATCGTACTTCAGCTCAGCCTGATGTTCTTCATTGTCTATGATCTCTCCTTTAAACACCTCGTCATTTGTTAAACATTCTATAATTTGTTGGTCATCATCGAACACTCGTAGGTTCGTAATCATATCCTGTACAGAGGGCCTGAAAAGTAATTCAATAGAGCATCGATTATTAGTGGGTACCAACCTAGCGGCTGATGTGGCCAACAGGTCAGCTGCTGCATTTTTAAGCCTTGGAATTGAAATAATATTGAATGCATTAAAACATTTAAGCAGATCCCATACTCATTTTGATAAGCCTTTAAGTGAGGAGAAACACAATGTATTTGATTCCGAATTTGTTTCACAATAATTTCGGAATCTCCGAAAGCTTTTATATTACTTAGCTTTAATTCAATCGCTTTCCTCAAACCCTGCACCAGCACTTCGTACTCAGCTGTATTATTAGTACACTCAAACTCTAATATACATGAAAGAAAATTTTTATTCTTCTGGGGGTCGATCAGGACACAGCCAGCCCCTGACCCCTCTAATGTCTTAGAGCCATCAAAAAACAAAGTCCAAAAATCACTAACTACTGAATGTGAATCTATTCCTACTGCTAAGCTTACTATGTTACAGTCAATCTCATCAGCCTGTGAGAATCGAAGGAGATCACGCTGGGTGTCATATGTGTTGCAGGCTTCCTCTACTTGATAATTCCCTTGTTCCAATTCAATAAAATAGTTTCCCAATACAGAATCCACTGGTACATTCTTCTCCTCCAGTTGAGTAACATTGTACTTCATATGAGGTTCTCTTAAAATCTTAATCTGGTTCGGACTCCCTTTGTATGGCAACCATAGATGCGACCAATCCGAGGAAAAATATCCATTTAATTTGGCCGACCAATCTCTGCTCAGGACAAGACTGTAAGCGTCTGGTATATCAGCCACCACAATGTTAATGACTTGGCATACTTTATCATTGGATTCCAGACGGACTAGGACATCTTCCATCTCACCAATTACCTTTACATTTGTCCTATCCAACTGAACAACCCTCCACATGGATGGCTTAGGCTGCCCATTTATCCTTTTATAGACCGATATTGGCATGACATTAACTGATGCCCCTGAGTCTACCAGACAATTGTGCATGTTATGATTAAAAATTTCAAACGTGAGGAGGAAAGGTGGATGTTTACTTTTAGACTTACCTCCAACGCTGGTTTCTTCAATTTCTTCTTCCTCCTGAGGTTGATTATCAGTGGGCGGCTCCTCATCTGATGCTTTAAGTGCTTTCAATAGTCTTTCTTTTTGCTGTGGCACTTTACACATTTCGAAAAGTGGAACATTCGCTTTTACCTTCTTTAAATCCTCCACGATGTCATAATCCATCGGCTGCTCAATGGGATGAGGTTTATCAGTATTCATCTTTTCTTCCTTTGGCCTAGCCAACGTATTACTCTGCTTCGGATCTTGGCTGGTAATCGTGAATTCTGGAATCTTATCAGCTAAGGATTTATTTTGAAATTTCTTTACATTTCTTTGCAGCCTTTTCATCTTTGGTAGAATGAGACTATTTTCTTTAATTGGCCCTTGGCTCCTTGTTGCCACGTTGGTTTCCATGACATCCTTGTAGCCCTGATTCTTTTCCTCTTCAGCATCAAATAACTTAACAGAATCCCACAAAACCATGGT
This sequence comes from Pseudotsuga menziesii, assembly GCA_001517045.1. Lineage (NCBI taxonomy): Eukaryota > Viridiplantae > Streptophyta > Pinopsida > Pinales > Pinaceae > Pseudotsuga > Pseudotsuga menziesii. The sequence goes on along the minus strand of LPNX010918324.1, from coordinate 29,339 downwards.
TTCCTCCTCTTGTTCCTTTGTTGACGTAGTATTCTCTTTTCTCTCTCCATCTCCATCTTCTGTTAATATAGAATCGAACAGCTGATTCATGACCAACGTCATCGAATTTATCCATTGAGGACAATTCTTTTCAGAGTGTGGTTGTTGGTGGAAAGTGCAAAAATTGTCCATGCCTACCTATGTTAAATTCATAGATGCAGTATTGTGAGGAGGAGGTTGAGACTGATTGTTATCCTCTCTTTTCTTATAATATGGCTTATAAAACTTTTGTGTTTCCTTCTCTTTCTCCAAATCTATGATTTTGTTGGAAAGCTTCTGCATCATTTTTTCCATATTTTCATAATTTGGCGATTTCTCTTCCTTAGGCTTAGTAAACAATAAGGATTTCCTTCCTGTACCTTTCTCTCCTGACTGTTCTGGATAATCTTCAATACTTTCTCTTTCAGTTTCCACTACTTCTGCTTCTTCATAGGTTTCCGTCAAGGTAGGCTTGGCCCTACCTTTGGCAAACATGGCCAAATCAGGGCCTAAAGCTGAAGTATAATATTCAATCAGAACATTGTCTGAAGGTTTATCCATTTCAGAAAAGTTCTTGAGATAGGCTACAAACCTTTGTGTGAAACTGTGCACCTTTTCCTTTCTTTCTTTCTTCAAGGCGCATAGCCCTTTCATGAGGGCTGCATGAGTTTTCTGAGTTGCATACTTACTTCTGAAAATTCTTTCAAAGGTATCCCAATCAGGGATAGAATTAGCAGGCAACCCAAAGTACCATGATGTTGCAGCTCCTTTAATGGTATGCGGGAACAGTCTGCAGACTACATCTTCATACTCCTCGACCCTTAATCCTTCAATTGCCAAGTAAAAACTTTGTAGGTGATCATCTACTAGTATTTTCTCATTTGGGTCAAACTTGGGCAACATCTTGTCAAAGGCTTGAGGTAGGTCATGTAATGGAGGTGTCAGGTTTAACAGTGATCTGGCTCTCCAAGCAGGTGGTGGATTTGGTGGGTTAGGTGGTGCATTAACATTTACTCCTGCCATGAGTCTAGGTGGAGAGTGAGAAGGTGAGCCAATAGGAGTGCGAGCAGGGGAGCTGTGAGGGGCATTTGGGCCTTCTTGGTTCAAAGGTAGTACAACTTCTTGTAAGGTTGTTTCTACAAGTTCTTCCCAGTCTCCAACCAGCATTGAGTCTTCTACTATAGGACGATATTTCCTTTTATATTCTCTTCTGGGAAATTCAGAGATGATTGGCAATCCTCCAATCTTCTTTACATATGCCCTAGTGTGTCTTCTCAGATCGTTAACAACTTCGTTGCCAATAGAATATATATGTTCTCTTTCTTCCAGAATTGGATTATGAATCCCACTGCTTTCAGAACTGCTACCAGTGGAATAATCTCGAAAAAACGGGTTTCCTCGGCCAGCCATGCACTGGCTGCCCTCCTTCTAGTGCCAAAAATTGTTGAGGACTGGAAATTCGCAGGCAACAATAGAAAGGGATTCTCCCCAATCAACGTTCCCAACTAGCCCGTGACTTTTTGGTATGGGGAATCCGTCCGGTTTGCGGTCCGGCTACCGTAGGTCAAGTAACAAAACAAGGGTTTCACTGGTTGTGGCCTGGTCCACCGTATTTTGTATTTTTTGACTAAAGTATGAGATGCAAGTGCCTAATTAACAGTGCAGCGTGATAAAGATGCAAAGAGCAGTCACAATGTGATGCACAGGTTCTTACCTCTCGTCTTAGAACTCGCAAGCATCCAAATCACGCAGGAAAATAAATACTAAATAAACTATCTATCCCTAGGGAGCAAAATTATCATTCATTGGTGAGTAACATATTTAGTACATGCATCATGAAAAGTCACAGATAGCTGATACTACTTTCAAGACACATGAACAATTACAGATATTTGAACAACCAGATAGCCAATTGTTTATGAACAACCTTCATTAATCACAGTGGAAAACATCACAATATATACCGAAAAAGCATTCAAACAAGAACATAGGTTCAGGAAGTTAAAACACTCTCACAGTTAATGAAACACAGCTGAAAATGAAATAGTTCCCCTTCAACATTGTTCATTTAATCACATAGATACATTCCACATTATGCTTTCTCCAACAGGCAAAAGTTGCAGTTTCTGATTGTAAAATGAAATAGTTCCTCTTACAAGCAAATGGTTTACAATTTTTTTCCAGGGGAAAAAGTCCCTGTCCAAGTTCTACTTTCAAATATTTAAACTATAACTGTAGACCGCTTGGGCTGCCCTCCAAATGTATAAACTTTCGGTTTCTCGAACGTTTCGTATCCCTCTCTCCACCTTTTCTTTGTATGCTCATGATCAGTTGGGTAACTGCTGGACCTTTCAGATCTGTGTCCCTGTCGCTATTCATTTCGCCCCTTTAGTTCCTGTCTCCCATCTATATCTTTCCGCCGTGGAAATATGAGCAGTCTTTTGGTTTTTTCTGCAATTGATCAATCGTGCATCATTCACCGGGATTGCATGCTAAAATGAAATGTCAAATTAAATCAATTAAAGCGGCTAATCCACAAGAAATGGCTAGGTGCATCACTTATACTACTTTGTCCACCTACAGGTTCGATAAACCTAACCAATGACGCTCAACAGGAAACTCTTCGGCGGCTCAAAATACTGACGTCGAAAGGGTATACTAATCCGCCGGTGGGAAAAATTTAAATCGGAAGCCGGAACGATAATAACTTCGGAAGCCAATTGGTTCAAACAGCCGCAACGGCGGGAAAGGAAAAAGAAAACGAACAAGTGACCTGCATCGGCAGCGGAGCGCTTTTTACTTCGGGTGGTAAATTGATTTGGGAGCCGCAACGGCGGAAGCGAAAAGGTTAGGGACACAAGACTTGAGGGTGGGAAGACTCTCAATCATAAGTCAGAAGACATTTTACATCGTATGCTAAATGGATTTCCCAGCCACAACGGTGAAAGAAGAAAATTTACGGGCAAGCGACTAAAAGACTGACGCATCGGTTGGCGGTGCGTTTTGGACTTCGGGCACTGAGTTGCTTTGAGAGCCACAACGGTGGAAGCGCAAAGGTAATGGCCTCCGATCAAACATATTTTTGATGCCCGATGTATAAAAATGATTTAAGTGTTTTGGACAGTTCTCAAAATTCAACAACAGACAAAAACTGGCTTCACCTCTGAAACAGCGACCCAAAACAAAGAAACTTGATCCGATTGACAAGCAAATAAAACTGCGATCCGTAACAATTTCCATCACAATCAAATTTGAAAACTAGGGCGAGATTTAATATTTAGAATCATCCAAAATTAAACATGACCAAAAAATTCAAAGAATCCAACGATTAAAAACAACGCTAAATCATGAGGAGGGGCCCAAAATTTAAGAAATTTGGGGGGAATCGTTGCAGCTGCAACAGAATACAAACAAGGTGGATGCAGTCGATGATGGTTAAACACCCACACAACAATATCATACCAATGGAATCCACCTTTGGCACAAATAAGTATGAGGTGAGTACATATTTCTCATAAATTCTATTTATTTCATTGCATGTATTATATATACTTATGATCATGTAGTGTTTGTAATGTAGTATCAACTGTACACTTTAATGTTTTTCGACAAGCATTGCAATGGGATTCCAGTAGCTTGGGTGAATTCATCATGTAATACTACAAATGATATTTGTAGATGGATGTTGTCATTATTTTCAATCGGAATAAAAGAGCATCTCGATTGGCATGTCCAAGATTTCATCACAGATGCTGTTGCAGCTGAAATTGGGGCATTAAGGTGACGTGTTTTTTTTCAAAAAGATATGAAGCAATGATGTTTACGTATATCATATTTTAATGTTACATTATTTCAATACTTGCACCAATTGTACGATATTATTATGTGTATGGAATGTCCATCGAGTGTGGTTGAAGAATGTTGGAAATAAAGTCAAAGGAAGGGAAAATAAAATCTGCATCTTTTGTGCCTTAGGAGAAACTATGCACTCATTTCAAGATGATGGATCTATACAACATGTAGTTGTAAGGTTTCTTATTGAATTCATTGAACATAAGAGGTTTCTAGACTATTTTAGAACCACTTGGTTAACCAACGATAAAATATGCAAAAAAAATTAAGTTTATTTTTATGACTATATTCTACGATGTCATAATTTTAGTTATTACCTCATATATAATGTATATTTTTTTCTAGATATGTCGGCAAAAGCGTATAGAAATTTTCCACATTCCAATCAAGACACAAATACTGCAATTGAATCTTACCATACGTATATAAAATAAAGGTACCTAAGTGAGAAGAACAATGCATGCCATAGATGAGTTGATTGGTTGGTTTATGTGTTGTTGACTATGGTTGAAATTTATTACATCCATATGCAAGGTTTAAAAGAGGTTGGGTTTGTGCGACATAGAAAATCTGAGAAACAATTGAATGCTTATAAGTGCATAACAAACCAAATTCCAAATGAATATTATGTGTCTGTTGATAAAAGTAACAATGATGATCAGGTTCGTAGCCAAAATAAAGATAGTCATGACACTTATGTAATTGTAATTGGGCCCCAAATGGAAATGTTTGTAAACATGTGTTGAAAATTGAGATGCTAGTGAGTAACATTGTTTTAAGAGATAATACATTGTCAAATGTCTCTAATTCTATTGTTGAAAGGCCTAGAATTTTAGTTGATTTAATTGAAACAACTGTAAGGAGCTTAGAAATTGAAACAAAGCTTCCATTATACTTTAATTCTCCTCCCAATATCAATTGTCACATTGAAACAAAAATCGATGATATAGAGAATTTCTCACATCATGTTGAATCAACCATTGTAACATCAGATAGTGCCTTGCTTGAGGATGATGAAATGAAATTTGTTATTTCATCATTTCATGAATAATTGAGGGGTTTATCATCCATAGTGCCTACTAATTTGGATCAGGAATATTCAATGAAGAACCTGGCAGCCAATGCACACCAAGAGTACAATAATAAAAAAATTCAGTACTATAACTCCATCCAAGATCACTACCAAGAGACGACGTAGTTTTTTTAGTCCAATCAATAAAAGAAGAAATGTGGTTATGATTTAAAATCAAGAAAATATAAACCACGGTTTGAAAAGGTTGGGCGAATTCATGTGAAGAAAAGAAGCATGAATGAACAGTTGGAATCAACTTCTCAGCAACAAAGAGATCTGGAGCATGCACGTGATGTGCAGCATTCTGTTCTACACAATACTGGTATTTAAATTTGATATTTTGTATTGTCTTACATGAAATACAATATATATACTTATCTTCAATGCAATCGAAAAATGTTAATTTTTTATTGTTATAGCTGAAGGATCCACATCTGGCAATGTTAAAAGCTGCAGGGTTCGATTTGTTTAATGATAATATTGTCGAGAGCAACTCTATGCTTCCAAATGGAGGTAAAACATTGGTTCCTAAAACAATTCATGATTGTCCCATGTTATATGTGGATTGGTCATCTTATACAACGTTTAAATAACTTCAAACATGTTTAAAATATGGTGCAGGTACTTTTTTTAATGATCCAGACATACCAACCAATTCAAAGATTCCAACCTTTCAGTTAATTCCAGACTTGAACATATGATATCTTCTCAAAGGTGAATTAATTTAAAGTATTTGATATTAGAAAATATTTTGTTGGGATTAAGTTATATTATCATTCTTTATTGGCAGATACTGCAATTTTAACTTGTTTTACCTAGATATGGTATATTTGTGATTGGATAATACTCCAAAAACCTATGTTCATTTTTTGTTATGCCTTATAAAACATGATATATTGTGTTATAAAATGGGTATGGCTATGTTTGTTTTGAACTTTATTTTTGGCATGACTATTTTTTTATTAAAAATACACCACCATCCTCATCATTAGCATTGTCGTCATCATCATCATCATCATCATCGCCATTAATGACACCTTCATCATCATTCTCATCATTCATGTCATTGTTAATGATGATGTCCTAGATGGTGATGATGATAATGACCTAGATGACAATGACAAAGATGTCCACAAATATACCATATCTAAGTAAAACAATTTAAAATTGCAATATCAGCCAATCAAGGATGATAATATAACTTAATCCCAACAAAATATTTTCTAATATCAAATACTTCAAAGTAATTTCCCTTTGAGAAGAGATCATATATTCAATTATGAAATAAACTGAAAGTTTGGAATCTCTGAATTGGTTGGTATGTATGGATCATTTGAAAAAGTACCTGCATCATATTTTAAACATGTTTGATGTTATGTAAACATTGTATAAGATGACCAGTCCACATATAATGTGGGACAAACATGAATTTTTTTAGGAACCTTTGTTTTACCTCCATTTGGAAGCATAAAGTTGCTCTCGACAATATTATCATTAAATAATCGAACTATGCAGATTTTAACATTGCAGGATGTGGATCCTTCAGTTGCAACAATAAGAAATTAACATTTTTCAATTGAATTGAAGATAAGTATATATATATTATTTCATGTAAGATAATACAAACTATCAAATTTAAATACCAGTATTGTGTAGAACAGACTGTTGCACATCATGTGCATTCTCCAGATCTCTTTGTGCATTGGAAGCCAGGTTATTTTGTGCATATGCCTGCTCCAAATTAGTAGGCACTATGGATGATAAACCCCTCAATTCTTCATGAAATGATGAAATAACAAATTTCATTTCATCATCCTCAAGCAAGGCACCATCTGATGTTACGATGGTTGAGTCAACGTGATGTGATAAATTCTCTCTATTATCGATTTTTGTTTCAATGTGACAATTGATATTGGGAGGAGAATTAAAGAAAAATGGAAGCTATGTTTCAATTTCTAAACTCCTTACATTTGTTTCATTTAAATCAACTAAAATTCTAGGACTTTTGACAATAGAATTAGAGACATTTGACAATTTATTATCTCCTAAAACATTGTTACTCACTAGCATCTCAACTTTCAACACATGCTTACAAACATTTCCATTTAGGGCCCAATTACAATTACATAAGTGTAGAGTTGACCCTTTATAAATGACATTATACCAAGTGTCGTGACTATATTTATTTTGGCTACGAACCTAATATTGATTGTTACTTTTATCAATAGACACACAATCTTCATTTGGAATTTGGTTTTCTCTACACTTAGAAGCATTCAATTGTTTCTCATATTTTCCACGTCGCACAAACCCGGCCTCTTTTAAACCTTGCATATGGATGTAATATAGTTCAAACATAGTCAACAACACATAAACCAACCAATCAACTCGTCTATGGCATGAATTGTTCTTCTCGCTTAGGTACCTTTATTTTATATACCCATGGTAAGATTCAATTGCATTATTTGTGTCTTGATTGGAATGTGGAAAATTTCTATATTATTTTTCCCACATATATGGAAAAAAATATATGCATTAGATATGAGGTAGTAACTAAAATTATGACATCGTAGAATATAGTCATAAAAATCAACTTAAAAAAACTTACATATTTTATCGTTGGCTAACCAAGTGGTTCTGAAATAGTCTAGAAACCTCTTATGTTCATTGAATTCATCAAGAAACCTTACAATTGCATGTTGTATAGATCCATCATCTTGACATGAGTGCATAATTTCTCCTAAGGCATGAAAGATGCAGATTTTGTTTTCCCTTCCTTTGACTTTATTTACAACATTCTTCAACCACGCTCGACGGACATGCTATAGACATAATAATATCATACAATTGGTGCAAGTTCTAAAATAATGTAAAATTAAAATATGATATACGTAAACATCATTGTTTCGTTTCACTTTGAAAAAATAAACAGGACACCTTAATGCCCCAATTTCAGCTGCAACATCATTTGTGATGAAATCTTGGGCATGCCAATCAGGGCGTTCTTTTATTCCGATTGAAAATAATGGCAACATCCATCTACAAATATCATTTGTAGTATTACGTGATGAAATCGCCCAAGCTACAAGAATCTCATTGCGATGTTTGTCGAAAACCATTAGAGTGTAGAGTTGATACTACATTGCAAACAATACATGATCATACATATATATAATACATGCAATGAAATGAATAGAATTTATGAGAAATATGTATTCACCCCATTATTATTTGTGTTGAAGGTGGATTCCATTGATATGATATTGTTGTGTGAGTGTTTAACCATCATCGACCGCATCCACCTTGTTTGTATGCCTATGATAAAAGAAAATGTTTTGAACAACATCCTATTTTTGGTAGAAAAAAAAAGCTTTCAAGGAACTCATTGAACCAACATTCCACACTCTTTGGATCACTTTCATCCTTCACATAATATTGTATTTTTGTATCATTGTAAATGTTTAAGATATCTTGTCTTGTCATAAATGCATCTCAAGATACCCCTATGAACAACTCACCAGATCTATGCTTCACATCAGAGATGAGTTGGTCCCATATCATTGTAACATTAAAACCCTTTAGAATCAAATATCAGACACTAGCTCATAAATCCTCAGTTAAATGTGGTGCATAATTGAATTTTTGAGGCCTTCCTATTGCATCATTTCCATGACAGGCAACATTGTCTTTATCAATATGCCTGCATGCGGTATATATTATAACAACGTCATTTGGTCTAAGATAAAGTCGTCGCACAATGAAGTGACATTGGCAACCAACTTTAATATTTTCACGTGGATGACATTTTTTCTTTGGTTGTTCTACCACATTCATAGTAATAGTCTGTGTGGATTGCGGACCATATGCACACCAATAACTATACATTAAGAATTTACAACAAATTAGATAAAATATTTATGCATATTTGACATATTGAAATTTAAATCAAAATATTTATATATATTGGAAAAAATGTATAGATAATCACATAACATACTCTAGATATGTTCCAAAGTTATCCTCTTTGATATCCTCCTCTTTTATACTTCTTCTAGTCTTAACAACAAAATGAGTAGGTGTGCCTTCCCTGATTGCTCCCCATTTATAAAGTCCTCAAGTCAACAATATGGAATAACTGTGACTTGGTCCCCCCAAACATATGTCCATGTAAATTCTTCTGTTGAAAATTCCATCATATCCTCTGGGTCTTCGAAATCCAACTCATTGATAGTCTCCCACTTGGTCATTCTTCAAATCCATATACAAACAACATTGTAAATAATTTGGTATAGCCATTCTTAAATCCAGAGATAGAAAAGATATCAACCATGAAAGGGATCAAATCCTTTGAGTTGTCCACAGTTTTTCAATGTTTGCATTGTAAAACAGATTTACACCATAATTGATTTCATCTGTCTCCAATCTTGGTAGATCCTTGATTAAAATAAATATATACTAATATATAAAACAAATTTACATAATGATAATTAGAAATGTAATAATTAATATTTATGGACCAATATCCCACGTGGTTGGTTGAGGATCGATCCACTATTATCCTCCCTACAAACGTATGCATAGAAGAGAAAGAGCGAGAAGATGGTGGAGAGATAAGGGACGGGCCTTTGCTTCCGAGCATACATAATGATATTTCTTTGGATGCCCATTTAATAATGAATCCCAATAAACTGTATCGATAAAGTTGGATAGAATCTAAAAATATGAATGGCTATTTTAGGCCCTGTGATTTTCAACAGTATTCATTGGGAGCTATCATTTAGTCCTTTGTTGGGCATTTGGGTACCATTGAACTAGTTGCGCTGGCTATAGAGAAATCAGTTATAGCAGGGTTGGCCTTCAAAGTTATGGTGAGTTAATGATAAAATATTGACTCTCTTAGGGTTCTCAAACATATAGACACTGATCCGTATCCATTCAAAGATCCACAAATCCCACAATAGATGAAAACCATAACAAGAAAGAGAAGAATAAAACTGTATGCTGCTTATTCAAAGTATCATTACAAATTATTAGAACTCGATATTTCACTTCATCAAAACATGATTTTATAGATAGACACGAGTTTACAGTAACATCAAAACACCAAGCTCCAAGTACAACCACCATAAAGCTCTAACACCAATTATAGATTTCCCTAAATAGCTCTACAAATCGATCAAAACAAATAAAACAAAAAATACAAACAACAATGAAATACTTGTAAGTTTGATGTTGGATTATTGTGGGTTGACCAACACATATCTCTTTGTGGAAACCTAGACTAGTTGGAGGCAAAAGGAAGACCTGGACCAAGGGACTGGGCGCTCAACAAATGGAGAGCGAACTGTGAACAGGGGTTATGGAGGAGCTTACCATTGATATTCCAAAATATGCATTGATGGAGGTGGGTAGCGCCAGGTTGATGTCCATATTGAATATGGGATGTGCATGGGGAGGGATCGCCATGGGAAAAATGGAACGGGAGTGGGACCCATCGCGTGACAGAACAGAGAAGGGTGTCGCCGGTAGGAGGCATCCCCCTGGTTCCAACTTTTCAGATGTTCATCGCGATGGGGTGTGGTGCATGCCTCATCCGACATGAGGTATGCATGGTAAGCTTGCAGGATGTTCATTGATTGGGTATGGTGCATGGGCATCAAGTTTGCATGCTTGATGGGCCATGGGGTATGGGTATGGCTGGTAATCCCCTGTGCGGGTAGCTTGACCTAATGGGGCATGGGGTATGGGTATGGGCGGTAAGACCCCATGCGGGTAGCCTAGAAGGAGCCTTAAAGGCTCTGTCGTAGGCTAAATATTGCTTTCCAATTTGAAATGCTTTCCTCCTTCGTGCAACTTTTCTGCAACTCCTTTTCCGCAACCTCTATTCCGCAAACTAGCTTTCTGTAAGCTTGCTTTTGCAACCTCAGTCTTTTTGCAACTCAATCATTCCGCAACAGTGAGTTTCTGCAACAATTTTTTTGGAATTCTCTTTCCTTCTGCTATTTCCTTTCCACAAGAACCTTTATGCAATTGTGGATTGCGGGGTGCCGGTATGCAATTCCCAATTTTCCAAAAACTGACTTCCGCAATCATGTGGCTACAACAGTCCTTTCCGCAATCAGATTATGGATTACAGAGTGTAGATACACATTCCCACTTTTCCCAAAAATGGGCTTCCACAATTTTCCTCCCGCAAGTCTCTTTCTGCAATTCCTGAGAACCGTCGATCTCTTTCGGAATGTTTCATGGCCGTTGATCTTTGATCAAGTGAGGAACATCATTTTACTATGTGGATCTATTATCTTCCATCTACGTTCACCTCGTGGTCTCTTTCCCTATCGTTGATCCATCTTTTCTCCTTTAATCTGGACCGTCCAATCTTAATTATGATCTATGCAACTCTATGCCAGTTTATCAGAGAATAGATCAATCAGTCTCTGTCCAAATTCACCAAGCTTGTACTCGTTCAATTCTAAACTTCACTTCTGCAGAATGTTTACAAAGGAGCATCAATTCTCTTAGTGATTGATTCCATAGGATTTATTCATGTGTTTCACACATAGAGATGCATCAAACAATCTTTGTAACCTTCCACTCTCAAAATCCCTAAATTCAGAATACAACACACACATAAATATCAACCATTAACAAAGGTTAATCAATCATTCAACTCATAAAATTGTCCACTCATACAAAGTTCAAATTACATAGATATATGCTGAAATAAGCTTTCCTTTACTCAATATAAGGAATTTGTACATTCACAATTGTCTTAGAAGCCTGACCAGCTATCTTTCCTTGGCCTAATTTATCATTGATTGGACACACCCTTAGCTAGATTTACATTGTTTTGCTACCCCTTATCCATATTTACATTGTTTGGTTACCCTTTAGCCATATTTACATTGTTTGGCTACCCTTAGCCATATTTACATTGTTTGGCTACATTATGCCTCGTAGGATTACATACATGTATATACAACTGGATTCATGAACTAATTCTAGTTCATATCCTCAATACATTCAACACACTCCCTATTCATAGCAACTGAAACCTAATTTTAGCAACATAATAAACCCTATCTCAATGACTTTCTCATTATATATTTGACCCTTATCGAATGCTACCATTTGGCATGGGATTAGTTACATGACTCATTTAAGGACTCATCACTGTTAGGATATTTAGACACTTAGGAGTTAGTTAAGATCAACTTGTGTAATATATCCATTAGGTAAAGTGTGTTTCTTTAGCATGCATTAATATGCATTTGTAAATATTCTAATCCGACGGTCACGATATTTTCTAGACACAAAGTGATCCAACGGTTCAACTTCTCTTAAATCATACCTACCATTGATTTGTGGCTTAACACCCGATTGGTCCATGATCTCTATTTAAAGAGCATGGAGATTCCTTGGCTAGTTGATCGATTATGAGAAGCTCATATGTAAATTTCTTTCTTTTGCATAATAAATTTCTCCAAGTAGCTATTTGGCTAGGGCCGTGGACTGTTTCCCTCTCGAGGGTTTTCACCACATGACAAACATGGGTGTATTGATCTGTGATCTATTTGTGTGAATTGGTTGCTCTAGATGTTCGGTCTTTTGGGAGTACCATCTATACCCAAACATGGTATCAGAGCGTTTATGAAGAGCCACTTTCGGTTTCGATCAAGATATGGAACCGGTGTTGCTGAAACTTTGAAAGGGTTTATGGTTCTAGAGTTTATGTGCATTTATGGGCTATGGTATCTATTCCATTGTGTTCGGAGCACCGTTTCCATAGGTAAATAGTTTTTGTTTCATTGAAAATCGTTTCCGTTTGTTCCAGAAACACCCATTTCGATAAATCTGAAGGTATAATGTTAGAGTGACATATTTGTTTAAATTTTTTTTTAAATCTCTCATATTTTATCAGTTTATTATTATATTGTTATTGTTTTAGTCTAGGATTGTTGTCTTCCCTGGCTGCATATGCTCGTTGGCGTGCACCTTGCACGATCGCGGCGAATCAGAAACAGAAAGGGAAAGTTTTATTTCTTATCTTCTCAGCTACGTATGCTCTTTGCCGTGCACCTTGTGCAATCATGACAAATCAGAAACAATGGGAAAATTTGAAAACATAGACTTTCCGGCTAAGCTAACCAAGATCTAACCCCATTGTGTGGAAAAGTTTTTTTGTTTTTTTTTCGTTTTTTTTGTGATTTGTAGAAAAAAATGAAAGCACGGAGAAAAAGAAAGAAGAGTAAAAAAAAACCCTTCCTCTTTCCATTCTTTTACGTACCTTTTAAACTTTGTTCACCTAGTCCAAAGTTGCTTTATTCCTTAATAGGTCTTGATTTGAAGTCTCATTAAGCTACTTTTAGTGCTTGCAATTTCTATTTTCAAATTATTTTATTGTAAAGTGCATCTCACTTAAATTAAATAAAATAAAAAGTGAGTCACTTAAGTTTTTTAATTTATTGTCGCACTATTTAAAATAACATTATTGTAAAAGTGAACATCACTTATTCTACAAAAGTGATTCACTTAAAAGCAAGTTTATTGTAAAGTGATTGTCAAAGGTTGATCTTGGGAAGAGGGAGGTTCTTTTTTTTAGTTGGTCAAGTTAATATCTGCCACGTCACTATTGGGGACACCTTCAACATTTTGTTTGATCAAGCATAATTTCATCATTCGGAATCAGCTTTTAGTGCCATTTTTTTTTAAACAACCTAATTTTTCGAGCTCTTTGCATCCAGGTAATTAGTTTATGTTATTTCATCCATTATTTTCAAGTATAGCCACCCCTTGTGATATTATACTTACCAGTTCTAACTATTTCTCATGGAAATCTCATATGGAGGATGTTCTACGTAGGGTACTTTTCAGAATTACCTCAGGGAAAGAAACAGAATCCACTGATGATGATAAGAAAATAAAATGGGCAAATAAATGAGATGAAGCTCGAGGATTGATTAGGATGTCAATCTCTACTGATTTGCAATTCCACATATCTGGAATTGATGAACCTGATAAGGCTTGGGAAAAGTTGGAATCTGTGTTTGGTAAACACAATAAAATTCAAGGTCATCAACTTGAGAATGAGTTGATTTCTTTGAATCCAATTGATTTTTCATGTATTCAAGACTATTTATCTAAGTATAAAACTCTTAGACTCTTATGTGAAGAATGCAATATTAAGATAGAAGACAAACAATGTATTTATCATATTATTTCCAAACTTGGACCTGCATATTATGTTTTTGTATCTACATTCTACTCCATGAGAGAATTCTTGACTACAACTAGCTATCAAGAGCCTAGTCTTGAATCCTTTTGTGATTCCTTAATTAGAGAGAAAGATAAGATAATTCATCTTGGAATAATTAACAATGCAAATACATCTGGGAAAGCCTTATTGTCCCAACAGAAAGAAAAGTCTAAGCCTCCAAAGAAACAAAATTTTTGCAATAATAAGCCAAACAACAAGGGTCCCAAACCCTCTCAGTCAGCTCCTTCTTTAAAAAATGACAAAGGATCCAAGCCAAAAGGAAAGAAGACTGAGCGTCATTGCAATTTTTGTGGGAAAGATAATCATGATGAATCTAAGTGTTTCAAGAAGATGGCAGCCTTGGAAGCAACAATGAAGAAGCACCACATCAGCCTAGATTCGTCTTCAGAATCTACCTCTCATGGACATGCACTGTGTGCTTTTGGTTACTCTTATATTGCATCTTCTTATTCTACTTCAGATGAATGGCTCATTGATTCTGGAGCATCTTATCATATGGCTAAGGATCAAGCCATCTTCTCTACTATGCATGAATGTAACACCAAACAAATATTTGTTGGTGATGATAGATCTCTAAGTGTTGTAGGAACTGGAACAGTTTTAGTATAAAATGGTCATTTCAGTGATGTACTATGTGTTCCAAAAAATTCCTGCAATTTGTTATCAGTCTATCAAATTACTCATTCAGGTGAAGGTAAAACTGTGACGTTTACACCTCACCAAGTTGTAATCAAGGATTTTAAAAATCCTCAAAATGTCCTTGCTACTTGAACTGTTGATGATATTACCAGGTTATACAAATTTAACAACTTTGGGTCATCACCTTTTCCTTCATTTTTTGTTGCTCATAGTGATAACTTGAGCAAACTTTGGCATGAGCGATTTGGTCAGTTAAATTACCGCGCATTGCAACAACTATGTAAAGACAATATGGTGATGGGTATTTCGATGGTATCTTTCAAGGATGGTGTTTGTTCCAGTTGTGTACTCAAAAAACATCATCAAGACAGTTTTGACAAACGTGCCTCTTAGCACGCCTCGGTTCCCTTGGAGCTTGTGCATAGTGACTTGTGTGGTCCTCTTCCATCTGCTTCCTTTTCTGATTTCAAATATTTCTTAACTTTTATTGATGACTACTCCAGACGCACTTGGGTTTACTTCATAAAACTTAAGAGCGAAGTATTTAACATGTTCTTGGCATACAAGGCCCTTGTTCAAAAACAATCTGGTCATCAAATTATTAAGTTAAGATCTGACAATGGAGGAGAATATGTTAACAAAAAGTTCACTACTTTCTGCACTGAACAAGGAATCCAACAACAACACACTGTTCCATATACACCACAACAAAATGGTGTAGTTGAACGGAAGAACCGCACTTTAAAAGAAATGGCTAATTGTATGATCCAATCTAAGGGACTAAGTCTTCAATATTGGGCTGAGGCCATAAATTGTGCAAATTACGTAGCTAATCACACATCAACTAAATTTTTACAAGGTATAACACTGGAAAAAGCATGGATTAAAATTAAACCAGTTGTAAGTCACTTTCGTGTGTTTGGTTATGAAGCATGGGCTCACATTCCGGATGAAAAATGGAAAGCATTGCAGCCTAAAACTGAAAAGTGCATATTTTTTGGATATTTAGAAGATGTAAAAGGTTATAGACTTCTTCAACCACATTCTCATGATATAATCATTAGAAGAGATGTTAAATTTGATGAAAATATCTTGGACTGTGAGCCTAACTTGGCAAGTGTGCCATATTTGGCCTGCGAGCCTGATTCAACGATTGTACATTCTTCTTCTTCCAACTTCCTTGAAAGGTTTCCAACTATAGTTTCTAATGATGACAATGAGGATGAAAATACACCTCCGCCTGCTCACGTTCCTCCAATTGTACCAGCACCAATGCTTCCTCGATGGGTCCGTTCAACATGTGAAGTAACTGGTGATCTTGCCGGTGATCCTAGAGATCAACATCAAACACATTCTTAGTTTCAGCGAGCCTCTTCTCTTTTGGCTCAAGTTTCTGAGAATCATGATCCAGAAACTTTTGCAGAAGCTTCAGGAAAACCAGATTGGGATGCAGCTATGGATGAAGAATATCGTTCCTTAATGGCGAACGATACTTGGGATCTTGTTCCTCTTCCAAAAGGAAGAAAACTTGTCAGATGTAAATGGGTCTACAGAACTAAGTATGCATCAGATGGAAGTATTGAAAGACTTAAGGCAAGGTTAGTTGCCAAAGTTTTTTCTCATGTTGAATGGATTGACTACAATGAAACATTTGCTCCTGTCGCAAAAATGAACTCCATCCACCTTGTTCTTTTCCTTGCAGCCTTACATAACTAGGAAGTCCATCAAATGGATGTCAATTCTGCCTTTTTACATGGTGATTTACAGGAGGAAATTTACATGGAACAACCTCCTAGATATGTTTAGGATAACTCTAGCCTTGTTTGTCTCCTTAATAAATCCTTATATAGCCTTAAGCAAGCTCCTAGAGCTTGGTATGCCAAAATGGATAGCTTTCTCCTTGACACTGGTTTTTCTAGATGCCATTCTGACTCCAATGTCTATACCAAGAAAGTAGGGAACCATCTCATCATACTTGTTCTTTATGTTGATGATCTTATCCTTACTGGTAGTGACCCTAAACTTTTAACCCATGTGAAATCCAGTCTTAAGCAAAATTTTGAAATGTCAGACGTAGGACATTTGCATTATTTTCTTGGTCTCTAAGTCTTGCAAACCAAAGAAGGAATATTTCTTTCCCAGTCTAAGTATGCTTGTGACCTTCTTCGTCACTTTCACATGGAAGATTGTAAACCAGCCCCTTCTCCCTTCCAGTATGGAGTCAAACTTTCTGTCACTTGTACTTCCCCTGAAGTAGATGCCACCTTGTATCATCGGCTTGTTGGTAGTCTTTTATACTTGACTCATTCCCATCCTGACTTTTCCTTTGCCGTTGGTCATGTTTCCCGTTATATGCAAACTCCTCATGAAAGTCATTGGAAAGCAGCAAAAGAATACTTCGATATATTTGAGGTACAATTCAGTTTGGGATTCATTACAGTACATGGGGGACACCTTTGTTGGTTGGTTTCATTGATTCAGATTGGGCCGATGATCCTGATGATTAAAATTCTACTACAGGTTATGTTTTTAGCCTGGGATCTGGACCTGTCACTTGGGCTTGTAAGAAACAACAAGCTCTTGCTATTTCTTCAGCAGAAGTAGAATATTGAGTCGTAGTTAATGCCAGTCAGGAAGCTTTATGGCTTTGACAGATCCTTTCAAATTTTGGATTCGAGCAGCAGCAGCCTACTCCACTTTGATGCGACAATCAAAGTGCCATCAAGCTTGCCAAAGATCCAGTTCTACATCAACGCAGCAAACACATTGAGCTACACATGCACTTCATCAGAAATCTTATTCATGATCGTGTTCTTGAAATGCTCTATTGCCCTACAGATGATCAAGTTGCAGACATCTTCACCAAGTCTCTTATAGAAGCGAATTTTTCTAAACTTCAATGTATGTTAGGAGTTCAAAAATGTGTCCTTAATGGGGGATAGGCTCTAATGCCTCCTTCCTTCTCCTAATAGTGTCACTTTTGTAAATCCTTCAATCCTATCCCAAGTTGTTCTTAAGGGGGGATGTTAGGATATTTAGACACTTAGGAGTTAGTTAAGATCAACTTGTGTAATATATCCATTAGGTAAAGTGTGTTTCTTTAGTATGCATTTGTAAATATCTAATCTGACAGTCACGATATGTTCTAGACATAAAGTGATCTGACGGTTCAACTTCTCTTAGATCAGAACTACCATTGATATGTGGTTTAACACACGATTGGTCCATGATCTCTATTTAAAGAGCATGGAGAGTCCTTGGCTAGTTGATCGATTATGAGAAGCCCATATGTAACTTTCTTTCTTTTGCATAATAAATTTCTCCAAGTAGCTATTTGGCTGGGGCCATAGACTGTTTCCCTCTCGAAGGTTTTAACCACGTGACAAACATCGTTGTATTGATCTGTGATCTATTTGTGTGAAGTGGCTTCTCTAGGTGTTCGGTCTTTTGGGAGTACCCTATGTACCCAAACAATCACTCACTTAGTGACTCATCACCTATCTAGAAGAACACTTGTAAATCAATGATATTTACATTATTACATTAAATAACCATTCATTCAGAAAAATGAAGACCCCTTTTAGGTCTGGTCCAAACATTGAACTTATACTTGGATGGAGAGGAGGATGCTCCTGCATAAGACTCCATAGGTAGAAAGAAATATGACCTCCTAGTCATCATTAGAGGAAATTTGGGGTCTAAAATGGGCCTTATAAGAAAACGCGCCAAAAATAAATTTTGTGAGTTGGAATTCAAGAACCAATATAATTTCAATAAAATAAGTCAACCATAATGGATGAATTGGCATATTTGTCATAAAAGAAAACTACTTTTTTTGTTTGTATTTTTGACATATCTCCCCGTGTTTTTACTCAAATTTTGAGTGGGAGAGCTCATTGGATGCGGAATTTAATTCCACATCCAATGAGTACCCACACTCCATACTTTTGACAAACTCCGCTATCCCAAAAACAAGTCATCACATATTTTTAGGTATTTCTTGTTTTTTGGATAGTGGATTCTATCAAAAGTATGCAGTGTGGGTACTCGTTGGATTCGAAATTAAATTCCACATCTAACAAGCTATCCTGCTCAGAATTTGAGTAAAAACACGTGGATATATGTTGAAAATACGAACAAAAAAAGTAGTTTTTTTCATTCTTACTCCAAAAATAATAAATATTATTTTATTATTTTAACTATTATTTTATTATTTTCCTTAGGAGGCCCATTTTAGACCTCAAATTTCCTCTAATGAATATTCCATCTTCAGTATGTCTGGATCCAAAACTTTGTGTTGAATTTTTCCATTTGCTCCATGGTTGTTCTGTTGTCTTCTTATTGGCTGTAATTCTCCCGCCTTCCACACTTTTTGTTGCAATGCTCCACTAGCTTTTATTTCACAATATTCTTATGTCATATTTCTTTTGTTGTTGTTGTTTTTCTTTTCTCTACTAATGAAAATCTCCATTATTTATTCATTCCTTCTCTGGGACACCCTCACCATCAACATCCTTAGTTCCTCAATCTCCATGTCTAGTCTATCCTTTGGGTGGTACACTTGCATCTTCTTGTTCTGAAACTTTTTTGTTACTTTGAATCAGTTGAATCATCCACTCTTCTGCAGTAATTGTACTTGATTGCTGCAAAAAAATCATATCATTACAAGACAATTTATTGCCTTGATCTTCCTTCGTTTCCTCTCCAATGTTGTGACTAAGCATTTCTATGCTTGCACCTATTAAGAATTCATATTTATCAATCCTTGGATTGATCAACCAATCTTCCAACATTTCTAACTCTTCATCATACTTTCTAAGGTTAGAAACTTTCTCTTTTTATTCATTATCCAACTCTGCAACAACAAGTTCTTCTAGGTATTGATTATCCTTTTGAGACAATATGGTATCTTCCTTTGTTATGACATATTTCTTCCTCTTCCTGTCTTCACTTTTTTTAATACCTGCAAACACACACCAATAATCAGTTTCAAAAACATGAGACTCTGAATTTCCTGTTGATATTTTCTCTGGCATCCTCCCTTTGTGTTGGTCTAAACATAACATCAAACTTTCACCATCATCTATTTCTTCAACAGTCTAAACTATAGGCTGCATACAATCTTCATATGATACCATTTCATCTCTTACTACAGCAGAATTATATTATGATGTCATGCTTTTGGAAAGTACGTCTTCTTTTTCCTTCATCAAAATACAATTCTGATTCTGCCCTATAGAAATGTCTTTGTACATTTATTCCTTCATCTTCAGATCAGCCCCAATTGACTATGTTCCTCGATCAAACAACTCATCAATGAGTTCCTTTTGCTGAAATACTTCATACCTTTCCTCATTTGAGAGATTTTCTTCATCATATAAGACAGTTTCAAAAGACTGCATTTCATCTGCAACAAAACCTGTAATCACAAACAAATCATCAATCTCAAAAATATAATACCTCTTGGTATCATTTTGCCTCACAATTATCTCCTCCATAAGTTGATCTGTACTTTTTACAAAATCCATGAGACTTTCAACTATTCTCTCCTTTTCTGCATCCTCACTCACATCTTCTCCCAAAAATGGGCCATGTTCTAGTTCGCATACCAAAACATCCATCTCAAACTCAACTATCCTAAGTTCTTCCTTCAACCTAACAAACATATTTTTCTTTAGCTTCACCTGTAGTGAATTCCATCTCACTTTCCTCTTTCCCACTATCCAACCATACCTCTGGTTCTCTTTCTGTAGCAACATCTCCAAATGAATAAGTTGCAATCCTATGTCAACTAATTCTTTGGCATACTCCTATTGACTCATCGTGTTGATGTATTCTGCCTTGACATATTTTCTTTTGATGTGGCGTGTCTTTGAACCTTTGCAATGACTTCCAGTAGTCATCATCTCCATCTTCTTTTATTCTATGAAATTCATCTTGTTCACTTGTGGACTGCTCCCAATCCTCCTCTCAACAAGTCTTCATACCTGCTACTATACCTCAACAAGCTATCTCTCCTTGAGCTTGTTCTTTTGGTGTCTCTGGTTCTTCTCCTATAGAACCTTTTGAGCAACTTCCTTTTCTCCTCTTGGCTTCTACAGATCCACTTCTCCTCTGAGAACATTCAACTTGTTCCCTTTCTTGTCCAACCTATGTTGGCTCTTTAGGTTCTACCACTATTTTCTGTTTTCTCAAAGAGTTCACAAACTCTTCCTCAAGAATACAATTATCCTTGATATATCTCCTCTAGCTGTAATTTTTGCTATCAAACCTTTCCTATTTGTTTCAAACAAATTCTTATAACCAAAGTTAAATGAAACATCAATCAGTCCATACCTTCAATACTTTTCCACTTGTATAGTTGGATGAAAACATTCCCATGTCTGCAATTCTTGATTTAAATCAATTCTGAATACTCTCACCTGACTAACCCTCTCAATACAATTGTTAGTATTCAACTTTAACATAAATTTAAAATCAGAATTTGATTTACCTCTCGGTTCTTATATAAGCTCTAACAATCTTCATGCAGAATCTTATACACTCTGTTACCTTCACATAGAGTTCTTTTTCTACTCTGATACTGTTGAAAATATAGTTGTCATTGATGTCAAAGGTGTTCATGAATGACAAATGAATAACCAGTAGATATGGTAGCAGGATAATTTCAGCAATGACAAAGGAGAAGGCTAACGTTATGAGTCTTTGTGGCTGAGATAGTAAGACCAAAGAAACTATGTAATGAACTGAAGTGGTCTCTGTGATGTGTATATGAAGTTATGGGTCTTTGGAAAGTTGATAATATAGATCTAAAATCAAAAAATAATCTAGCAATATATGCTAGGTTTTTATATGAAGTTATAAAGCAGCATAGAGACCAAGAAGAACTGATTGTCTCCATACTTGATATAAAGATTTGAATAAGTGCAGACATCAAAGAAAGAGTAGGAAGTGGAGATGTAGTATGAATGACAAAGTTGTTTAGACAATCGAAGAACATATAAACTATATCTGCGAGAGTTTTTATAAAATATTTATAATCAACAACATGAAATTATCTATGTACATCTTCATAACTATTAGAAATGGTCATAGAGGATTCCGCAAAGAAATCGGGCAGATCCACAAAGTCATGGTGAGATCCACATTATATCTGTAGAAGATCTAAGGACAAAACAAGATCCGGTGGTCAGGAGGATTGCCGTACGAGATCTAACGGTTGGGGATAAGATCCACAAAGGACAGAAGGATGAGGTGAAGTTCCATAGTTAATCAAGATCAGACGGCTAAGAATTATTCCGTAAGCAAATCGACGGTTCAGAAAGGAAAGTGCAGGTGCGAAACTGTAAAATTCAAAAGGTCGAAGTCGTGGAAAATTTGAGTTTCTGACTTCTGCATTCCACCCTTTGGAAAAGGCAAGTGAAGAAATATAACATCAGAAAGACCGTTACAAAAGCAGAAAGGAGGAAAGGAAATAGTCCGATAAACTGGGAAGTTGTGTTTCCGATTTCCGCATTTTGCAGTGCGAAAATGGAAGTGTGGAAAGGAAAGTCCAGAAAGCGGAAGAAGCATAAGCTTTCCTTTGGAAACATTGAGTTTCGGATTACCGTATTCCACAGTGCAGAAAGGAAAGTCTGGAAAGCGGAATAAGCATAAGATCTTCTTTCGAAACATTGAGTTTTCGACTTCCACATTCTGCGGTACGGAAAAGGAAGTGTAGAAAGGAAATTTTGAAAAGTGGAAGAAGCATAAGCTTGTCTTTGGAAACATTGAGTTTCCGACTTCCACATTCTAGTATAGTACTAAAAAGGAAGTGCAAAATGGAAAGTGTGGAAGAGAATAAGCTCATTTTTGAAACGTTGAGTTTCCTACTTCTGCATCCCGCGATCCGAAAGATCGACGGTCAGAAATACTTTCATGAGAGATCGACAGTGCGGAAAGGTTAGAGCGGAAAATGAAAAGCGGAGAACTGCGAAGGAAACGTTTGAGCTTTTGAGAACCCACACTCTGCATCCCGCGATCCGGATGATAGACGATAAGAAAGACATCCGTGAAAGATCGACGATGTGAAAAGGTTAGTGTGGAAAACAAAAGGCAGATAAGTGCGAAAGCAATGTTTGAGCTTTTGAGAACCCGCACTCTACATCCCGCATTCTGGAAGATCAATGATCACAAATAGCCCAGGACACAGATCAACGACTCAAGATGAATGAAGAAATAAAAAGTGTGAAAAGTCACAACTTGAGATTGGACGGTGGAAATTAAAGGTGAATGAAGATCAACGGCTACAGGAGATTTCGCTGATAAAAAAGCAAGGAGCAAGTAGGCTAAAGATCGATGGTTGGAATTGATCGTTGAATTAGATCTACAATGGAGGACAATTCTGCTGATTCAACATGTGCGGGTTAAAGAACTTTTGAAATTTGTGAAATGTGGTAGGTGCTTAAAGTTTGAAAAACAGAGATTAAAGGAGGATTTTGATCAAAGGTTGGAAATAATTCCACTAGGTGAACTAGAACAGAGAAAGTCAAAATGGAGATTAGCGAAATTAGGTAGGGGTCACATTCTTTGATGGTACAGATGAAAGCATGGCTTAGATCAACGGCTGTAAGATATTTTACTGGCTCAACATGTAGGTGAGTTAATCACCGGGATGGGAGCGAAATCATAAAAACAATTTAATTTTATTTTGTTCTCCACCATTGATTGAGGTGTTTAAGAGGTCCAATGCCTAATAATGATTTCTCTCATTACAATAGCCAGGTGTATAACCAAGAGACTGTATGCAAAATTATTGTGGAATCTAGGTTTGCGCTAACCAGATCATAATTCCTACTGTGCGAATTCACAATAGTGAAGAGGTGCATCAGTAACTATGAAGAGGTGCATCCAAAAATTGTGAATAGAGGCATCCACACAAAACAAGAGGGTATTTATTGACAGAGTGTTGAAGAAATTAATTGCCTCTGTGTTTACGAATAACAAATTCCAAGCAATGGATAGCTAACTGATAAAGATCAGTCTAGGGTGGAAGGGTGGTGCCAGGGAAGGCAACAAGCCTGCAAGGGGTTGTAGCCTCCTTCCAGTGGTAGCTGGTAAATAGGGTGTCGTAGCATCCTTTCAGTAGTAGCTGATAAACTAGGGGGTCGTATCCTCCTTTCAGTAGTAGCTGAAGCTGATAAACCAGGGGGTCGTAACCTCCTTCCAGTAGTTGCTGGTAAATAGGGTTTAATAACATCCTTGTCTATAGAAGCAGGAAAAACTATTTGTAAATAACAATTTTGCAGTGATAGGAAGTATTGGTGGTTTACCTAATTGGGCTTCCACGATAAATTTGTGTTCTATGTGTTCTTGTTGATTGTGTGTTTTAATAAGTAAATAATAAATGTGGTTTTAAATTGTAAAAGGTTACAATACTGATTCACCCCACCTCTCAGTATTGTCCAGTATTTCAACAAATACCACTTGATGGTATCAGCATGAGTACTTATAGAAACATATCAAACTTATGCTATGATATCTCAGCTCTGATACCACATGATTCAGGAGGGAACCCCAAAATGCCATTTCCCAACTACTTTACCTGGGATATAGTTTGCTATACATTTCATAAACCTCTAAATTTGGCTTCTTAGCTAAATATTTCTATAACTGTGTGTCTGAATCATCCTCCACCAACTCGGTACCTAACTCCTTTTCCGCAAAGTAGATTTCTGCAAGCTTGCTTCCATAACCTCAGTCTTTTTGCAACTCAATATTTCCACAATAGAGTTTCCACAATTCTCTTTCCTTCTGTTATTTCCTTTCTGCAATTGTGGATTGCGGGGTACGGGTATGCAATTCCCATTTTTCCAAAAACTAACTTCCGCAATCATGTAGCTGCAATGGTCCTTTCCACAATCAGATTGTGTATTGCAGATTGGAATGTCTCATGTCCATTGATCTCTGATCAAGTGCGAAACTTCATTTTACTTTGTGAATCTCTTGGCTTCTGTGCACGTTCACCTCGTGATCTATTTCCCTATCGATGATCCATCTTTTCTCCTTTAATCTGGAACGTCCAATCTTAATTATGATCTCTACAACTCTATGTCGATTGATTAGAGAATCGGTCAATCGATCTCTGTCCAAATTCGGCGAGATTTTGCTCATTCAATTATGAACTTCACTTCTGTAGAATGTTTACAAAGGAGCATCAATCCTCTCAGTGATCAATGACATAGGATTTATTCATGTGTTTCACACACAAAGATCCATCAAACAATCTATGTAACCTTCCACTCTCCAAATCCCTAAATTCAGAATATGACACACACAGATTTATCAACCATTAACAAAGTTTAATCAAGCATTCAATTCATAAAATCGTACACTTAGGTGGAGTTGCAATTACATAGAGATATGTCAAAATAGGTTTCCTTTACTCAATATAAGGAATTTGTACATTCACAATTATCTTAGAACCTATGTTCTACTCCTCTTAGGTCTGGCACAACCCTGACCAGCTATCTTACCTTGGCCTAATTTCTCCTTGATTGGCCACACTCTTAGCCAGATTTACATTGTTTTTCTACCCTGTTTGTGCCAGAAATTGTTTCCAAGGCCAAAGAAACAAGCCAACACAATCTCAAATAAAACTCAATAAAACAAACTAGGTTTAGGGTTTCTGATGTATTTTCTTGGTTATAAAATTTGGGGAAGGACAGGGAATACACTCATGAGCAAAGTAATAAATGAATCATAAACAAAAGAAGACAAAGATGCATAATATATTCAACAAGATCCAACAGAACACAGTATTGAAGTTCATTCATAAAAGACAAGCATCACTAACATATAAACATAAACCAGTAATGAGTATATCAATTAAGCAACTAAACAAGCTGAACAATGAAGCCAACACAGAACTGAAGGGTGAAAAGTGTCATATATCTCATAATTTTATCATCAAATGCATATAAGAGTTTTGATACTTAACTCATGAACAAGTCTGAAGACCTCCTGAAGCTATCCCAAAAATAGAACCCCTCTTCAGTCCCTTTGTCCCTCTTTTATAATTACAAAGAAGTAGTTCTATTTCCCCTTCATTAGGTCGAAATTGAAACTACCCAGCATTTACATTAACTAACTAATTCAACTAATTGACTAAAAATAGCAAATCGGATTCCTGGCAAATATGGCGAATTTTTGGAAAATGGGTGTCAAAGAAGCTTCCATATCTATGAATTCATGACACCTGTGTAAAAACTGAGATAGGTTTTTGTAAATGGGTCCGTGATGGACAAAAACCTCTCTTTGTTTTTAAAAATTCATCCTCAATAAATTATAATCTTCCCTTAAAAATGAACACTAAAACAGGAAAATATTAAATATTTAAAATCCCTGAAAAATAGGCTGCAAAGATTAAACTGAATCTTTCAAACCTTGACAGCTGTTGCAAAAATGAGAGATTTTTTTGTATACGGGTATCTTATGAACAAAAACCTCTTTTGGTTTTCAAAAATTCCTCTCCATCAGCTCGTGATCTGCATTTAACTTCAATAACTCAAAACAGGAAAAATAGAGCAGAATTTGGTTTCTACTGCCTCCTTTTTTCATTCATAAGTACTGAGACTTTGTTTTTTTAAATTCTTAATAGAATCAACTGTGGATGATGATTTTTCCTTAATATTTTCATTATCTTCTTGTAATTGGCTAATCTCTTCCTCTAAAAGATTTATTCATTTATCAGCATCCTTCAGCCTCTCATTCCTAGCTTGGAGTTCAATTGACAACATTTTTTGGTGTTCTTGCAATTAAGTCATTGACTGTTGGTAGTTTTTAAGAACAGCATCGAACTTCAACATTTGTATAGACTCATCTTGAATTTTAATGCCAACATTCTGTTCCTCTTTATATTTTGTTATGGGTCCATCTTGTAAAGAAGTTGTCCTCTGAATTCTGTGCCAAATATCCTGTTGAAAAGCATTTTTCTCTCTCTCCAAGTTCTGTGTTCTTTCCTCTTTAATATTCATGCAAAGAACTCCACCTACAATTTGATCTTTGATTCTTTTGTTTTCAACGTTAAAATGGGCCATTTTTATTTGCAAGTCCTTTGCTCTATTTTCAGCAGCCTCATACATCTTCAGACTTTGTTGATACTGAAAAACCATGGTGTTATTTTCTGCTTGTGATATTAAAAGAGCCTGGTGCAAGTTCTGGATTTCTGCATTGGCTTTTTGCAACTGCTGGACCCCTATCATAACCTGTACCCTGAGATTATGATTCTCGTGATGAAACTTGAAAAGCTCATCTGGTAAATTAGCAATATTTTTCCCATTATTTCTGTGTTCAGGAGTTGAGCATTCATACTGAAGCTCTGATTGGATGTTTTGTCTCTCTGATTGCAATTTCGCTTCCAAAAATAGTAAGCTTCAACACCTAACAAAATTAGGTCTCCCTGCAACTTCAGATATTCGGTTCCTTTTTTGTATTGCTTGCAAATAGAAAATCAATTTAAGACATTGAAAACACTGTCGAATGTATATTTCATCACATCACTGCACTTTGAACTTTGACAGGGTCATACTTCATTAAAAATTGCTATTTTTCAACCTTCACTCATCCTGGCCTCTCAGAGCGTCTTAGACAGCTATTTCTTTGGCCGAAATTTCATTTAAAAACACAATTTAGCATTTCCCTTGATCAATTTTGATAGAATAGACCCCAGCGAAAAATCCCCAAATTATCAGTTATATTGGCCTATCATGGAATACCTTTTAAATGCTTTACTGCAATTGCTTCACACCACTTCTCATGCTGTTTGAGTACCGACTTGAAGGATACAGGTGTCTGTCCACGTTCAATTTGATTGCAGGTAGTGAAATTAGGAAGCCCTAATTTCATGCGAAACCATAAAAACCTCACCTTTGTTTTCCAACTGCAATGTCCGGTTTTTTAGCAGCTACTGTTGCTCCACTAAGTCTTCTATCATCGAATATGCATGCAAGTAACAACTCACTTCATATTAAACCAAATCTACGCTGCTACCTGTCAAGATGAACTGCATTCAGAGTAATGATGACCACGATTGCCTCACGACATGAAACCACCTGTTCTCATGACAATTCCTGAGTCCACACATAGCAAACACCCTCAATTCACGTGATCAGTCACTCCATATTCGAAATCATGCAAAAATCTGACTAAAAAATCAAAGAAAATAGAGTCGCGATATTCTTGTAGCGCTCCTTTGTTATTTTTTCACACTTGCTCTACAAGAATAAATTTAACTCTATTTTGGCGTTGTTTTACAACTTTTTTCCATTTGAAATACAATTCAAACGACAAACTATACTCATGATATGATTTGTGAATCCATTATTCAATATATTGACCTTTAGAACCCTTCAAAAGCTTAAAAGAACAAAACTAAATAAAAATCTGAAGGTAAAAATTGAAAATTTCACTAAAAATCTAAAAATTTTCACAGTAAGAAAAAGAGTAAACTCAAGAAAATATGCAAGCTAAAATAAAAATGACAATCAAACATAAAATTTGAAGAAACAAGTTCCTGAATTAACATCTGGCTCCAGCTGCGGGATGAAGTCCTCCCTGTGAGGCTTCAAGAACCTGTAGACCAGTGCCTTCTGTAACAAAAACTGCCTGCTTTTCTGCAAAACATCCATTGGGCTATGGAGTCTTTATTCAATCCTTCACACACTGATATATACAATGAAAATCAAATCTCTTTCTCTGAGGAACCTTCCATCTATTGAATCAAATCGAAATCCCATTTCCAATGTAACCAAGAAAAAATTTGGTCAACCCACCAAAACTTGTTTCCAACTCCAAATATATATATAATCAGAAATATTGGAAAACATGAAGAGCAGAGATTTAACAACTTATACCCACTTTCATCAAATAGTGTCTCTGAAATAACAGATTTATAACCTGGTATTGACTCTAAATAATGTGCTACTGGATCATAAAAACTTCCACAAGTTACCTCTTCTTGCTCTATGAAAAAGACAAGTTGTCCATAAGAATATTTTGTTCCATGAATATCAATCAGGCATTGGCGATAAAAGACATCAGGATTAGCCTGAATTTGCTCCAGAAATTTTTGAATAGTATCACCAATAATGTCAACACTTTGAACCTCCTTTTCCACACTGTCTTCCAATAAATGACTATCATGCATTGTCTTTTGATGTTCAAGGATAATAGACTGAATGCATGCTTGAATCTGCTAATCAGATTGTGACATATCACACACCTCGTAGATTTCTGAGTCTTTCTTTTCAATTTCATCATCATATTTATTAAAAATTAGAGCATCTTCATAATGATTTTGGACAGCAGATTTATCATAACCATGAATATAAACAACTTATGAAAAATTTTGAACAGCTTGGCCTTCATCAAATTTAGTATCAAAACCAAAAGGAATAGAATCTAATTCATCACAGAATTCTTGTCTTGGAACCCTAATCTCTT
>LPNX010918323.1:445233-460536 GCA_001517045.1 Pseudotsuga menziesii | reverse complement strand
TGTGTGTATGTGATAGAGAGAAAGAGAGAAGAGGGGGGGTAATAGTGGAAGGGGGAGACATAGGGGGGAGAGAGAGAGATGGTGAGAGAGATGTTGGAATATATTAAACCCACTCATAACTTTGGATAAAATAATTAATCATTATTTGATTAAGTATTCACCCACTAGCTTAATTAGTTGGCATCCACTTGCACCTTAAAGTCAGGACATGCCATATATATCCTCAGAATGATTTATTTATAATTCTGGGTTGATCTTGACAACCTTTTGACCATCAAGAATTAGCATACAACACTTTACAAGAGATTCTTCTTTATTTTGCTTTTTCTGCTTTTCTATGGATAAGGTAAAGCTAGTCAAACTACGAAACTAGATGCTTTTGTTACCAACCCATCCTTCATGAATTTTCCTTCATTTTCTAGGATTATCATCTTTTTTCCATCTCCTTGACAACTCACTTAGTATTTTTCCAATTCGTGAGGTCCTTGATATATTTCAGAAGTGCTTTAGCCACCTATGGGGGTTTGCTATATTTTGGTAAGTCATCCTTTTGAGCTTTATGAGTTGTCTCCATACAACTTGATTTTCCTATGATGGATGTACTATTTATGTACACAATTATTCATCATTATTAATGGAAGGATACACACCAATATTCATCTCTTTATTCGTCTGATTCAGTCTCTTTTATTCTCTCTATTTTTCATGTGTATGCTTGTGAGAATTCTTACTAGCAAGATCTATTTCATTTGCTTATTCTTAGCATCATTGCTTATAGTATTGATATATTATTTCTACATGGTATCAGAGCTACAGGGAGCACAACCTTGCCATCTTCTACATGTTATCATAGTAGCAAGGTTGATCAAGTTCTACAAAGTTGAGGAGTGCATCTAGTCTCCTATCCCTCTCCAAAGAAGAGCTTGTCTAGATTACAAGATTTTCTCCTAGTTCTGTTTTACAGGTTGCAGAGAGTATATCCTAGAGAATATCAACAACTTCAATATGGATTCAAAAGTTCCTCTACTATCTCCTTTCAACTATGTTGATTGGAAGCCAAAGATGAGTGCATACTTGAAGAGGCAATTTCTCTTTGATGTCTCCATTGGTGCATTGAGAGAACTTGAGTATTATGAAGAGAAGATTGGTTGGATAAATAATTGTGATAGAGCTTATGGAATCATTTTATTGGAAATGTCTCCAAATATACATCATCTCGTAGATTCTTCTATTGGAGCTTCTATTGATATGGAGCTGCTATTGATATTGATTATGATCTATTACCCATTCATTGTTCTCAAAATATCCTATCTTAGATTATGAGATCTATGTGCCTAACTCTTCACACTTTGTACATACCTCTCTCATTGATGGTTCGCAACCCAGTGATTTCCAGGATGTTTGCTTAGCTAAATCAAGCCTTATTTGTGTCATACTAATTACCTTAATTGATCTCATGTGCTTCAGCATTTCCTTCTTTGTTCTTGGCATCAATACCTAGAACCTTCTTGAAGATTGTGAACATCTCATTCTTTCCACCTTTCATATAGAGGATTCATTACCAGTGTATTCCCATGAGTCTACTGATATGCTTATATGTGATCCTTTGGATTCTGATTTAGAAGAATATTTGTAGGTTGATACACATATCATACCACCATCCATACCATCTACCATACCTATGAATAATCCTAAGACTATACAAATCACAAGTTCACTAGTTGATTCCTCATTGGTATCTCATGCAATGATATTTATCTTACATGGTTTGAAGGCTTTCCTATCTTTCAGTGGCTGGTTATCCATGACCTTAGTCATATTTGGACTGATATTAAACATGTTTGGATCTGTTCTAAACAATTATGGTTCATATCTTATGCCCATCCATCATTCATATTTTTACACCTATCAATTTTCCCGAGTTGCTCAATTTTCCTAGTCTATCCCTATATCCTCATGGAGCCATTGAATCCTTTGTTCTTGTTGTTCCATATGCTAATATTTCTGATATATCAGAGTTTTATCAGCCTCATATCAGATCTGGAAAGGTGCTAAGTGATTAGAGAGAAAAATAGGGGGGTGTTTAAGAGTTAGAGGTAGAGAGAAAGGGTTAGAGGTTTAGGGGTGGGGGGGAGGGGACATATAGTTGTTAGTGGTAAGGGTAGACATATGCCTATATGTGTGTGTGTGTGTGTGTGTGTGTGTGTGTGTGTGTGTGAGAGAGAGAGAGAGAGAGAGAGAGAGAATGAATGGACGGTGGTATGTTAGGGAGAGAGAGGAGGGGGGTTATAAGTAGGGAGAGGAGGAGGGGGTTTAGTAAGAGTTAGGGAGAATGTGAGTTTTAAACCTGTGTAGAGAAGAAAATCATACATATTATTTTAAGCAAAATAGAGATTACACCATATCATTCACACATAAAAACATATATTTACCGTAGAAACCCTTAACCGGGAAAACCAACAAACCTTGGATCCTAACCTCCTATTTTCTCATTCTCATTATGAATCCTCACAATACAAATATAGGTATTCAGCAACATCCAATACCCTAATCCATTAACCCGGATTAGAAAATAGACTCCAATCCATTAACGGGGATTAAGTTACATATTTTTAGAAAAATCCCAAAAATAACCAAAAACATCCAAAAAATTTGCCACTTCACTCATATCAAAAACAATCTCCGACCTGTTTCCATGAAGGTTCCAACAAGGATCGTCAGATGTGGTGTTGACATGCACACCTCCCCTCCACACGCACATGCAAACAATATAATGTATGTTATCTCCCAAATAAATAAATTTATTTTTATTTAGTTCACACAAAATAATTCATTTTGATAGTATGAAGGATATGAAGTTCATTGACAAATTTGAAAGCCTCTGTTTTTATTTTTGATGAAAATTTCACAAGTATAGCTTTTAGTGGCTTGGGCGAGGATCAGAACATCTCATTAGCCACTGAAATATGGAAGATAATTAGCAGGTGGAAGACCCCTTTGGCAGATAGGCATATTGCTGAAACTGTGTACACCATCAGAATGTTTTTCAAACATCAATTGGAAGTTGTAAGGCTTCAGATCGGCAAGCTAGTTCTCAAAGGCGCTGCAACGGTGGAGGAAATACAGACTAAGAGTTCTGATGGATAGAGATTTTGAGTTCTGATCGCAGAAGAAATCAGTTTAGGACTCAAAAACTTTAACAAATCGGCGAGTTAGTTCTCAAAGGCGCTGCAATGGCGGATAAAATAGTGACTAAGAATTTCGATAAATCAAAGTCACTGCCAATCAGAGGGAATGGAAACTTCAGCGTCAAAACTTGAAAGAACTAACGGTCGGCAGGATAGTCCCTTAACGAGCCGAAACTACGGAAGACAAACAGACAAGGCTTCTGCGACCAAAGGAAAACTGTGGTGATCGGAGGTTCAAGGGACTAACGATCGATGAGTTAGTCTTCTAAAGAGCCGCAACAGTGGAAATAAAAAAAAATACGGGTTCCGAAACAATACAAAAACATCACCGATCGGAGGAGCTAAAGACAATGTAGTGGCGAGCTAAAACTGAAAAATTTCTGCAGTGTCGGTGTCAGAACTCGGAATCACTAGCCGTCGGCAAGATAGTTCAAGGGGTAGCCGCAACGGCGAAAGAAAAACAGACTACGGCTTCCGCTAAATGAAAAATCTTCCTATAACATGATAAAATATCATCAGCGATCATAAAGACTAATTGTCGATGAGTTAACCCACTAAGGAGCCGACACTACGGAAAACATTCAGGCTTGGAGTGCTGATGGGCTAGAGGAAACAGCTTCCGATCGTTGATGTAGAAACCATCGATGAATTAGTCCTCTGAGGAGCTGCAACTGCGAAAGAAAAATAGACTAAGGCTTCTACGAGTAGATGAAAACTTCGTTGTCGAAAAGGCTAAAGACTAATTGCGGCAAAATAGTTAAATGCGGAGCCGCAATGATGGATGAAAGACTTACTGCAGGTTCCAAAAATAACAAAAATACATCGCCGAGCGGAGGAACTAAATACTATGCACCGGAGCTTGAAAACATAAAACTGGCGACGAATTAGTCCTCTAAGTAGTTGCAACGGTGGAAGAAATATAAACTACGGGGTCTGCAAGCAAATGAAACTTCAATGTCGGAACTCGGAATCACTAGCCGTTGACAAGATAGTGAAATTGGAAGCTGCAACGGCAAAAGAAAGAAGACAAACAGCTCCGATACTGTAGTTATTACCGCTCCTGATCACCGATGTGTTAGTTATGGAGAACACTAATTAGGAGAGCAGATGTGCTAAAAGAATAAATCTCTGACCATCGATGAAGAAGCTGTCATGACACTGATGATCTAAGGAGCGTCGATACTGCAGCAACAAAGAGACTTGGAGTGCAAAAATGGCGGAAGAAAGAAGAATAAAGGTTCGATTCAAACTTTGACAGTATGCTTTCGACAGTGATAAAACTAGTCCATTCTACCTCTGAAACTGTGGCAAGCATTCTGACCTGAGGCACCGATGAAACAGAAGACAAATATTCCAATCGGTGACTGCGGCAACAAAGTAAAAAGGGGTTTTGGGTGGATTGAACGAGATGGGGCACTTCAGTTAAATGCCGATACACTGGCTGTTGGCAGAAATTTCACAGCAAACCAGCAGTAGTAGTTATCGGCTACCACTTCAGTCATTAAAAGATCGCCTGGTGAACTAGATCTTCACAATGAATAAACAAATTGTTAGCAAGGGTTTGAAGCCCTAATCGAGAAAAACTATGACTTTCATTTATTTTTTATGTAAATAGATCAGATTTTCAAGATCTATAAATTTTGTAAAAGGCTATAAAGCCCATGATTATTTCATTAATAAGGGTTCGACTCTGAGGATTTATGATCCTGTTCCATTATCAAGCATCTCATCTAGTTCATTCTAAGTATAAGCTCTTTTGTTGTGATTTGTTCAGCCATCTCTTTCTTTACTGTGTTTATTGCCTGAATGTGCATTTAGGTAATTTTCAGATTTATTAAAGGGCCAATAGCTGTCATCCTATTGGTTATTTAGTGATATTTGATTTATAAACACCATCCTTAGTAGGATTTAGCCATTTATATGCATGTGTTATGTGTGTAAGTCTGTCATCCTGGTGAGTTCTCCATCCCTGCACCTTTTTGTCAAACTACTGAACAAGTTGCAACTAAAAGCCTTGTGATTGAGTGAGCTTCATGCATGTATTGAGAGTGAGAGGTTATATAGGTTATTCGGCTTGATCCAATTCAGAAAAAACCCAAAAAATAGTTTAAGTTACCAGGAATCCTCGAGCTACAACCTAGAGGAGTTTCCTGGAGTGATAACAAAGTGGCATTGTTGCCAGGGAGAGGAGATTGAAGCTCAGCTTCCCTAGGATACGACATAGATCCATGCTTTGATGATAAACATGGCTTGGACATTATTATGGTTGTAATCATCTATCTGGAAACTCCATTGATATAAGGTGGCTTCAAGAAGACCAAGTACCAGAGCAAACCCAAAGGGGCCACCAGCAACACCCGTTTCAGATCTAGAAGAAATCTTGAGGAAAGCTAGGGCTTTACTAAGATAGACCAGTAGTGCTGCACAAAACACTACATTAGGTATTTCAAGAAATATTTTTGCTGATATTTCTTCTGCTCAAGCTTTTAATTCCCAGAAATTTTTAGATACATCAGAAAAATATAGGGTTTGGGCATCTTCAAGCACTGTTGCTTGTGAAGATCCAATCCCTAGTGACTCCACTGGGATAAGTATACCACCGCCTTCTCAGCAAATATTTTCATCAGTGCCACCTTCCACATCCATGTCCATACTCATTTCCAATATGGCTACCCCTCAATTGACCAAGATGGAAAGGATCCTGGTAGCTAGGTATGCACCCCTAATTTTGCCAAATCCTCTCGCATCCATGCCTACCGGGGATTACCTCAAGTATATGCCTAATTTTACAGGGGAAGGGGATTTCACTGCTGAAGAACATCGAGTGGATCTTTATAACTATGCTGAAAATATAAATATAGAACAAGAAGATGTATGAACCAGAGTTTTTGTGCAAAGCCTAGATGGCCAGGCTAGGAAGTGGTTTAAAAAACTGCCTGCTGGGTCAGTGGCAGGCATAGAGGCCCTAGATGATGTTTTCCTTAAGCATTGGGGAGAGAGGAGAGACCACCTCTACTATATCATAGAATTCAGCAACCTGAAGAGAGAAAATGGTGAGTCTGTCTCCAACTTTACCAAGAGATTCAACAACATGTACAGCAAGATCCCCACTGAGATTAAGCCCACCGGTACCTCAGCTATGATAACTTATGTGAATGCCTTTGACTCTGACTTCTACCTACTTCTTAGAGAAATGAGTTCTTCCTCCTTATCACTCATGCAAGATGCTGTCCTAGAGGTAGATTCAAACATTCTGGCATCTCAAAAGGTCAAAGGGAAGGTAGACAGGAGAAAGCAACCAGTAGACTATAGTGGGGCTTCGGCATCGGAGAACAAGATTGAAAAAATGACCAAACTTTTAGATAACCTGACTGCTAAAATGTCTAAATTGAAGGACCAAGGACATATGCCGGTGAGGGGTAAGGGGCCAAGTGACTTTGCTCCTCGAAACCCAAATTTTCTCCCTTATAGAAGAGGAAACCCCCCTGTTCAGATTCTCAGAAGGGAGAGAAATCAAGGGGAAGACCAGAGGATAAAATCTCCATTTCAAAATGTTGTACTAGAAGAAGGGCCAAAATTCATTGAAGAAGAAGGAGAAACTAAAGACAATATCCACTGCATGGAGGATGAGGTGGACTATTATTTTCTGACACAGGCAGAGTGCGAAGAAGCGTTGATTGATGAGCAGATCACTGAAGAGGCTGTCTATCAAGCTGATGATCTGGGAGGTTACCAACTGAGGTCTAGGTTTGTTGCTCCACTCAAAAAGAATGTTGTACCGATCAAGTAGCCTGCTGTACCTACCAGAAAGGTTGTTGTTTTACCAAAGAAAGTAGTTGTTCCATCCAAAGCATTGCATAAACTAGCACCTTCAACCACACCTGATCAAGTCCAACTCAAACCTATAGCTCATGAGGTAAGGTTTCCAGATAGGTTGCATTATTCCTTCAACCTTGAGTCTGAAATTCAAAAATTGAAAATCCCTTTCTCTTTAATTGAGTTGATGAAGAATGATGCATTTAAAACTTCCATTTTGAATTCCCTTCGGCCCAAGGTACACATTGACACTGACTTTGTGAACCTGCAAGATGAAAATCCTGTTGTAACCCTAGGCCCCATGATTGAAGACATAAAGGACTCTTTCCCACCATTCTATATATCCTTGAACATCCA
Organism: Pseudotsuga menziesii; assembly: GCA_001517045.1. Taxonomy (NCBI): domain Eukaryota; kingdom Viridiplantae; phylum Streptophyta; class Pinopsida; order Pinales; family Pinaceae; genus Pseudotsuga; species Pseudotsuga menziesii. The sequence continues at coordinate 453,175 of LPNX010918323.1, read as the reverse complement.
TGATAAAATCCTCCATAACTGTTTGATGGATTCAAGAGCCTCTCATAACTTAATGCCAAAGGCTGTGATGGATGAGATCGGCCTCAGCATTACCAAGCCCTACCATGATTTATTCTCCTTTGACTCCAGGAAGGTCAAGTGCTTGGGCCTCATCAAAGACCTTGTTGTAAAATTAACTCAGGTTCCTTCAAAAAGTGTAATGATGGACATCCTAGTGGCTGATATTCCTCCAAAATTCGGCCTTTTTCTATCTCGGTCATGGAGCAAAAGATTGGGAGGTACCCTTCAGATGGATCTCACATACTCCACCATTCCCATGTTCAGAGGAGAAACTAAGAGACTGTATAGGGAAAATCAGCTAGTGTACATTATAAGCAAGGAGAGTCGCTCAGTAAATCACCCCATCTATGCTGTGGACACCAATTTTGGATCTTCCATCTTGCAAATAGATGATAATTAGCAGACATCAATTCAGCTCATCGAGCCCACTCGTCCGCAGCCTGAAGAAGTCACAACAACGATCTGGACCATGTATTTCGATGGGGCAAGCGCTCAAAACTCAGCAGGTGCAGGGGTCATGTTGATCTCCCCATCTAAGGAGAACATCCACCTATTGTATAAGCTTGATTTCAAAACCATGAACAATGTAGTAGAATATGAAGCCTTGCTTCTAGGAGTTAAAGCGGCCAAGGATATGGGGATCATGTGCATGAATATTTTTGGGGATGTAGACCTCATCATACAGCAAGTCAACAACACTTTTTAGACGAAAAATATCAGACTGAAGGCCTACAGAGATGAGGTATGGAAACTCAGAGACTCATTCATGTTTTTTGAACTGTCATATATTCCTAGAGATTTGAATCACCTAGCTGATTCCCTGGCTGTCTCTGCAAGTCTGTTTGTTCCTCCTTTACCCCCTAGGATCAGCTATGATGTTCAATTCAAGTACAGACCCTCTCTTCCAGACAATGTAAAATTGTGGAGGGTGTTTGAAAATGATGGGGAGCTTAGTAAATTCCTTCAGTTAGTGGATGAATTCTTTGACATACACATAGACCAAGAAAACCTTAACCTGGAGGAATCCAAGCAGCTCAAGCTAAAAGATAAAGTGACTGAGCATGATATCGTTCAATTGCCCAGCAACCACATACCCCGAGGTCTAGTACCACTGGAAGAACTGTTTGATCACAATGATGTCCCTTTCATTCTTGCTAAAAGGGAGCTAGATCCTACTATCCAAGAGCACAACATAGGTAGCCAAAGCCATCCAAAACTGATAAATCTATCCACTGGGATGACTACTGAACAGAATTCTGAATATTGCAGCTTGATAAAAGAGTTTGCTGATGTATTTACATGGGAGTATAGTGACCTAAAAACGTATGACACCAACATCATCCAGCACAGGATTCCTTGGACAAGGACACCATTTCTTTCAAACAGAAGCTGAGACCGATCAGCCCTCTTCTATTACTAGTGATTGAGAAAGAGATCCACAAACTCCTCAAAGCCAAGATCATAATCCCCATCAGGTATTCCCAGTGGATTGCAAATCTAGTAGTGGTAAGAAATAAAAATGGAGAAATCAGGTTGTGTGTGGATTTTAGAAACCTGAACAAATGTTCCAAAAAGGTCAACTATCCACTGCCCAAGATGGAACATCTACTACAGAGAGTCTCGGGGGTCAGGGTCATGTCCTTCCTTGATGGCTTCTCTAGATACAACCAAGTGGCTGTGCACACAGACGACCAAGAGAAGACTGCCTTTACCACCCCCTAGGGCACCTTCATGTATACTAAAATGCCATTTGGGCTAATGAATGCTGGAGCTACTTTTTAGAGAGCTATGGACCTAGCTTTTGTAGGGCTAAAAGATAAATGTGTGCTGATATATTTGGATGACTTAACAATTTACTCTCATAGCCATCATGACCACTTGCAACATTTGAGAAAGGTATTTCTGAAATGCAGAAGGTATGGAATAACACTGAACCCCAAGAAGTCCCAATTTGCACTCAATGAAGTAAAGCTCCTAGGCCACATAGTCTCAGCTGAAGGTGTAAAGATCGATCCAGTAAGAGTGGAGGCAATTTAGCAGCTGTGAATACCAAGGTAAAAAAGAGACATTCAGTCCTGTTTAGGCAAGATAAACTTTGTCAGGAGATTCATTCCAAATTTCTCCGAGCTGGTAAAGCATATAACAGTCATGCTAAAAAAGGATGCATAAATCAAGTGGACCAACCAGGAAAGAAATTATTTTGAAGACATTAAGAAAGCCATCATGGAGGCCCCAACACTGATTAATCCTAACTACACCAAGGGTTTTTACATTTTCTCTTTTGCATCTTATGACACAGTGACAGTTGTACTATTACAAAAGAATGATGAAGGTCTTGATCATCCAATTGATTTTTTTTCAGCAGGACCCTGAGAGATGCTGAGCTGAAGTATGACCTAATTGAGAAGCAGGCTTATGCTCTCATAACATCTTTGAAGAACTTCAGAATCTACATTCTCCATGCAAAGGTCATTGCATATGTCCCTTCAGCTGCAGTGAAGGATGTTTTGACTCAACCTGACATTGATGGGAAGAGAGCTAAGTGGATTTCCAAACTCATTGAGTTTGATGTAGAGGTGAAACCCACCAAGTTGGTAAAAGGATGAGGTCTGGCCAAACTCATGGCCAAAGAAAACTGTGAATTGTTGGGAATGAATTTCACATATGTCAGATCAGCAAAGGTGCAGACCATGGTAGCAGCTGAAAAAAAAGTAAATCAAGATCAAGATAGCAGACCACCAATAGCTGAGAACATATCCTCATGTGAGTGGTACTCAAGTATTATTCAATTTCTGCTTAAATTAGAAGTTTCTCCTTGTTGAAATATTGTAACTTCGAAGAATATTCTATATGTATCTTTTGTGGTCCCCGATGGTCCTATCGGGAGAACCACTTGTATTACTTTGTACCCCGATGCTTCTAATCGGAAGAACTAATAAGAGTTATGAGGTAGTCCCCTCTAATTGTAAAGGTGGTTCATTAGCACCCCAGTGTGGTTACTTGAGCCTACATGTGTAACTCAAGCCTACATGATTAACTTGAACCTACATGTTAGATGAGTTAATTGAAGTGAACGGATGAATATAAATAGAGGTGTAGCTCTCCTCATTTGTGACACACACTCTCACTGGTGTAGCGCATTAGTGGAGAAGAGAAGTAGCTGGAGAAGGAGGAGGATCAAGCTTTGATCTCCTTACTGGTTTTATCTTTTATCTTTTTGGGACATGTATATTGAGGAATATTTTGCTGGGTTTTTCCCTTTAGGTTTTTCCCAGGATAAATCTTTGTGTTCCTTTTGTATGGTTGTGCTTGTCTATCTTTCAATGATCCTGTATATATGCTTTTGTTATAAAAATGAAATGAAATACTGATGTCTTAGCTAAGCATATGAAAATTTAACATGGAATCAGAGACACCCTGAAAGAAGACATTGTGTAGCTAAAGAATCTAGGGCTTCTTATTTTTTGGGTCTCTATCCATGATCGATCAGCAAAAGAAGGCTAGATTGACTCTCCATTGAAGGGCGCATCTTTCTGTCGAAGCAGAATTCGATTCTGAGCATTTTCAGTTTTGGTGTGGAAAATTAGGGCTTTCTACAGAAGAAATTTTTTTGAGTGAGCCCAGCATAGGATTGTTCTCCTCATCAAAATCGAAGCTTAGAGACCTGGATCAAGAAATTTGGTTGGGTGAAACTCCAGGAAAGTCAAACCCTAGTTTGACCTCGATCTGGAAAAACCCTAAATACTAAATCGGCTAAGTTTTGGTACATTCGCTATATCCTGTGATTGGCGAAGGCTCAGGAGTTTAAAATTTCCGAGGCCAAAGATACAATCCTAAACAGGACACCTGGGGAGAATTCCTGTAGCGTGGGATAAAGAGGTCCAAATGGAATTCCTGAAGATGTTCCAGATAGAGAATATATTTTAATTTCTGTGGTCCAAATTTCAGAACCTGAAGATGAACCAGTGACACGTGGAATTCCGTACAACTTCACTATTCTCAACAGTCCTATAACAGGTCACCTTGGGAAAATGATCATAAATCCCAATTGGTGAAACAAATTATGATGAAACCTATTTTGTTGGATCAAATACATGCTAGGTTACCTTAGTGAGAAATTTTAGACATAGAGGAGCATTAATTTCAGAGATATCATAGAAACAGTAACAAGCATTTCTGCAGAAGAAATTGGAAAACTAGGGCTTCCTGTTCCGAGAGCTTCCCTCCACTGTTTTCAAAAAAGGAGTACATTGGACAGATCCATTTGAAGATATCTATATTTCTATCCAATTATATCTAAAAGATTCCAAGTTTTTAAAATTAGGTTTTCTCTGACAAACTCTAGATCAGCCAGCTCCGGAAGTAGGACAGACACCTCAAATCAGTAAGATCTAATCTTTTGCTATTTGCATTTGAGGTTCTTATTTCAAAGTGATATATCACATCAGTTGACAACTTCCAAGCATTAAATTATTTGATCTCTCTGAAGAAAATGAATTGGACACCTACATTAGTAGAGAGGTTCCATTTCCATATGAAGATGAGGCTCAAAGTCTTACACAAGAAGAACTTGATCAAGGCCAAGAAGATCATTGTTGATTCAATCACAAATCAACTTATACCACAAGTGTCTTCCCTAAAGACACCGAAGATGTTTGATTCCTTGATCAAGATATTTGAAGATAAGAACTTAAATCATAAGATGGCTTTGAGAAAACAGTTGAAGAATGTGAAGATCTAGAATGCAGAACAACTTGAAGCGGTAGAAGAAGAATGTATGCCAGAAGTAAGTGATTAGTTTCAGCTCGACTAATAAGAAGAGAAGAAGAAGATGGGAGCAATTGAAGATCAAGCTCTCGCCATTCAAAGAATATCCCTCAAGTGATGAGTAATATGAAAAACTCAATTCTTGAAGAACCTCTTATTCATCTTATCATTTGGATAAGAAATGTGATTTCATGAATGAAGAAGATGATAAAGCAGAATGATCAAGATGGAGTCTACCCACGAAACAAATAAAAGATAAGTATTCAGTTGCCATTTCATGATATTGTTTTGTTATACATTTGATTATGTTCAGTTGATGTGTTATGCATGATAGATTGTTTACATTAATACTACTAATATGCATGTGATGGGTAAGCAGCTCATGGCGCTATACAACTCTCCAGTGCTACTTATCAAACCTCTTTGCTGACATATTGGATTAGTGCACAATCTCAATGATGTCATGGTAGAGATGGAAGGCATCTAGAAAGTTTCTGTGAAATATGGATGAATGTTGTATTGGATAAATAGTTGCATGATGCATAAGAATTTGTCGTTATGCATATGTTTCATGAAATAGTTCTAACCATGCAACTGGTGCATTTGAATTGTAGGAAAGGTCCTATACAACCTCCTACAAGAAAAGAAGGACGAGACTTGTTCCGAAGAACAAGTGATGACAATTCAATAAACATGAATCTGAATCTCCCAGGGTCAGAGACACCATGACAGAAGAAAGAGCTTCAGAAAGCGGTAGATCCACCTCAAAGGATGAAGACCACCATGGGTATGAGAGATAACTTAAGATGAAGAAAAGAATGCTATAAAAGAAACTATGATCAAAGAATAACAGTTGATCATGGGGAATGATGTATACGATATGATTTCAAGACATACAGGGAAGTACATAGTATCCTCCATATGGATCTACAAGAACAAGTGTACAAAGAAAGGTTCGTGATTTGCCTCAGAAAGAATAGACTATGACATGACATACTCTATTGACCAGTATATATCAAGCATAGAACCACCTGTACAGAATGAAGAAGGAAGATAATACTCCACTTCAGGGGGAGTGACTACAGAAGATATTTGAGTTCGAAACAGTACGACATGATGGACAGCTTCTTGATGGATCAAGACTTTACCAAGAGTAAAGTGGGTTCCAACCTTCAAAGTTGAATGCAGAATACTAGGATATGTTGATGATCTGACAAGACGAACTCACGATGAAAGAATACTAGAATGATGTATGGGATATAGTTCCCAAACCAGAAGGAAGGAGTATTGTATCCTCCAAATGGATATACAAAATAGAGCATGCAGCTGATTGAAGTATCGAGAAGTATAAAGCAAGATTTGTGGCTAGAGGTTTCTTTCAGAAAGAGGGAATTAATTCTGAAGAGACACTTACTCCAGGGAGTAAGGTACACTTCCTTCAGAACTATCATGGTAGTTTCTTCCATGGTGAAGTAAAGACAAGCCTTCCTTAATGGTATGATTGAGAAAGAGTTTTTTCATCGAATAGTCACGAGGATTTGAAGTTGAAGCTAGATGGAATCATGTATGCAAGTTGAAGAAGGCCCTTTATGGCCTGAAGCAAGCTCCCAGATCTTGGTATGGAAGAATAGATAGTTTCTTGTCGAGCATGGGATTTACCAAGAGTAAAGTTGATCCTAACCTTTATCTCAAGGTTGTAGAAGATGAACTTGTCATCCTGTTTTTATATGTGGATGACTTATCCTTGACAGGAAATGAGAAACAAGTCATGGAAAGCAAGAAGAAACTAGCAAAAGAATTTGAGATGAAATACCTTGGGTTAATACATTATTTCCTAGGTCTGGAAGTATGGAAAAGTTCAGAAGAAATATTTCTCAACCAGGGAAAGTATGTGGTAGAGATATTGAAGAGATTCAATATGTTGGAATGCAAATCCATTGCCACACCCATGGACTCCAACCTGAAGCTGTTAGCTAATGACTCATCAGAGTTAGTGGATATGAATCATTACAGACAGATCATTGGGTCATTGATGTACTTAACAAATACCAGACCAGACATTTGTTTTGTTTTGAACACCTTAAGTCAATATCTTGTTCAACCAAGACGGGTTCACCTAGTAACTGCAAAACATGTGATGAGATATATGAAAGGGACTATAGACTTTGGTTTATATTATGATGGTAGCCATGAGTATAGATTGTATGGCTACATAGATGCAGATTGGGCTGGAAGTATCTCAGACAAGAAAGGCACATTAGGTAGATGCTTTTGTTTAGGGTCTGCTATGAGTTCATGGTTTAGCAGGAAACAGTCCAACGTTTCTCGTAGCATGGTTGAAGCAAGATACATAGCAGATTGCTCTGCTAAGTTGTGAAGCCATATGGATTCGGAAGCTGATATCAGGTCTCTTTGAACTAAAGATGGATACTACCAGCTTAGATCCAGCTTTACCCAGCTCTATCATGCGCCGAGAGGGATCAAATATTTCGAGGTGCAAACCCTGCTTCAACAATTGCACTCCAAAAAAGGGTTTGCACCTCAAAATATTTGATCCCTCTCGGCGCATGATAGAGTCAGGTAAAGCTGGATCTAAGCTGGTATAAATATTTGTGATATGGGTTGGAAGGTCCATGGATGAAAACTTCTGAGAAGAACCAAAAATATTTGTCGTGTCCTGTTCATTACCTTTAGCTCCCTTGGTGAATGCGCCTGTGAAGAAAGCTGCACTTCTCTAAAATGTTAGTTGATAAGAAGTCAGCATTTCTCTACACAAATAAATTCATACAAATCCCACTTTAAAAATGACTTAAATTTATTAAATAAATAACTAATCCAAAACCCACGAAACTTACGATTAAGTGATAATAATTTCAGCACAGTTCAGACAGAAACAAATTCGACCCTACATCAATTACGTTGCTTTGGGATTAATGTCAAAACCACATAAATATATTTCAGCAAAATTAAAACATAAAGACAAATGCAACAATAGTCATGTGCATTAATTACTTTGTCTTTGGATAACTGAAGGAGGACTTTCTTTTTAGTTTGATTTAAATATGAAAATATCTTCTAATATAAATAAAATTGAAATAATATGTTAATCTTAATG
>LPNX010918323.1:410284-442337 GCA_001517045.1 Pseudotsuga menziesii | reverse complement strand
TGTGTTGATCCCGTAATTCCAAAAGGAAGGATCGTTAGTAACTCTGTAAAGACCTAAATCCCGTAATTCCGAAAGGAAGGATTGTTAGTAACTCCGTAAAGACCTAAATCCTGTAATTTCGAAAGGAAGGATCATTGGTAACTCCATAAAGACCTAAATCCCGTAATTCCTAAAGGAAGGATCATGTTGATGTTTTGATGATGTTGATGTTTTGATGATAATGATGTTTTTATGATGATGATGACATACTAATCGAAAGATCAGTGTATGTTGATGATGATGTACTGATCGAAAGATCAGAGTATGATGATGATTACGATGTACTGATCGAAAGATCAGATTGTGATGATGATGATGATGTACTGATCAAAAGATCAGAGCATGATGATGATGTACTAATCGAAATATTAGAGTATGATGATGATGATGATGTACTGATCAGAGTATGACGATGATGATGTACTGATCAAAAGATCAGAGTATGATGATGATAACGTACTGATCAAATGATCAGTATGTGATGATAACGACGTACTGATCAAAAGATCAGAATATTATGATGATGATGTTGTTTGAGAATTGAAGTATGATTATGGTGTTGATCACGATGTTACCGATCAGGTTGTTGATCGAAAGAACAAAATGCTGAAGAAGTTGTTGCTGATTGAAAGATCAAAGTACTGAAGATGTTGCTGATCGAAATGTTGAAGATGTTGTTGCTGATCGAAAGATCAAAGTGCTGAAGATGTTGCTGATCGAAATGTTTAAGATGTTGTTAGTGATCGAAAGATCAAAGTGCTGAAGATGTTGCTGATCAAAATGCTAAAGATATTGTTGTTGATCGAAAGGTCAAAACGCTGAAGATGTTGCTGATTGAAAGGTCAAAGTGCTGAAGATGTTGCTGCTGATTGAAAGGTCTAAGTTCTGAAGATGTTGATGTTCGAAAGGTCAAAGTGCTGAAGATGTTGCTGAAGGTGTTGCTGATCAAAAGGTCAACGTGTTGAAGATGTTGCTGATCAAAAGGTCAAAAGATGCTAATGCTGATCAAAGAGTTGCTGTCATTGAAAATTGAAGGCGAAGACTATATGATGTTGAAAAGCTTCCAATGATTTATAGATGTGTTACCCTGATGATGTTGATGATGTCCTCTATCCCTCTCCTACTATTGTTGTTGTTGATGTTGTTGTAGAATACCCTTCTCGTTAAGGGGGAGTGTTGAAATATTGTAACTTCGAAGAATATTCTATATGTATATTTTGTGGTCCCTAATGGTCCTACCAGGAGAACCACTTGTATTACTTTGTACCCCGATGCTTCTAATCGAAAGAACTAATAAGAGTCATGAGGTAGTCCCCTCTAATTGTAAAGGTGGGTCATTAGCACCCCAGTGTGGTTACTTGAGCCTACATGTGTAACTCGAGCCTACATGATTAACTCGAACCTACATGTCAGATGAGTTAATTGAAGTGAATGGATGAATATAAATAGAGGTGTAGCTCTCCTCATTTGTGACACACACTCTCACTGGTGTAGCATATTAGTGGAGAAGAGAAGTAGCTAGAGAAGGAGGAGGAACGGGCTTTGATCTCCTTACTGGTTTTATCTTTTATCTTTTTGGGACATTTATATTGAGGAAGCTTTTGCTGGGTTTTTCTCTTTAGGGTTTTCCCAGGATAAATCTTTGTGTTCCTTTTGTATGGTTGTGCTTGTCTATCTTTCAGTGATCCTGTATATATGCTTTTGTTATAAAAATGAAATGAAATACTGATGTCTTAGCTAAGCATATGAAAATTTAACACTCCTGATCTCACTCCTAACCAAGCACGAGCCCTTAAGTTGAAATATGTTAAGTTTTGCATAATTGACAAACTGTTGTACTGGAGGGATCAGTCTAGGATTTTGTTAAGATGTCTATATAAAGAGGAATCAAAGCAGGTCATGCATCACTTTTTTTTCAATACATGTGGAGGCCACCACTACTAGAAAACCACAACCCACAAGATATTAAAAGCAGGGTACTATTGGCCAGTCCTTTTTACTGATGTATGCACTTTTGTAAGGGCCTGTGACCAATGTCAAAGATTTGTAGGGAAGCAGAAGCTCAAATCCTTTCCCCTTAGGCCTGTTACAGTGAATGGGCCTTTCCAGCAATGGGGTCTAGATTTCATAGGTGAAATAAATCCATCTTCCAATGGACAACATAAATGGATCTTAGTAGCCACTGACTACTTTACCAAATGGATAGAAGCAATACCCACCAGAAATGCCACTCATCAAGTCATCATGAGATTCTTATATGAGAACATCTTCAGCAGGTTTGGTTGCCCGGTAAGGTTAGTAACTGATAATGCACAAGCCTTTAAAGCTGGGGCATTGGTTAAGTTGTGTGAATCAATGGGTATTCAATTGGTGCACTCCACATCCTATTACCCACAAGGCAATGGCCTAGCTGAGTCATCCAACAAAATCTTAGTCCGGATCATTAGGAAATTGCTAGAGACAAATCAGAAAAGTTGGGATTCAAAGCTTAAGTTTTCCTTATGGGATGATACGGTGACAGATAAAAGATCCATAGGGACTTCTCCATTCAAACTAGTTTATGGCACTGAGGCCATCTTTCCTATCCATCTCACCCTTCCAGTGGAAAAGTTCTTTCAGGAAGAGGAAGATGAACCAAATGATATGATGAGAAGGATGATGGATTTGGTCGAGTTACAGCATATTAGGGAGCAAGTTGCAGGAAAATTAGAGGCTCATCAATAGAGGATAAAGGGCATGTTTGACAAAAGAGCAAAGGAAGACAACTTCTAAGTCAGGGACTGGGTCCTCAAGTGGGATGCTGTCAGACAGGACAAGGGGAAAGATGGAAAATTTGACTCTTTATGGATTGGCCCTTTTGTTATAGACCAGGTATACAAGAATAACACCTTTGAATTGCAGAATCTGGAAGGTGAAGAGGTATTCGATGGCCCAGTAAATGGGCGGTTCCTAAAAATTTATTTTATTTGAGGCTCTGAGGCCTTATGATTGTAAATTAGTAGATTGTAGGTTGTTTTGCTTTCGGAATAAGACTCCATGCCCAATGGAACAATAGAGAATAGTGTTAAGTTACTTAGTTGCTTTTAGGGAAAGGCATTTTGGTCTAGGGTTCTTGGGACCTCACAAGGAGGTTCCCATCCCCGAGTTGGAGCCAGATGTTATCTCCCAAATAAATAATTTTTTTTTTATTTAGTTCACACAAAATAATTCATTTCGATAGTATGAAGGATATGAAGGTCATTGACAAATTTGAAAGCCTCTTTTTTTAGTTTTGATGAAAATTTCACAAGTATAGATTTCGGTGGCTTGGGTGAGGATCAGAACATCTCATTAAACACTGAAAGATGGAAGATAATTAGCAGGTGGAAGACCCCTTGGGCAGATAGGCGTATTGCTGAAACTGTGTACACCATCGAAATATTTTTCAAACATCAATCGGAAGTTGTGAAGGCTTCAGATCAGCAAGCTAGTTCTCAAAGGCACCGCAACAGTGGAGGAAATACAGACTAAGAGTTCCGATGGATAGAGGTTTTGAGTTTTGATCGCATACGAAATCAGTTCGGGACTCAAAAAATTTAACAAATCGGTGAGTTAGTTCTCAAAGGCGCCGCAACGGTGGATAAAATAGTGACTAAGCATTTCGATAAATCAAAGTCACTGCCAATCGGAGGGAATGGAAACTTCGGCTTTGAAACTTGAAAGAACTAATGATCGGCAGGATAGTCCCTTAAGGAGCCGAAACTACGGAAGACAAATAGGCAAGGATTTCACGACCAAAGGAAAACTGCGGTGATCAGAGGTTCAAGGGACTAACGATCAGCAAGTTAGTCTACTAAAGAGCCACAACGGTGGAAATCAAACAGACTATGGGTTCTGAAACAATACAAAAACATCGCCAATCGAAGGAGCTAAAGACAATGTAGCGGCGGGTTAAAACTGAAAATTTCCTAGTGTCGGCGTCGGAACTCAGAATCACTAGCCGTCGGTAAGATAGTTCAAGGGGTAGCCACAACGGCGGAAGAAAAATAGACTACGGCTTTCGCTAAATGAAAAATCTTCCGATAGCGCGATAAAAGATCATCGGCGATCATAAAGACTAATTGTCGGTGAGTTAACCCACTAAGGAACCGACACTACGGCAAACATTCAGGCTTGGAGTGCCGATGGGCTAGAGGAAACAGCTTCCGATCGTCGATGTAGAAACTGTCGGTGAATTAGTCCTCTGAGGAGCCGCAACTGCGGAAGAAAAATAGACTAAGGCTTCCGCGAGTAGATGAAAACTTCGTCGTCGGAAAGGCTAAAGACTAAATGGCGATGAAACAGTTAAATGCAGAGCCGCAACAACAGATGAAAGACTTACTGTGGGTTACGAAAATAACAGAAAGACATCGCCGAGTGGAGGAACTAAAGACTACGCACCAGAGCTTGAAAACATAAAACCGACGGCGAATTAGTCGTCTAAGTAGCTGCAATGGCAGAAGAAATATAAACTATGGGTCCGCAAGCAGATGAAACTTCGACGTCAAAACTCGGAATCACTAGCCGTCGGCAAGATAGTGAAATTGGAAGCTGCAACGGTGGAAGAAAGAAGACGAACAGCTCCGATACTGTAGTTATTACTGCTCCCGATCACCGATGTGTTAGTTATGGAGAACACCGATTAGGAGCGCAGATGTGATAAAAGAAGAAACCTTTGATCGTCGATGAAGAAGCTGTCATGACACTGGTGATCTAAGGAGCGCTGATACTGCGGCAACAAAGAGACTTCAAGCACCGAAATGGCGGAAGAAAGAAGACTAAAGGTCTGATTCAAACGTTGACAGTATGCTTTCGACAACGATAAAACTAGTCCGTTCTACCTCCAAAACTGCGGCAAGCATTCTGACTTGAGGTGCCGATGAAACAGAAGACAAAGCTTCCGATCGGCGACTGTGGAAACAAAGTAAAAAGGGGTTTCGGGCAGATTGAACGAGACGGGGCACTTCAGTTAAATGCTAATACACTGGCTGTTGGCGGCAATTTCACAGCAAACCAACAGTAGTAGTTATCAGCTACCACTTCAGTCATTAAAAGATTGCTCGATGAACTAGATCTTCACAATGAATAAACAAATTGTTAGCAAGGGTTTGAAGCCGTAATCGGGAAAAAACTATGACTTTCATTTATTTTTTATGTAAACAGATCGGATTTTTAGGATCTGTAAATTTTGTAAAAGGCTATAAAGCCCATGATTATTTCATTAATAATGGTTCGACTCTGGGGATTTATGAGCCTGTTCCATTATCAAGCGTCTCATCTGGTTTATTCTAAGTATAAGCTCTTTTGTTGTGATTTGTTTAGCCATCTCTTTCTTTACTGTGTTTATTGCCTGAATGTGCATTTAGGTAATTTTCAGATTTATTAAAGGGCCGATAGCTGTCATCCTATTGGCTATTTAGTGATATTTGATTTATAAACACCATCCTTAGCAAGATTTAGCCATTTATATGCATGTGTTATGTGTGTAAGTCTGCCATCCTGGTGAGTTCTCCATCCCTGCACCTTTTTGTCAAACTACTGAACAAGTTGCAACTAAAAGCCTTGTGATTGAGTGAGCTTCATGCATGTCTTGAGAGTGAGAGGTTATATAGGTTATCCAGCTTGATCCAATTTAGGAAAAAGCCAAAACACAATTTAAGTTACCAGGCATCCTCGAGCTACAACCTAGAGGAGTTTCCTGGAGTGATAACAACGTATACCCAACATTCTCCCACTTGTTGTTTCCTTTTCATAGCAATGAGTCATGTACTCATAAAATCATAGGTTCAGGGCGTCAATGCCCATAGATTCTCCACACCAAGAGAACTTCTCTATACTAACAAACTTTGTTAATGAGACTGCAACATTTTTCAAGGTGTCAACCTTCTCCAACAAAACCTTCTTGTCTTCAACCATATCTCTCACAAAGTGACATTGCACATCAATATGCTTTGTCTTAGCATGATAAGTAGGGTTCTTTGCCAGGAATATTTCACTTTGAATATCACAATCTAAACTTACATCTTCTTGTACAAACCCAATACATGAACACAATATTTTCAACCATACAACTTCTTTTCTTGCATGAGTGGATGCCATGTAATCAACTTCTATAATTGAGAGCGCAACTACATCTTGTCTCTTGGTCTTCCAACTGATAGCTCCTCCAAATAGGTTGAACACATACCCACTTGTATATCTTCTACGACCAATATCTCTATCCCAGTAGGCATCAACAAATCCATGTACATTTATTACTCTATTTGGTCCAGGTCTTCCTTGGTAGCATATTTCTCAAAAGAGACCCTCATTAGCTTGAACAGACCTAGGTGTGTGCACTTCTAATGTTGTGCACAATTATTTAGAGCACACCATAATCGATCGACATGACCATGAGTGAAAATACCATGAAATGCGATGAAATTTTATTTTTTCAATGGCCAAATTGGTGTGTATGTTAAACATAAGCGCACCAACCTAACAATGCAAACGTATTATTATGACACACCAGTATATGTGGTGAAAAATTGAATTATTTTTTGTTAGTGTTATTAGAGGTGCATTAGGTTTCTATCAACACTCGTATATTAGTATATATTACTTCATCATTAATGGTGCTCTCTATTTTGTGAAATGCACCGCAAAGCGATGTTGCAAAAATATTTTATTAAGTTATAGAGGTGCACTATTAAAACTACAACACACCATCCAATAGGTGCATTATAGTTTAATAACACATTGCTATCAGTGCACCCAGTAAATTTTCAAGGAGCATTGCCTCAGGTGGTGTGAGCTGACCAACTCGAATACACCACATAGAATTTTAATTTTTTTTGTTAAATTGTGCAAATTTAAGGTGAATTTCAAATTTGTAATCCACTAAAAGTTTATATTAGAAGGTAACAAAGACATTACCTGGACACTTGAGCATCGGGGAGGCATGATTGTCGTGTAGATGAAAAAATCAAACTTTCCCACTATCTGGCAAAATTTGAAAGCCACGTAGGAAGCAACATATAGGATAAATACAACCACAAAGAGCATCGCTGGCATGGCACTTCAAGTAATCAGCTATAGCACCTGTGCTTAGGTTGTCTACAAAACTGAAGGGTGGTAAAAATAGTTTCTCTTCTTGGTAATTTTTCTTATTTTACCCTGTTGTAGTGCACCTGATAATTAGATGCACCATTGTGTTATGTGACATAACTACATTGTTAACAAATATAACAAATAAAAAGTTTTGTGTCCCACTTTTCTAAATTTACCCTATTTTGGTCTCTGCTATTGTGAGATGCACTGGTATGTTTAGGATATATAAAGGAAGTGTCAGTGAATGATTAGTTTACTCCTTCAAGGATTGAATCTTTGAGAATGATAACATTATTTATGAAAACTCAATGCCTTGCTGTAGGATTCCAGGTTATTTGATTACCACTTAAAATATCAATTTTCACTAGTTATTTCAAAACACATAGTAGACCATCAAACATAATAATATAACAAAGAAAGAAAGTTTCATATGTCAATTTAGTATCTAACTAGAATATAATTTTAAATTAGATAATTAATATTTTAAAAATTAAAATAATGTTATTATTATTATTATTAAAGGAGAAAGAATATAACCTTGTGAATTCTTTTTGAAATATTATTATAATAATAATAAATTATATTATTATTATTATTATTGAAGAAAGGAATAGCCTTAGTAAACTCCTTCTTATATATCAAAAGAATTTATTGATACAACCACTTTTTAGCTGGAATACTTGCAAATCAAAGGTTGTTGTAGTAAGGATGACTCCAACCTTCAAAACCAAAGTCCTTCTTCTACATATCATAGGCTTTCTTTATTGTGACAAGCCTTTTTAATTATTATGCTTGCCCATAAAACCAGCATAGATCCATCTTAACTATGGCTCTACCAAGAGGGATCAGGTTCTCTTGGGGTGCAAGCCCCTTTTTATTTACAAAAATTTCTAATAAGTATTCCTACTTGGGAGGGAAATGACCAACTTGCTTAAGTAATTTCAAAATAAGGTAAATATTAGTAGAAGAATGAGCCAAGTAATATTAATAATCATATAATCAAATAGTTTTCCAAAAATTGCTTTACTCGTCTTTCTTTAAAACTAATAATGAATATTAAGAGCAGTTAATGAGAAAAATAATCCATATAGAATTTTAAAATCTAGATTTCTAGAGTAAATTGGAACTTGAAAAACATTTAACCATCAAATGAAGATTTTAAATATTTATCCAAATGTTTTTTAGAAATGACTTGTTTTTCTCTATAACTAAAAATGAACATTTACATGTTAGGGTTAACCAATGACTTGGGAATGAGCAAGGATGTAAGTGGTTTAAGGCACATGGTTTTAGTGGCCCCTGGTTTCTTGCTAGTTGTATTTGCATTTAAAGAACCTTATAAATATGGTTGTAATATTCCATTGTAATGTGTCAAAGTGAGTAGGAGAGATGCTCTTGGCAACCTTGGCCGACCAATAATAAATGTATTATTGAAGTCTTGGCAGCCTTGGCCCACCAATAATAAATCTATTATTGAAGGTTGGTTTTTCCCTACCAGGTTTTCTAAGGTAAATCTAGTGTTGCTATTATAATCGCTATTATTTTGTAATTTATTTTCTATCACATATTTTATTCCTAACATTATGTATTATAAGCCGTCATGTTATAAGTTTTTTTATTTTTTACTTTTATTATTATTGTTTTTTTATTTTTTACTTTTATTATTATTATTGTTAACGCAAAAAATTGCTCAACTAGCTCTACATGGTCCAAACCATATACAACATCTTTTTCCTATCTTTTTTCCCTCTTTTTTGACCTCCATAACTATGTTTTAACCTTATGCTCTCTCAAAAAGCTCAAAAATATCAAAAAGGGCCTAAAAACCCCCAAAAGGGCTTTAAAAACCCTCCAAAGAGCTAAACACCACAAAGGGGATTCAAACCCCCCAAAAGGGGGCTAAAAGCCCTCAACCCTAAAAGAGAGAAAAGGACAAGAAAAACTATAAAATAGTATGGATGTACCCATCACAAGATTACCCAATTATTCCTTTGCCATATTTTTCTATCATTTGTGAGTACGGTGAGAATCATTTCTCTCACAATACCCACCTTGTACGTTGAGGTACTCTCTGTACCATTAAGCCTGTGGAGAAGCGATACCATCCAAGCCAGGGCACGGTGGCCCCATTTGAAGGTATATTTGTCCCATCTTGTTTATTTTAGTTTAATAGTTTGTTTATTGTTTATTATTGCTAATCGTTTGTTTGCAGCTTGCTTTCTAACCATTTGGACTCTACCCTTCTGTCCCTTTGACAGAAGGGAGCTGCATTAGCACGTAGCCAGGGTTTTTACCCGGCTACAATTATTTTTATTGAGAGGACATGTGCCATGTCATTGTTACAGATGGGACACATCTCACCCATTTGAGCTATAGAAAGCGCCTCTCGACGCAATAAAATGGTTCTCTTTGTAAAAATTTAGTTATTATTTTTAAAGATGGCATTGAATAAAGAAATGGGTCTCTTATTATTTTTAATGATGGCATTGAATAAAGAAATGGGTCTCTTCTCAATTTATAAATTCGCTTGATTTTAAGTAATAAGTCTACAAAAGGTGCATTAATGGAGGAATGAATGAAACCGTTATCCTAAATTTGTTGAATCACGACATATCCTAGATTTCTTGGATCAACACTAGTATGATATGATTTTGAAGCGAGTATCCTAAACTCTTCATTCATTTTTTCGAATCACGACATATCCTAGATTTCTTGGATTAACACTAGTATGATTTTGAATCCAGTGTCCTAAATTCTTGAATCATTTTTCAAATCACGCATATCCTAGATTTCTTGGATCAACACTAGTATGATTTTGAAGCAAGTATCCTAAATTCTTGACTCATTTTTCTAAATAAAGGAGTAAATATTTTCATGTTGAGGCCATCTTGTCCAAGAGACTTTATCAGAGGGGAGATCTTTAATTTATTTTAAGTTTATCTAGCTAAAGAGGGGACATTTTGGAAATGATAATGCTGGGGCTTGCTCATAGTTCCAACGACACTCTTAAGTTGTCGTCTTTGATAATTTGGCTTTTGGTTTTGTTATGAGTCAATTCTTCTTTTTCGCTTTACATACTTATCAAAGATTCTGGAATTTTCATCTTCCACTTTATCCCAACTTAACTCTAAAGCATTTTCAAAAAGATTCTCTCCTTTTGATTTAAGTAGTTCAAAATCTACCATCCTATAAACCATACCCACTATTGGTGTAATTTTCTAAAGAATTTAGTATTTTCATCTCCCTCTATATCCCAACTAAAAGTATCCCTAATTCAAAATCTACCATCTAAAAAGCCATATCTTTCAGAGTGGTATTATAAAAATATAACTAGTATTTTCAACTTTCTCTTTATCACAAACTTTACCATCATACTCATGTTCCTATGTCCCTTTCCTTTAGTACATGGGACTAAACAACTCACCTTATAACAGTTTTCCCTTTCCTTTAGTACACGGGACTAAACAACTCACCTTATAACAGTTTTCATTTTGACAAGTTACTATACTCGAGGAAGAAACTCATTATATTCTCATTCTCATGTAACCACCACCTAACTTGATATATATATATATATATCCTCTTTCTCTCACTAGGAGAATTTATAACTAACACTTTATTAGATGCTCTCTGCCCCCAAACTTCCAACTGACAAGTGAAATCTTTACAGTTCTTGATGTTAGGTTTCGCTCCAACATCTAAGACCTTGCTTAGTTGAGGGTGATTTAAGGAACGACTTTTGTTCAATGTGCTTTATATTTTAAATGAACGTGAACATTATATTCTCATTTTCATGTAACTACCACCTAACTTGCTATATATATATCCTCTTTCTCTCACTAGGAGAATTTATAACTAACACTTTATTAGATGCTCCCTGCCCCAAAACTTCCAACTGACAAGTGAAATCTTTACTGTTCTTGATGTTGGGTTTTGCTTCAACATCTAAGACCTTGCTTAGTTGAGGGGTGATTTAAGGAACGACTTTTCTTCAAGGTGATTTATATTTTAAATGAACGTGAACTTTAGAGTTGACCTGTAGTCAGAGTCAAACGTGCAATTGAGGATCAAATTTAAATGTTGGTCTCCTTCTGGACCCTCCACGTTCATAGGCTAGGCACAACTAAAAAGAATGATAAACCTGAAGCCAATGAGATCACCCAATAAATAATTGTTTTACACAATCTCATTTCTACTGGGAAATAGTCCAACAAAGAGAGGTTTAGATTCTGATGGAAGGACTGGAAACCCATGTTACAAGAAATTGACAAATATGAGTAATTTTGTCATTCTTCTAGATTTCTTGTCTCTAATCTGATCGGGTTGGTCAAAATCCCCCAAACAAAGTACTCGCTTGTTATAGAAATTTTCTCTAAACATCAACTGCAAAATAGTTTTCCAAATATCATCTGTGTATAAACATTAGAGGAACATAAACAACAGTATTGACCATGTTAATGGAAGTTATTTCCAATTAAGCTAAACCATCCACCACAAATCTTAATGCAACAAACTATTTGCAGAGTGGAACACGATGCTCCTATTGAAAATTTTCCAGCTACCTTATCTCCATTACAAATCTCTAGATGACATTCTGTCTAGAACATTAACTACGGCTTCAATGCTCGGAACACCCTACTGAGTTACTTTGAAGATTTCTTAGTTAGAGACGTTGAAATCCCTCTCAGATATTCCAAAGCAGTAACGTAAACCTCCAAAACAAAGCAATATAAAAAAAAGTTAAGTTAAGCTTAAGAAGGAAATGTTCCTCCCTCCGTCCCCTAAGAATCAATCTATCAGGTCCTCAAGTAGACTTGAGTTTTCACCACCAAAGGTACAATTGTCTCTGTCATGTCCACTTGCTATTCTCATGAGTTCTGATTACCTCATGTTACGAATTATAGACAATAGATTGATGTTTGATTGCTAACTAGTCTTAGTTGTTAATGTTGATGTTTTATTTGCATACTCTGTACCAATGTCCAACCATCTCTTGAGATGTCTTAAGGGGACAGTGTCTTTAGCTTTATTCCCCTGAAAATCTTGTATCAGATTGTCTACTTGACCCTAAAGAAGATGAAGAACAAACATTCGATATCTGTACAACTGGTTGCTTGCACATGTTATATTTTAATTCCACAGGTTCCTCACCCTGTAACCCACTACTGCTTTGTAAGTAGGAACAAAAGCTCCTCAGCTGGCCAACAAAGTGGCCAACAAACTGAAAGGCACTCTGTACCAATCTATCACCTCTACTCTTCACATGCTATTCAAGCATTTCACGAGGGGTAGAAGTAATCTGTCTAGAAATACAACGTCTCGTGAGACAAAGTAAGGGCACAATGCGAGATAACTTAAACTTTCATAAATACAGAGATATAAACGAAGAGCTTCCTTTACACACATGGGATTTCGTTTTTTTCAGAGATATAAACGAAGAGCTTCCTTTACACACATGGGATTTCGTTTTTTTCATGAGATATTTCAATCAATGATGCAAAATTAGGGAAATGGCCTATAAATTTTTTTTTAAATAAGCAGGAAACTGAACGCATAATTCGAAGCTGGATGCATGATTATAATAGTTAAGGTGGCTGGCTACTCATAGAATTGAACACTTGATAAAACCATTCAGATTAAGGAGAACCAGCATACAAACAATTTCATTACAGATAATAAGAAAGACAAATCATATTAACCATATTACACTGACAATAATCAATAGGTAGTCCACATGAAAAATGAAATATTATTATTAGAATAGAACATCTGATAAAACCATTCAGATTAAGGAGAACCAACATATTCAAACAGTTTCATTATAGAAAATATAAGAATGACAAACATATTAACCATATTACAATGACAATATATCGATAGGTAGTAGAAGCTTGAAAAATAATGGAGCATATAATACCTCAAATACAGATTTCCAAAACAAAATCATGCATTTCTGCACTTGGTGTCGACTTTCTCTTTGTGGCTTGGAAGGTCATTATTAGGAAGCTTGAAAAATAAAGGAGAGTAATACCACAAATACATATTTCCAAAACAAAATTATGCATGTAATTCTGCACTTATTAGGTGACATTCTCTTTGTGGCTTGGAAGGTCAATATTAGGAAGCTTGAAAAATAAAGGAGCGTAATACCACAAGTACATATTTCCAAAGCAAAATTATGCATGTAATTCTGCACTTACTAGGTGACATTCTCTTTGTGGCTTGGAAGGTCAATGTTAGGAAGCTTGAAAAATAAAGGAGCGTAATACCACAAGTACATATTTCCAAAGCAAAATTATGCATGTAATTCTGCACTTACTAGGTGACATTCTCTTTGTGGCTTGGGAGGTCTACCACCTCTACTCATGCATTTACATGTAAACATATATTCAAGTCTTTCACAGGGGTAATTCTGAAATTTAAACTAAGCTATTTGGAGATACATGGTCGAAAGACAATGACAGTGACAATGATCAATAAGTAACCCACATAAAAAAAATGAAATATCATAATTAGGGAGCTTGAAACATAACAGAGAAGAATACCACAAATACACACTTCCAAAACAAAAGCATACATTTATAAAGGTCGTTCATCTGTAACTGCTGTGAAACATTGTCCATTTCCACTTTGTGGCACCGTCTACTCATGCAATTGCATGTAAACATATTCAAGTATTTCACAAGGGCAATCAAAGATAGTTGGAGTTTGTCTACATACTATGTGGGCAAGGAGATCTCCCGGGGCAAAAGAAGGACTATCAAAGATAAATAAATAAAGAGCTGTTGCTCTAACAGATATGATTTCATTTTGTGCATTGAAATTTTATAATGAATGTTTCATTCATTATATGACATGAAGCTGGCTCCTCATAGCATATAACCATCTGATAAATCTATTCACATTAAGGTGAACCAACATGCAAAGGACCATAAGTAGCCCACATCAAAAATGAAATGGCAAGCTTGAACGATAGATGACAGAGCACTTGCATGTGGCAGTTGCCAAAAAAAAATAACAGTGTAACATTCATTTCAAATAATAACATTACACAAATATGTGGACATTCATTCTACAACCCCATAAAAAAACATAACAACAACAAAATAAAAGTTTCCCCCATACCTGTTTTCACTCAGCATTCACTACTAGTCAAAATTAACATTCAAGCCAAAAAGTAATTCATGTGCAAAACTAAAAGTGGGACATGAGATGAAACAAATTTAACTTTTACAACCAGACAAGGCAACCCTTGCATATCGTCAATAATTGCTTCTATCTATTGGGCGAGCCACACAAAGCAATCCTAACTCAATGTGCAAGCAATTATTTCATAGATATGAACAAAATAAAAACAGATTAGAGAATTAGATTTACAAAGACAAGGCTATTATAAAACAACTAGTAAATTATGATTACAGAGGATAACCAAAGAAATAGAAGTACTCGTAAGAAAAATGATGAGCCCGAGCATGAATACAAAAATCAATAAAAAAATTGCTTTCTTCTTCCATCCTTAAGCAGGAGGCAAGTGAATTACATATAACCAAATGAATAATAACATTAAATAGGACAGGGGCATATGGTGTCTGAAGGCACCATAGTGGGAAAGAATATCCAACAACTAAGCCAAAGAACAAAATAAAAAGATATATCTTCTGCTACAATGTTCTGCTCAAGTTTATCCGACCCCACCTGGCCTAAACTAGATTTTATCTTCTCCATTGACGCATATTCATCATGCAATTCCTCCATATAAATAACTCCACCGTAGCTTTGATAGAAACTCTTTTCTGAGGGCACAGGTTTCTAGTCTTTTTCAATACAAGACAATATGCTGTAAAACAAACACACATGCTGCAAAAGGAATAGCATGTGTGAAATCTATAACAAAACCCATGCTCTTGGTTTTGTTGACATCGTGGCGACAAAGAATGTCGCCACCACTTTCTACTGTTTATAGAGACTTTTCCTTTCTATTCTCATAGCTTGCTACATCCGGTTCATACCTTTATTTTGATAAGAATCCAGATTCCATACTCCTTCCAGCAATCAGAAATGCTTCGTACTTCTAAGTTCTTTACCACTCTGCCAAGCAGTTTCTAGGTTTTGCAACCTTCTCTACAAGTTATCTGGGACTCAAGAGTTGCAGTCCTTTGGACTGGAATTCATGCACTACCTAAGACTAACAGGAATGCATGCATTTTATCATTTGTTGGGGCTTGCAGGAAGAGTAATCTCCTGAAAAACTCGGAGCCTCCTCTGAACCTTCTCCTCGTGGCTACTGGGATTGGAATCACAGAGGGCAGCCAATATGGCATCTTCAAACTCCTGGTTGTCAGGCCAGGGATCAGCTTTATCCTGAAGTGGAAGGGAAATTGAATTGGACTTTGTGAGAGATCTGCTCTGAATTGGTCGAGATTGGAGCTGAGACTGAAGTTGAAGTTGAGGCTGAAGATGAGATTGCGGGTTATGAAGGACATCGAGCTCACCATCCACACTCCCAAAAGAGAGGGAACGCCTTGGTGGAGGACGGTTTTCGTTGTGGAATCCAGGTGGTCTGTTTTTGGCATTCTTAACATTTCCAAAAACCTTATTCTCTAATGAAGAAGAAGTACTCTTCTGGTCATTTGTTCTGTCCAGTGTGAAAGGCATCCTATCTTCAATGCCTTGCTTATTCCTCGAGAAAAACGGAGGTGCAGCACTGTTCAGGGCACGATCTGCAGTTGAAATTGGAGGGCGAAGTGCATGTTTTGAGCCCCCATTTTCTTTGAGACATACTTGCTCTAGCTTACGCCTTAGTATCTCTGCATGACTCTGCGTTTCAGGACCACCCACATAAGGAGGTCTATTCTGTACTGGCACTCCAGGGATGTTAACATTTGCATTTTCATCGGCAAAGGCTTGTGCGTCTCCATTCTCTTCCCAGTAACCATTGCTGAGCACTGAGAACTGGGAATTAGGTACTTCTGCCAGGGCTAATTGAACTTTCTGCTGTTGGGATGTGCTCTGCAAAGGCCCAAATCCCGCTGTTGCCATAAATGTGGCTGCTTCATCCCCCACTGGATTCCTACACTGCTGGTTTTGGGTTGTTGGGTGTCTAGGGCAAGGCTGAGGTTGCCATACAGAGGACTCCAGAATATCAACAGCTTCAAAATCTAGATTTTCTTGGGAGAAACTAGAACAGACTGACTGTGATTCTAGCTCTATGAGCATCTCCTGAGCTCGTTCATATGATCTGAGATGGGAATCGAGGCCCCAAGGCCCATCTGAAGCAGGTTTTACACACTGAAGCATAGCTTTTGCCTCTCCAATTCTCCCCTGCTTCATTAGACAAATTCCGAGATTACACATTTTATTGTTGTCCGGTTCAATGGACAGAGCTTTTCTGTAAACAACCTCTGCGGCAATATAGTTATTCTGCTGCATGTAAGCCCAGCCCAAGTTACCCTGCATACAATGGCATAACATTAACATTGTGCCATACATAAAACATATAATTCATTATGCTACATTAAAAGAACCAACTCATACCAGCAAGCGAGTGGCCTCTTGTTCAATTGAGACCTGAAACTTCTTCCCCTGAGATCTAGCAGTTTTAGTCCTTTTTCCATTGAATGCCATGCCTTGATGAATCAAATTCAGCTTGTGTTTGAGCAAGGCTATTTGATCATCTAGTCTTCCACATCTCTGCAAATAAATGATGAACACTACTATCAATATATAATGCCTACAGAAAGCAGATATTCGAGCTTATTAGTTACTAAAGATACAGGTGGGTTGCTGTGGCATTTGTGTAGTTGGGTTTCTTCAATATTAAAAGCATGCCAATGTTTCAAACTGCAGTCCCTCAGGGCTAGTGTTTTTAGAAACACTTCCCAAACATCCACACATGAGTGCCCGATCTTTTCTGGTTTTGAGCTAACAAAGCTCAGGGCTAAAACCACTATATGCTTATTAGGTAACCACTTTCTCATCAACATTAACATTATGCCATACATAAAGCATAGGCTTCATCATGCTACATTAAAAAGAATCAATTCACACCAGCAAGTGTGTTCAAATTCCGAAAAAGTGCTCAAATGAGGTGGGTAGGGAAAAGGTGCTTACACCTACCTTCATTGAGTTGTTGTCGAGGTTGAGAAAACCAAAGCACGAGTGCTCTTATCTTTTCTGGTTTTGTGTTAGCAAAGTTCAGGTAACCAGGTCTATACTGCCTGCTGACAAATCCAATGAAGTTGTTCAAAAATGGAGGTGGGCGGGCGAATGGTGGAGGATAATAATCTGCCTGAACTTTGAAAAGAGGGGCAGGCCTTACCTGTTTGGACGCCAGATTACGCTTTCACATGTCAAGAAAATTGACCAAGCACGAATGCCCTGATATTTTCTGGTTTTGTGCTGGTAAAGCTCAGGGCTCAAACATAACTATGTGCTTATAAGGTATCCACATTCTCAATGTGGATTGAGATGTCTGTGATGCTTGCTAACAAATCCAATAAAGTTGCTCAATAATGGAGGGTGGGTAGGAGAATGGATGAGACCCATAATCTGCCTCTGCATGCATTGCCAAGAAAAGAGGGCTGGCCTCACCTTACCAAGTTACCTTTAAGGGTTCCGTCTAACACCTACCTACATCGCCCTAACCTTACATTCTGTGCCTGTTAGTATGTTACACAATTGCTATGGAAATCATTTCATATAAAATTGACCTCAGTCTCCTACAGACATTGCTCTAAACTTATAATCTGTGTTTGTTCCACAATGGTCTGGTCTCTGGAGATCAATCCATATGAAAAGTGACCAACAAAAGGCCTAAGGCTCCTTTCATTGAGATGAAGTATCCTAGTCTGTGTACTTGGAATTCCACAAGGATTTTGATGTTTCCTTCAATGAAGGATGCATTCGAAGCAGCTTTTAGTCATTTGTATGAAGCCTACAGCGCATGTATACTTTTTTAAGATCCCATCCCCTGGTAGGCTAGTTCCCTGAAGTTAAGAACTAATTCATAAACGAACGAATACAATAAGCATGGCATCCTATTATAAACATGGGTAAGTTTTAACCCTATCATTTAAAAATTCATTGCTTAACTTTGATGTTTCCTTCTGGTAATGGAGGATGCATTCGAACCATCTTTTATTCATTTTGCTTCATGGACCGACAGGATATGAAACCTACAGGATGAGTATATGACTTTGACATCCCATCCCCTGGTAGGCTTGCTGCTTTAAATTGGGAATGATTGACAAAATTACAAATAACAACATAAAGCAGGACATCCTGTTATGAACTCGGTTTAACTCTGTCATCGGAAATCCTTTGCGGACAATAAGCAATTTTACTTGGGTTGTCCAGTGTCTAGCCTCTTTATCCTGATATTAATCTAGAGAAACCAGTTGACATCTTGTAAACGTTGCTAACTCTGTAATATAGAACTTCTTTGTGGGCAATAAACAGTTTCCTTTGGGCTGTCCAAGAATCTAATTTCTATATCCAGATTAATCTACATGAACTAGTTGGGTGCCCTGTTTTGTACTAAAATAAAAAGGAAAAGCTAATCTACTTATGAAATTTATCTACTGAAATAAAAAATGAAAAAGGTCAAAGAGAAAGAAAGAGAAAAATAGTGTTCCGAGTATTGCTTACCTTGTAGAGATCCAGCAAGACATTGTTAAGGGACTCTTGTGCTTGGTCAGAGCATCGATTACGCAAAGACTTGATAGCTTCAATAGCCTCTTCTGGCCTATTTTGTTGTTTCATCACAATGGCCATGTCCTTGAGAGCACTGTCAACCCGATCACTGGCATTGATTGCTGCCCAGAAGAGGGCAATTGCTTTGTCAGGATCCTTGTCCACTAGCTGCAAATTCAAATCCCAAATTCAATCCATGAGACTTGTCACGTCCCCATCCCTCAGACCGACGAAGAGGACGCGACCAACGCCAAGCATACGGGCAACCAGCCCCATGAAGATAAACAAAAGAGATCAATGCTGAAATTAAAAGCTTAACATGATACACAATCCATCATTTTACACGCACACTTACTCAGTGCAGAATTCTTTAATCATACAACGGAAGCAAACATACATTCCGGCATTAATCATGTTCATCATTTCTCACGAAACAGTATATAAATTGTAGAGATGAAGTAACCAGCATCACTTATCTTTCAATGAGGAACTCGCCCGCAACCAGCTACGTCGCTGCAACGTTCCACCCAACCATAGGCCAGCATGCTTGTCAATCTCTCAGCAACACTGCCACCCCCGAGATGGGCATGATTCCTCCAAGGATAAGGGTCAACGCAGGCTTACACATAGCCAGGGGACACACTCAGCAAACCAACACAGCTGGTTTTACCAAGCCATCAACAGATCGGCCAAGCCAGCACAATCCAAGGGACAACCACTGCATACCAGCAGCAAAACAACCCTTCACAGCCCTGTGAAGAAGGTAAAGACAACCAGGGATAATCCCAAACAAACGATGAGACACAGCTCAAGTCCACCGGACAACGCAGAGTTGTTCTTGGCCCTAACATGGCCAAAACAACTCAGCAACAACACCCGACCCAGGGTGCATCAGCAGCCCAAACTCACAGTGAATGATGGCCACAATCCACAGTCTCAACAAAGGAGAAACTCAGCAAACATACCTGGAAACTAAGAGCCGTTCCACATCCAAGAGTCCCCAGCACGCACAATCCTCAAAGTAAACGCTGAAGGACTTACACAGACATAAAAGTGGGGACAGAACAACTCACAGCCTGTGCGTAAAGGAAAAGACGCAGCCCGGGCAGAGCATGGATGAACACACATGCACAATCCGAAGTGGAAACAGAAATCGGACTCTCAACAGTCCCCAAACATTGTGGGAAAACACAACAGCAACCCAAATCGTGGGTGAAACCAACAGCAAGCAGAAAACATGGATTAAAGCCACGGCTATGACACATACTAGTGGAAATCAAGCCCTTGAGGCCGTTTCACCTGCTCGCTACGTGCACAACCAAAGAATACCCGCAACTGGAGAGTGAGGATGAACAGAATGCCTCTCTGCGTGAGGATCCCAGCCTATGTGCATGAATCGACCGACCAACGTGAGGAAGAACTGACCAAGGAGGGAACGAGCAGACCATAATCGTGAAGGTGAAGACTAGGCGTGTGAGGAGATGAACCGACCTCCGCATGGGAGTGAACAGCAAAACGTGAGGGACCAACAGACCATGGGAGAATGGGGAAATCATGCAAGAGAAGATTGGATGCAGTCATGGGTGGAGTGGGCATGTGGGCAAGGGACTGAAAGTCCTACCACCCCACTCCCAAAGGCAATAACTGCCTCAACCACCAGCCATAACTGCCCCCCAACAACAAAACCAAGCCATTGAAGAGGTTGGTGAAACAAGAAAGGTGGCAAAACAAACAAGGTGGCAACACATGGGTTTTTCCTCCATAGACCAAGGTTTGACATCCCCCACCCCTTATCCTTTGGAACCATGCCCTTTTCATTCAACGTTGCACTGCAGTAGCTGGTTGTGGTTTTAGTTTTAATTGATGTGCGTGTTTACATGATGCCAAATTATAATGTGCCAAATAGCACGACATACCATCGGCAACTATCCCCATTGCCAAACCTACACCACCAAATCGATGGTGGGGATTTTGCCTTTAGCTCCTCACCACGATTATTTATATTATATACATCATGTAAACGGGGTCAAAACCGGGGACATTACATTCCCCTCCCCCTTGGAATAACACCGTCCTCAGTGTTCTATTACATATATACAATACATATACAATTGCACATCAAAATTTCAAAACTCTGCAGATCTGTCCCATGTTCAATCATTTATGTTGAACGTTCAAGACCAAGCCCTTCAGCTTGCATGGACTTCTCCTGCTGGTTCTCAGCTTCCAGCTGATCCCGAAGTCTAGGAACTTTGCGGCTATTGCCTTCATCATGTTCCCTCATTGGGCAGTCCCGACGTGAATGATGTCCTCCGCATCTCCAGCATCTCACTAGCTGCTTCATCTTTACCTGCTCAATTTCCTTTGAGTCTTCATGCCTGGACCGTTTCCTATCGGGTCGCTTGGACAATTGTCCCGTTGCTGATCCACCTTCCTTTCCTTTGCCGATTGCTCCCAGAAGGCTTTTCACCTCCCTTTGCAAACCAATAGACTCTTGCAAAATCTGGTGGTTCATTTCACTCTGCCTTCTCTGTATCTTGAGCATCTCCCCAAGGTTCTCTTGGGTCTTGGCAATCATTTGAAGGAGACTTCCAACTAAGTCCAACAACTTTTGATCTGCTGCCATTGTCAATGTGCACCACCTGGTTTCACTTTTCTCACCTGTGAAATGCACCATTGAAATTTTATCAAACCAAGCATAATATAGACATTAAAATCAGTCAGTTAATTACCCAATTGGCATGACAATCCAAGCCTCATCAAGGAGACTTTCATATTTTTCATGCCTTCCCAACAGGCACACGAGCTCATTCATGTCCATTCTTGGGCAGGGAATTAACTATTCCAGCATTCACAATTCACTTTAAGCAAATACACACATCCCATTCTCAATCATACATGCATTCAACAATCCTTTGTTTTTTACAATGCATAAACACACACACACACACACACACACACACACACACACATATATATAATCAAAAGGCAAGAGAGAGCAGTAAGAGTTTTTTTTTTCCCCTCTTTGTTTTGTTCCACCCTGGAACCCACACCATCGTAGTGGCTTTTCATGCTCTCAGCCTCTTTCACTTCACCGTGAATGCTGGACCAATCCTTCTTGGTCATGACACTTAGTGTCTTTGGTCTATTCCAGACCTCTAAACCATGGAGTCTCTCCACATGGTTTGTCTCGGCTGTTATGACTCCCCCGTCTTACTAGCAACTTTTTCATTTCCGCTCATTCCGAGCTTTCCGAACAGTCACATGTCCACATGCACCTCTAGGATGCTCTCATAGTCCTCGCTTCCAGCAATACCTATGTCCAAACATTGAATAAATTCACATGTTTAGTTTATTCTCATTAGTTTTATCTTGTTCTATAGATAAAACATCATAACCAGATCATATACACAAGTATATTCACAAGCAAAATAATCCAATACTTATCTGTATTGTGCATTTCCTCGTTCGTCCACAGGATCCTGCTTCGCTTTGCAAGCCTTGGGATCGCCTATGGACTTAGATGTTAGGTCAGCACACAGGCTTCTCCTCAACACCAAATAATTAATGTCTAGCCAGTACATCCTCATGTCGACTGGGCTTGGAACTTTATCATGACCATTTCCAGGTCTAGGATCTACTATGGATCCTCAGGCATATCACAGCCCAACATACACTTATACCAATAATACACTTATACCAACCATTTACCTTTTACCTTTAGGGTGCAACACCCAACTGCATCTATTTAGCCTGTCAACACAAGCAACACAAGCAATACAAGCAAACTCATCAGCGTTATTGCTTTAAAAACCGTAATCATATTTCATATCACTCACTATCAAGTATTGAGACACCAGGAGTGCATCCACTCCCTAGAGTGTAATCAATATTGAAAACCCTTTCATGATCCAACATCGAAAAAGTGTGCACCCATTCTCGGTGTGTGCCATGTAGGTC
The DNA here is from genome assembly GCA_001517045.1 of Pseudotsuga menziesii. Taxonomy (NCBI): domain Eukaryota; kingdom Viridiplantae; phylum Streptophyta; class Pinopsida; order Pinales; family Pinaceae; genus Pseudotsuga; species Pseudotsuga menziesii. Next base: position 419,540 of record LPNX010918323.1, on the reverse strand, counting down.
CTATTCATACTCAAGCAATCGGTCATCATGGAAATAAAACCAAAACATGTTCTGCATATGGAATTTAATAATTAAACATGCATATTCATAGCAAGGGTCACAGAACACTTATCCATTTGCCGTCGCAGTATGCCTTTGTTAAGGAGGAATGGAGGCTCCTTTCCTGAGTTAATAGTCCCTCAGTTAGCCACCCCAACTCCTTTTTACATTTCACATTCACACATGTCTTACTGACATAACCCATACCATCTCACTCATGTTATTACCAAACATGTAGTGCAGATGAGACATTTCAAAATGTCTAATGGCGTTTCACCCGAAACCCATTTCCAAGATAAGGGAAAACCTTCCCATGAAGTTTGGCTCTTGCAGGTCATCACACATGATCTTCCTACAGTGTGTATCCCTGACACATTCATCAAATAGCCAAACAGTCAATCATTACCTGATAATACAATCCAATTGATCGTTCCATAACCAAGCAATGACATTGGTAATCAAATTCAATAAGAATTTGCAATTCTATCTACTACAGAAATTGACTTGCTCAATTGTGGGTCTCTTGTAAGCAACATTACTATGCCCATTATAATTTTATGCTTACTATCATAACAGGAATACCCACTTACCAGGCGTCCCTCCTGACACAATCTCATACAAGCCAACAATGATTAGTAGTCATTAGCAATTTCTTAAATCCGTAATTCACAATTCCAATTTAACAACCCATACCAACTACTTTTACAACTATGAGACTCTGCTCATAAGGTTTGGCTCTTTTACATGGTAGGTTCTGGTATAGGTCAGGGTCTTACCTCTCACTGCCATGCTCAAAATAATCTACCTGAAACATGAGTTTCAATCAACCAAACACAATCTTATACAAGCCAACAGTGGCTAGTGGTTGTCAGTAATTTCTTAAATTTGAAATTCACAATTCCAATTTAATAAGCTCTTTCACATGGTAGATTCTGGCATTGGTCAGGGTCTTACCTCTCATTGCCATGCCCGAAATAATCTACCTGAACCATGAGCTTCAATCAACCAAACACTTGGTAAGTCTGGATGCATATAACCTTTTCATTGCTACAATCATCACCGAAGCATTTTCAGAATTTATAAAATTCAGATACTTCCAGCTGTTAGTCACACCAATATATGCCAAGACTCATTTACTTCATGCAATCATTATCATATTAACATTGCAAGGTATAGCCATATCATTCATGCAATTAAATGAAGTGTTTAGATACTCCTTACTTCACAAGCATATCATTCATACCACCTTGCTCTTCAATAGAGCATTTCTAGCAGCCAACCGATCATGACTATCCTGCATTCATAACAACCTCTGAAATGATTCCTGAATTATCATCAATTCACCATTTCAGTCATTAGTTAGTCCGCATATCACATGCATTCATCTATGCAATACATCACAACATTGCACCTACACTTATGTAATCAGTCATTCACACCCTTCATAGGAATACATCCATTGCATAGCTACAAGGTTCATAAAATCTTTCCAATGCCTATCCATTCATGCTATCTTGCATTCAATATACCGTGCACGGCCTAACCATGACTAATTCATATAGGATGCATTACTATAATCAATATCATGACACTTTTCTATGTTCCAACATCCACATGGTATGAGGTCTCTTACCTGTACCAATCCATGGAATTTATCATAAGCAAACTCTTACCTGCCTGGGTCGTACTCACACCCTTGATATGACCAATTTGGTTGGTCCTTTGCAGGAGTTTGTAGAATTTGCTCACCAACTTTTGTCCTGGACTTGTTGCTTTACCCCTTCTCCATAGGGTTGCTGGTCTCATTCATCAGCATCAGCAACATATTCATCCGGGTCCATGTCATCGTTGGTTTTGCCACTAATGCCAACATCAAAGAAATGGTTATCATTAGTGGTTCATTATATATAATTTCCAATATTCTTACCAACATGCAATATCCTATGCATGCAATACATATCCTCATGCATTTCAAGCATAAACTTAGGAAATGTAGTTATAATCAGCAAGACAGGGTTTTAAGAAAAACTTCCATTTTCAAGTCTTTCATCCTAGCATGGAACTACTCTTCCATACAGCACCTGATTGACTTCATAGTTCTTGCTACCCCTGGGCATGCAACTGTCCAGATTTGTCCATTTGATAACAGCGGCCATCATCAGCACTTTGCTGCTTCATACTCAGATTCTGGTCACTTATCCTTGTTCCCTACCGGATAAGCTTTCCAACGCCTATCCACATGCTTCATTTCGACCCTGGATGTGAAAACCACACCACTTCTAAGCATGAAGACTTTCACCAAGTCTCAGGCAAAACACACAACTGTATTTTGGTCCAGAATGCTAACTTCAGCCACCTCATTTCCGATGCACCATTCATATTTTATGAATTTTGGGTCTTACTAATTTTCCCAAAGCATAGAATTCTCTTTTCACAAGAACGATTGTCTCAAGGGACGACGGGGGTCAAGGGGGCTTGTCCCCCTTGTGGCTTCCCTACGCCACTGCAGGGCGGGTCGAGGGCAGCGCCCTCATTTTTTTTTTTGTAAATTGTTTGTTTTCGCACAATCTGGCGCATAAGATCGCTGCCTCTTTTCTCCTTTTCAGCCCTGAAATTTCACTGAAAAACAGCTGAAAAATCCCTCTGAAAACAGTAGAAATCTGCTGAGAAACCCCATGGAAAAACTCAGAATTTTCCTTTCCTTCTCATCGGCTGTCGGATGTATTTCCACATCGGAAGTCTTAACGCTTTGGCTTCCGCAACGGCGGACGCTCAATCACTTTCTCTTCTGCAACGGCAGCTCTCGAAAGCATTCTTTCTTCCGCAACGGTGGCTCTCGGAAGCATTCTTTCTTCCGCAATGGCGGCTCTCAGAAGCATTCTTTTTTCAGCAACGGCGGCTCCCGAAAGCATTCTCTCTTCCGCAACAGCGAACTGACTTGATCGGCATCGACAGTCCTTTTACATCGGAAGCCAAATGACTTTGGCTTCCACAACGGCGGACGCACGAACACTTTCTCTTCCGACGGACGTCAAAACACTTAGAAAATTTCCGCGATTTTCTTTCCCCGTCGGAAGACTTGGCGGTTTGGTCTTCCGCAACGGCAGACGAGAAACCACTGACTCTTCCGCAATGGCGGAAGTCTTTCCTCGTCGGAAGACTTGGCGGTTTGGTCTTCCGCAACGGCGGATGGGAAACTTCACCAAATTCGTCCGCAACGGCGGACGTCCACTCCGCCAGTTCTTCCGCAACGGCAGAAGTCAATTCCATTGATTGTTTCGATGGGGGGACACTTAAACAAAATTTTCAAAAATTCCTTTCGTCGGCAATCGAATCCATTGTTGCATCGGTGGTTTAGTCCCTTCAGCAGCTGCAACAGCGGACCGGAAACCGCTAAACCTTCCGCTTGTCCAACACTTAGGCGATTTTCTTGAAGTTTTCAATCTGATTTCTGCTGGGCAGGAAGAAGTTCTGCGTCTGTCACTGCACCTTCTTGGCCCATGGAGGCCCATTGTTGCAACCCTGAGCTCTGATACCATACTGTCACGTCCCCATCCCTCAGACCGGCGAAGAGGACGCGACCAACGCCAAGCATATGAGAAACCAGCCCCATGAAGATAAACAAAAGAGATCAATGCTGAAATTAAAAGCTTAACATGATGCACAATCCATCATTTTACACGCACAGTTACTCAGTGCAGAATTATTTAATCATACAGCGGAAGCAAACATACATTCCGGCATTAATCATGTTCATCATTTCTCATGAAACAGTATATAAATTGCAGAGATGAAGTAACCAGCAGCACTTATCTTTCAATGAGGAACTCGCCCGCAACCAGCTACGTCGCTGCAACGTTCCACCCAACCATAGGCCAACATGCTCGTCAATCTCTCAGCAACGCTGCCACCCCCGAGCTGGGCATGATTCCTCCAAGGATAAGGGTCAATGCAGGCTTACACACACTCAACAAACCAACACAACTGGTTTTACCAGGCCATCAATAGATCGGCCAAGCCAACACAATCCAAGGGACAACCACTGCATACCAGCAGCAAAACAACCCTTCACAGCCCTGTGAAGAAGGTAAAGACAACCAGGGATAATCCCAAACAAACGATGAGACATAGCTCAAGTCCACCGGACAACGCAGAGTTGTTCTTGGCCCTAACGTGGCCAAAACAACTCATCAACAACACCCGACCCAGGGTGCATTAGCAGCCCAAACTCACAGTGAATGATGGCCACAATCCACAGTCTCAACAAAGGAGAAACTCGGCCAACATACCTGGAAACTAACAGCCGTTCCACATCCAAGAGTCCCCAGCACGCACAATCCTCAAGGTAAACGCTGAAGGACTTACACAGACAGAAAAGTGGGGACAGAACAACTCACAGCCTGTGCGTAAAGGAAAAGACCCAGCCCAGGCAGAGCATGGATGAACAGACATGCACAATCTGAAGTGGAAACAAAAATCGGACTCTCAACAATCCCCAAACATTGTGGGAAAACACAACAGCAACCCAAATCGTGGGTGAAACCAACAGCAAGCAGAAAACGTGGATTAAAGCCACAACTATGACACATACCAGTGGAAATCAGGCCCTTGAGGCCGTTTCACCTGCTCGCTGCGTGCACAACTAGAGAATACCCGCAACTGGAGCATGAGGATGAACAGAATGCCTCTCTGCATGAGGATCCCAGCCTGTGTGCACGAATCGACCGACCAACGTGAGGAAGAACTGACCAAGGAGGGAACAAGTAGACCATAATCGTGAAGGTGAAGACCAGGCGTGTGAGGAGATGAACCGACCTCCGCGTGGGAGTGAACAACAAAACATGAGGGACCAACAGACCATGGGAGAATGGGGAAATCATGCAAGAGAAGATTGGATGCAGTCGTGGGTGGAGTGGGTGTGTGGGAAAGGGACTGACAGTCCTGCCACCCCACTCCCGAAGGCAATAACTGCCTCAACCACCAGCCATAACTGCCCCCCAACAACAAAACCAAGCCATTGAAGAGGTTGGTGAAACAAGAAAGGTGGCAAAACAAACAAGGTGGCAACACATGGGTTTTTCCTCCATAGACCAAGGTTTGACATCCCCCACCCCTTATCCTTTGGAACCATGCCATTTTCATTCAACGTTGCATTGCCGTAGCTGGTTGTGGTTTTAGTTTTAATTGATGTGCGTGTTTACATGATGCCAAATTATAATGTGCCAAATAGCACGACATACCATCGGCAACTATCCCCATTGCCGAACCTACACCACCAAATCGATGGTGGGGCTTTTGCCTTTAGCTCCTCACCACGATTATTTATATTATATACATCATGCAAACGGTGTCAAAACCGATGACATTACAAGACTTAACCCGAAACTTCACAGATAAATCCAAGTTTGCATGAATAAAACACGAAGCATAAAGACCTAAGATTGCATTGGCATAAAACAGAGAAAAAAATTACCTGAACATGCTTCGCCTTGACATAAGGGGTGTCACCCACAGGGACCTTATGAATGATGTGAAAAGAATTAGCACGGGCCGCAGGCTTCTTCAGAAGAGGCTTCACAGGGCTGCATGGACCAGATTTCGAAATTTGGTGGCCATATGGAGGAACGCTTCTCTTTTGTTGCTGCATATTATTATTGTTAGAATTTATTCCTCCTTGCTTCCTTTTTCCTTATTCAAAGCTGAAAGCTGTGTAGACTCTTACGATTGAAGCTTCTTATTGTGCTTATTGCAATACCAGATGAAGCTGAGCCAAGCTCTCCCTCTCATGCTAATGGAAAGGAGCTCAGCTCGGATGAATGAAATGCACAAAGTCCTCCTGATAGATGGGCTTTTGATAGGGGAAGAGGATGAATGACAAGAAGAGGAGGAAAGGCGGGACATGTATTCAGGCCGTTGGTGTGAAAAATGGACCCGTTGAATTACATTACCGTTGGATGAATAATTAGCCGTTGCAAAAGTAGCCGTTGGATAGATTTTTGGATAACATGCGCTAATTAATTAATAATACTTTAGACAAATATTTTTTTTTCTTTCCCTAGAGGATAATGTTAATTATGCAATTATGTTATTTAAAATAAACTAAAATAAGGTAGTAGAAGTGGTAGGGTCATTCATCCTTCGATAAATAAAACTAGCAATTGCCCCAAGGAAGGTGCAATAATACGCCATGAAGGTAATTGTTAGCGGGTAAGTGAGAACAGGTAGTCTAGTATCTATCATTGCCTAACCAGTATAACCTATTAATAAGAAAAAGAACATCATTGGGAAACACATAAGAATTCCTGTTAACCCGCCAATCTATTTTGAAACTATTTGATATGGATAACCTAGTGGAGAACTTTGTTCACATTTGTCTCAAACATCTTGGTGCCAAAAACTTTACTTCATGCCAAAAATTCTTCAAGATATATGAAGGGAGAGAAAAACTGTTGTTACGAAGAAAATATATTTGCTGCACTTAACTTTTAATGGAGTTAACATCTTCAAACCTAGGAAATTGGTAGATATAGAAGATCTACATAATTGTGATCCTTGGAATCCAAGGATAAAAAATTACAAGTTACATGAATATGATTATTATATAATGATTGGATGCAATGAGGGTTGGTTTGAAGGTCATTGGGGCTTTCAAGAATGATAATGTAAGAAATATAGAATTCCCAATGCGCCTTGTTTTAATCATAAGCAGCCTCTTCTTGGTTATATTGATGGGGTTTCTCAAGAGAGGGGAAGAAAGTGTGAACTAACACTCGAGGTGAATTGCTTGCTCTATAGGCGTTTTTGTTGTTTGCTTGTACTAAGTAAATCTTTTTTTTGTAAATTGTTGGGACTCTGAAATTGTTATTGTCTAGTCTATGCGAAAGGATCAGTTATAGGTGGGTTTGTTGGATGGATGGAAAATCAAGATGAGAAATCTTCATTTAGCATTTGCACACTTGCAATTTCAACATGTGTATCTTGAATTCAATGAGGAAGTAGATTTCCTTTCGAAGCAAGCAATCTCGAGGTTGGAATGGAAGGTTTTATTTTATTTGTGGAACTAGTTGAATGAAGGGAGATTTCTTAAGGATACATTCAAATATTTTAAATTGTTGTATTTAGACTTATGATGAAAAGTTTGAGACTTACCAACATTTTTGAAGCTAAGGATGGTATTTGGAATTCGTAACAATTTTCTTTTTATATATTTTGCTGAGTCATTTAATATAGATGATAAGGTAGTTTTTGTTGATTTTGGATTTCTTGGAAAGGCGAAGTTGTATAGACTGTCTCATGTACAAGTTTTCAGTTGCAGATATGAGATTGATAACAAAAGTACTTTGTTTTGTCTTCTTTTCAATGCAATTGGTGGCACTCAATTTGGAGTTCTAAAACTTTAGGTATAACAATTTTACCTGAGACACTTGTTTAAGGCTAATTTTTGGGCTATTCAAATTGTTTGACTTACATCGTGTGTATCTCCGAAATGGAAACGATCGAAAAGTTGAAACTTGGACACAAGTTCCCTTTTTTTTAAATTGTGAGTTTTGGACCCTGAGGTGTCATAGAAAAAATGGGAGTGAAAATGCCAAAATGACTAATTAAATGTGAAATTTTCAGAATCTCTCTCAAATACTTGATCCCAACTTGGTCTTAGGTCTCTCTAAATCACATGCAAGTATTTATGACATGAAACTGAAACACATGAGATCAATTCACTTCTTTTAACCAATATAGCAATCAAACATAAAAATTGACACAAATTTTTTTGGTCTAATGACCTTGAAAAAATACTTGCTAGAAAACCAGTGAGAGATATAACAGCTTTTATTATCTTCAAGCAATTTACAATTGGTACAATAGATCAATCCAACATAGACTTATCTCTGAGCCAAAAGGCTTTGATGCACAAGTCTAATATCTGAAGGATAGTTGGGTAGTGTTCCCCTTAGACTGAGTGCGTCCCTCTCTTTGACTGTGCCTCTCTCTCTGAAGTTGCTCTTTGATTAGGGCCTCTCGCCCCTCTCTAGTTGGATCACTATCTCGATGATTCCCTCCCTCTCTTAGATTGATGAACTCTATCTAAGGTTATAGTTATGACAATATGGGTTTCTTTAGATCATGGAGAGAGATTTTTGAGATATTTTTATGAAAAGCATATAGATTGGAAGTGTTCCCAAGTGTTCAATTTCTTGTTATATGCCAACCAGATAAAGCATTTGATCTTCTGTGGAATGTTTGAATGCCAAATTTTTGCAAAGTTGTCCTCTATAATTTTTTTTACAATTCTTGTTGTGACATCTTATTGTCCTCTAAATATGTTTGAGATTGTCCATAATTTGATTATGATTTTTAGATGTAATTATTTTTATTTTTTTGTCTTTAATAGATTTAATATTTTTAAGCTTCTTAAAATCAAGGATTTAAATCTAGTTTTTTTAAAGGTTTATGCCTTTTATATTCTAGTAGATCTACACTCTTTGATAATATTTAGATTTGTGCAATTATGTATTTGAAGCAATCAATACCTTCTTTCACTTGGTATGGGGATCATTATAGTGTTAGTGTTCCTCATCAACTTGGCATCACATCCACTTATCAAGTAGTATCATCAACTTCTTAATTGACAATAGGAAAATTTATTACCATATATTTCCTTTTAGTAAGAAGAAATAGTAAAAATCCCAAAGTTCAATTTAAAAATTAATAGTGAGAAACTCAACTTTTGGTTACACAATTCTGATGCATACTTTATAACTCGACATGGTAACTAATATAAACAATATGCTAACCATTGAGGTCGATATGAAATAAATTTATCTCCATTATCAACAAACCCATTAGAATATGTATTTTTATTGAAGATAATGAATCACCTATTGGTCAAACCCATTAGAATATGTTTTTTTATTGAAGATAATCAATCACCTATTGGCCAAACCCATTAGAATATGTTTTTTATTGAAGATAATCAATCACCCATTGGTCTGAATTCAAATTCTCCATGAAGAAGAGGTTAACCATCTTATGTATCAAGAGAAATTCAAATTGTCCATGAAGAAAAGGTTCAACCCTGTTATGCATCAAGAGAATCTATTAGTAAGATGACTTAAACTCACAAAGCTTCTAGAAATACCTATGTTTAAAGTGTATTCTTTCGAGCAAACACAAATGACCACATCTAATTAAAATATTCTTGGATCTAAGTTTGCAAACA
>LPNX010918323.1:302586-397862 GCA_001517045.1 Pseudotsuga menziesii | reverse complement strand
AAACATGTGGATGGAATGGCCTTGCTGTCGAATCTCCACCAAGGACAGCAGGCTTCTCTACAACTCTGGAAGATAGAGAACATTCTTCAACAAGAAATCACAGAATCCAGGCATCTTCAGTCGAATGGTTCCCATTCCCTTTGGTTTAAGACTTGACTTATCTGCAAAGTACACTATGCCATCTATTGTTTCATTAAGTTCTTCAAACAGTCTTTTCTAAATGTCATGTGTGATGTTGCACCAGTATCAAGCAGCCAACAATCTTTGTAAGATGAAAGTGAATTCATTTCATTAATTCCAAGATTACAATGTGCAACAATACAAGAATCAGAAGATTTACTAGCATCTTGGTCATCTTTCTTCTGGTTCTGTTTGTCTTTGATGGAGTCCCCAGTCTTTTCACAATGCTTGCACTGTAAATCTGATCTTTTGTTTTTGCCCCCTCTGCCTCTGAAATTTCTTCTTCCTCTGCCTCTCTCTTTTCCAGAGAGAGTGGCACCAACTACAGATGCCAAAGAGTGCATCTTTTGCAACTGTTAGTGTAATTTACAATAATGACAAAGAGAAATAGAAAAATAATAACCTTGCAAGTCTACAGTCTCTGCTAAGGTGAGTTACAATCTTAATATTTCAACTTCAAGTTTTAAAAATGATACAATGATACAGAAAATATGTTGTTAATAAGATGGGCAGTCTCAGCAATCTCCTTTTTTTCTTCTTCAGGTGACTGATAGGATAACACACAATTGAGATAGTCTCCACTCTATTACAGCGTTCAACGCAATCTTCAGCAAGGCAACAATCTCTTCATGCACAATATATGGTGGTCTCCACGCAGGCAGCAATCTATTATTCTTCAGCATAAACGCAACATACAATATTCTTTAATACGAAACTTTAGCATTCTTCTCAGCTTCCAAGCAGGAAGCTCTTCTCCACACAGCAAAACGTAGCACATCCAGCAGCTCCACGCAGGATGGTTTCTCCATGAGTTCGTTCTACCTTCACGAGCTATGCAGAATAAAATCGTTCTACCTCCACGAGTTGCAAGAAAATCGTTCTACCTCCACGCAGCTGAATGATTGCACGCAGCTGTTCAACGCATTCTCCACGCTGGTCTTCATGCGGTCGCAGTAGCAGTCTTCAATGGATTCTCAGTTTTAAATACTAAGATATCGCAGCCTCATCCTCATCCAGAAATCGAAGCCTCATCCAGAATGCATCCTCTATTCCAGAACGCATCCTCTATTCCAGAAATCGCAGCCTCTTCATGCAGGCTCTCCATGGTGATGGTGATGGTGCACAGCTATATCAACATAGTCTCCTCTTCAATACGTAGGAGAAGTTTCAACGCAGCATACGTGTTCTGAAGTGGACATATGCATATGGATATTATCTTCACGCAGGAATACTTTAATCTTATCACATGTTCTAACTGTCTATGCAACATTTTGCAGAGACAAATACAGTCCTTTTTTTTCTGTACCCTCACGGAGGACTTGAGGTGGCCTCATGACAGTTCTGCACTTTTCTCCAGCAAGTACGCAAAAATACTGAATACTCTATCAAGCAGCTCTTCTTACTGGTAGTCACGATCAGTTTTACAAGAGATATCAAAGCATATACTCAACACATATGGATGCAGCATATATAACTCACATCTCAACACATATATTTAATACGCAACTTATCTAAACTCACAGCTCCAATACACAAAATTAGGGTTCCCACAGATGGCGCCATATTTACTATATATTAGTCAATATATTTTGCAGTCACGGTCCATTTCAACTAGCAAGAAAACGGTTTACCTCCACGCTATTACCGCAGTATTCAATAGGCTCCACGCATTGCTTCACTCACAGGCTCCACCGATACTACACACTCAATGATATCAAGGCACGAGAATGCAGTCAACTAAGTCGAGAATTCTGACTGTGTATTTGCAGGAAGATGGAGTACAATGGGAGATCAAGCTATACGTTATTGAGAGAATTAGGGTTAGGTATAATCTAATTCAGACGTTCAGGGAACTAACAGTAAAAATCCCACAACACAAAACCTCATCAGCATGAAAGGATTAGGGTTTATGATATTGTTCTATACCAATAACGCATGCATGCAGAGACTAGAGGAGAAACGCACACAATGAATGCGACTGGCAGACTGAAGGAGCAGGCAGAATGCCGGGACTGAAATGCAGCCAGGCAGGAGTTATGGCTAATAGCCAGGCTCTGATACCACTTGTCAGGTATAACTCCCGATTTAATGTTATTCCAATGCTAATGCATTCATTTATACATTTCAGGCGGTGGTTGAGCTTCACCTTCCTATGTAACTGTTCAGCTTCCTACATAACTATTTATTTATTTATTTACATAATATAATCCCGATGGATTATATTCTAACAGAATTTATGTATCAACATAAAATAATTTACATATAAGTTTGGAGGGTTAGTTCAATTTAGAGAGATCGCATGTTTTGTTATAGCTGATTTACCACTCCAGGTGAATCACACTTGTATGGCCTTCCCTTGTCCCTCTGCAGACTCCTTAGACCCCTTAGACCATTTTTTGTCCTGTGATGTTTCCTTGACCATCCCTAAAAACATGTGAAAATTCATATACGCGACTTTTAAACCTCTAATTGCGTATATACGCAGGTTTGACCCCTAAAACCGCGTACATCGGGATGTGTGCATACTCCAAATCCTTTTGGAGTTTTCCTTGACATGGATCCGACTCACTTGACTCCTGGCCTTCCATATGCCTTGAGATCGCTCGGATTTGACCTTTCATTACCCCTTTGAAAAGCTATATAAGGAACTCTTTGGTACATTGAAGGCATAAGAGAGAATTGAGAGCAAAGAAACTATAGTCCATTGTTGCCGGAACTTGTGCTTGAGTATGCATCCCTTTGTCCCTTGGAGCAATTTTTGTGTTCTTCCCAAGCTTTCCTTTTGCTTGTGAGCTTGCTATCGAGAGATGGAGGATTGAGGTGGTGGAGGCCCAAGTGGGGGATTCAGTTTCTCTGATTCGCAGATGTGCTAACAGAGGTTGTATCTATTGTAATCTTTGATTTTATATTAATAGAAATATCTTTTCCTGTCCAATAATGTATGTTTGAATGAATATTTTATCCATGGATGATTTCAAATGCTTATACATTGTTGATTATATATGCTAGAATAGATCTAACACCAATATATAGTATGCTTGTCTTGTTTATTTGTTGTTGAGGAAGTGATTTATCAATTCAAGCTGAAGTTGGAAAGCTCAACGGGGATCTACTTTAACTATCCAGAATATGGTACGAGGTTTGATCCTTTAGTGTTAGATATTTAATTTCTATTGCATATTGGAAAGGATTGATTTCTAGAGTCAAGCCATCTATTGTGGTACCCCAAGCCATAGGAATTTCTCTCCATAACAGAATTGGCAACTCTGCTGGGGAGTTCCTAGTAGTTGTCCTTTGGGGGTTTTCTATCGGCATTCAATGACTTTGAATTTCTATTTTCTCTTGTTTTTGTGTCGGGTCTGGGGGCATGTTTGCTTGGTAGTGTCTGATTGGTGTGAATTTTGTCTCAGTTTGTCTGTTTGCCTTTATTTTTATGCACCTTTATTCCTGTATGCGAGTTTTTAACTCATAGTCGTGTATATATGCGGGTTTCAATGCTATTTCTGCGTACACACGCGGGTTTACTGCGAACAGTCGCGTATGCCCTTATTTTTTCCTTCTAGAGGAAGATGGATGGTTGCTGGGTGAAGTTTGATGATTGTTGAGTCTCCTTTGATACTGCTAGAGTATGTATACACCTCTATTTCTTACCAGAGACATTTTTTTTAGGGTAATTTTTTTTTTAAGAATGTTCTTGTCATTTCATTTTCGATTTTTTGTTTTGGGATTAGTGCATTAGATTTATTTTACCTTAGTATTTTTCTTGAGTGCTGCTTGAATGTGCTTGCAGAGTCTGGTGGTTGTAGAGCCATTCTTTTACTTTTATATCTCATTTTTATTTCAAAAAATCCAAAAATATTTGCTTATCATCATGCATTGCATCTTGCATTTTGCACAGTACTTGCATTAGATTTGCTTTGGAGTACTAGTCAGGACTTCATATAGGAAAGCTTGCATTTATCATTTGAAGAAAATTATGCATTTCACGTAGTAGCATACCCTGTTTTTCATGGACACAATGCATTTGCATTGATTGTTAGGTGTGCATTTTGCTTCATGTTGTGTCATAACACCATTAGTTGCATGGCCATATCCCTCTTTTGAGTAATAAAGCCAATTAAAATCAACACTTAATTAAAATGAACTACACTATTTTATTTGATAGGGTTCACTAACAAAATTAGGTTTTAGGGTCTTGGAATAGTTCATTGTGAGTAAATTCTTCAAGACCACTAAACAATAACATGTATGTGTCTGTCTAGGCGAGTGTGTGAAATTCCTTGGTATAACCAGTGTTTCTCAGGATCCTCCTCTCAAAAGGGAGTTAAGCACAAGGCAGTGTGAGCGGTTATTGATTGGGATGACCCCTAGTCATAACTGAGTAGTACCGAAGATATTTCCAGGATTGTATTCGTATTTGGGGGCTCTTTCGAGAGTTTTGGGCTTTGCTACCCTGCCTATATGGTCAATCTCGCCTGCGACTGTCTGCCTGAGCATTGATTATATTGAGGTGACCTTAGTGGCCTTACCTAGGACATCGAGGGGGTACTTTGCAAAGGTTATTCTGCGGGTGTCCTGGCCAGGTTGGGGTCGGATAGCACAGTCGCTTTATGCGTTGAAGCTGGGGGCCACACTAATTGGTTACGTACCTCCGCTTGTTGTGTATGGGAGTCTCAAGCCTCTCCTAGGCGAGACATAACTGCTTCATTCGGAAGCTCACTTATCCTACCCTTGATTGCTTGTGGTTGGATTTAGATTTTATTGGTGATTGCTATGTGCACGTTAGATTTCCTAGGGTTTGCGTAGATAGAGAGTCTTTGATATTTTTTGAGTCATTGTGGATTCGGGTGCGGCTCCTTGCCATTCTCATCGTTTAGCAGGACTTTTTCCTTCTACATCTCCTCCTCATTTGGGAGAGAGAAATAGATAGTACAGGTGGATTACTTCGCACATTGATTCACACACCATGGGAGACCATATAGAAGGTATTCCTGAACCACCTTCTCCCATTCATGTGGAAGATGGGGAGTTTAATCCTAACTATGAGCCTTCACCTGACTTGACTGAGTTAGGTCCTATGATTTCTGAGATAGGAATTTTTCATGATAGACCTACTTACTCTAGGGTTGATTCCCCATTGACACATCATCGGTATGGAATGCCGGAGGATGATGAGACTCATTTTGAACCCGTGAGCACTAGTTATGGTAGTTATGGTATGTCTGGTTTTCCCACACATGATTTGGCATTCCATGTCGAATCTGAGTTTGAGCCTAACACTATGCCTAGGGGCACTCTCATTCCTTACCATGCGGAGAGGTTTGGGACCACAAGTCACATTACACCTTCCATCCCGGCAGTGGAAGCTACATCACATATTCCTCCTAGGTCTAGGGGTAGTGATCCTATTAGGATACCAGATCTGAGACAAGTGACTGTAGGGAATAGCATGTACATAATTACACAGGTCCCTTCATCCTCTGTCCCTAGTTCTTCGAATGTTCACCCTCCACCTCATTCACGTGGTCCTTTGGGCCGGAACAATGCTATGAGTCATGTCCGTACTGTGGTCACTAGACCAGTTGTGTCTCAGGTTTATGCACCGGCCGTTGTTTCGAGAGGTCATGTTCATACTTCTAGAGGTCATATTCCTACTTCCAGAATGTATATTCCTACTTCTGGAGTGTATGTTACTACTTACGGAGTGTCTCATGGGACATCTCATGCGATGACTTATGGACCCTATTATGGGATGCAGTATGGACAGGGTTCTTCACCTTATGGGTGTAGGTATCAACAACCTGCTTACTCTCCAATTTATGGCTTTGTAGTTCAGAATAGTCAAGGTACACCACACTATGGTGCTTCCATGCCACCCTATATGAGTCAAATGGGAGGAGGTCACTATGGTGAAGGCCATGTTGGTTATGGTAATCAGAACTATGTGAATTAGAACTATCAGGGAGTGGTCCATCGACCTAATCATCCTAGGCTCCCTTTCCTCGCAATGCTGAATCTTTCTGACTTGTCGAGATTGACGAACGATCCTATAGCTCATGACCCAGCTTGGCCGACTGTCCCTACTAAGCTTCCCTCGGACATACCCTAATTCGAGGGCAAACTGGAAGAGGATCCGAGCGAACATGTTACTACTTTCACCTATGGTGCTCTTCGAATTCCTTACATCAGGACTCAATCCATTTAAGGCTGTTTCAACGCACCCTGATAGGGCCTGCTGCAAAATGGTATATAGAGCTACCTAGGGGGGCATTCGCTTTGTTCGATGACCTAGCGATGAATTTTCTTAACCACTTCAAGCTACCAGTGCGTTATGACATTGGTACTAAACTCTTGTCGACATTCCTGCAGGATAAAGCCACACATATCTCATACCACATCCAAGAGTGGCGTAGATGGAAGAGGTTAATTAAAGCCTTTATACCGCCAGAATTCCTCCTCGAATGGTTCCTTAAGTCGTTATTTCCATATATAGCGAAGGTTGTTTCTACATCCGGAGTGCAAAATAAGGAACAAGCCATTTTTAGGGTGCATGAACTGGAATTGATTTATGCTCAGTCCGGTTTGTTATATGAGATCATTCCCAATGCTCCGCTTTCTAGTTTCGACCCCAAAGTTAAACCTGGACCACATGCCGATGGAATTGTTGGTTGTGTGAGTACTAAACCTATGGATTTGGTTACAAAACAAGTTATTCAATTGTCAATCAAGCAATCTGCTTCGGGACAAGCCATGACTTCATCTCAACCTGCCCAAACAGCGAGTGTGCTTTCAGTGCAATCGTCAGACCAGAAGGGTAACCAACAGCCTGGACAGAATAAAAAGAAGGGTAAGAATAATCATAAGGGTGGGAATAGGAATGAAAATGATAATAATAATGACAAGAACACCCGTAATGATAGGGGGATAAGCAAGCTAAATGTAAGGTTAAATTTCCTTGCAAGTTGTGTAAGGACGATCACCTCACTTACTTGTGCCCTCGTATCGATGAAGCCTTGAGATTCTTCACACAGGGCCCAGTTGTACTGACTAACCCTTTACCTCACAATCAAAATATGAACTCGAGGACCCATGATCAGTCTGGTGGTGATCAAGATCCACCAGAGGGTAGTGGTCGTGGTTGCATTAACATGGTACGTGCTGCGAAAGTTGTGACCCATGCGAAAGACTATGGTTCGTCACAACCCAGCCCAGGAAAGGAACCTAATCCACCAGGGACTCCTTTGTGTATTGAAAAACCTATGGATAAACTTGAAGCTACACCTCACATTCCTAAGGGAGTCCTTAAGCATTCGAGGCACAATCCTAATGCCCGAGCCGCCCAGAACTATTCAGTTGTCGAGGATTTGGGCCACACTCCTTGTGCGATGTATGCACTAGAAGTGCTTCAGAGTTGTCCTTCACAAAGGAAGGCTTTGCTTTCTGCCCTTGGTGTGAATGATGATAATTTTCCTCCATGATTAAATTTGAAACTGCAGGACTTCAGCCTCGCTTGCCTTACTATGTGTCTCTTTTGATTCACGTAGAATGTCTTAATATGACCGTCAAGCGCACTGTGATTGACGAAGGCGCTACTGCTTCTGTGATGTCTTTATCGTGTTGGAAGGGTTTAGGTTCCCCTAAGTTGTCTAAATCAGTGACCATGTTAACTGTGTTCAATGGGATATCGTTTAGGCTGCACGGGATCCTTCCTTCCCTTAAGGTCCATTTGGGAGGGAAGATCGTTGCGATAGAGGTCGAGGTGGTTGATGCGCCCCTTGATTAGAATCTCTTGCTAGGTAGGAATTGGATGTACAGTATGCAAGCCGTAGCTTCTTCCCTATTTCATGTTGTATGCTTTCCATTTAACGGGAAGATAGTCACGATTAATCAAATGTCATTCAAGAATCCGTCGGTTACCACATCTTCGGGAACTTCGACCCCGATCGTAGAGCACTCTTAGCCAACAACTGGGAGTGTGGGTGTGGGCATGTATCCATCCCTCATGGGAAATTTTAGTTGTCCTACACCGATCCTTATGATAGGGTCTAGTTCTGGTGAGGCTTTGACATCTATGAGATCAGTGTCTTTTTGCACCAGTCATATGGAAGATCCTTGGATTCTTCCTACACTGAGTACTCCGAGTGAGCCCATCGTGACGGACGTGCTGTTACCTACAACTATGGTAGCTTATCAAGCTAATATTAAGTGTGTTGTAGAGCCCAGTCCTTCCTCTTTGTGGACGAAGGAGGAGGACCCTTATGTGCTTCCTGAGAGAATTGGTAGTCCTATGGTTCCATTAAGCTCTCCTGGTCTGATGGCTGATGGAAACATGGCAAATATATCTCCAACGATTCCTATCAATATCTCTCGCAATCTCGGCAGGATAGATAATGTCTATATTGGGGCAGAATGTTCCCATGTTGAGATTCAAGATTACACCGAGCTGTTTAAAGAATTCCATGATATCTTTGCTTGGTCTTACGATGAAATGTCAGGTATCGACCCTCATATTGTCGAACACGAGATTAAGACTTATCCCAACACTAAGTCTATTCGACAACGCTTGTGTGCGGTGAATCCTAAGAAAGCACCCGTGATTAAGGCAAAGATAGAGAAACTGTTGAAAGCCGGTTTTATCTATCCCGTTCCCTTGATGGAGTGGGTTTCAAACCCCGTTCCATTGGATAAGAAGCAAGGAACGATCTGCATATGTACTAATTTCCATGATTTGAATTGTGCCTATCCTAAGGACAATTTCCCCACGCCATTTATTGATCATATTTTGGATGAGTGTGCGGGTAGCGAGGTTTTTTCCTTCATGGACAGCTTTTCCAGATATAATCAAATACAAATTAAACCTAAGGACCAACATAAGACTGCATTTATTTGTCATTGGGGAACTTTTGCATATCGGAAAATGCCTTTTGGCCTTAAGAATGCCGGAGCTACTTTTCAGTGGGCCATGACCTTGATCTTCCATGATCTCAAATCGATTATCAAATTATTTTTGAATGACCATGCTACTCATTCTCGTATGAGAATGCGTCATTCCTATCATTTGAGATTGGTGTTCGAAAGATGCCGCCATTATTTGGTCAGGTTAAATCCTCACAAGTGCATATTTTGTGTGAAGTCAGGTCACTTATTAGGATTCATCGTTTTTAAAGAGGGTATAAGAGATGACCCTTTGAAGGTAGAGGCAATACTTCAGTTGTCTCCCCCAAAAAATATTCGTCATCTTCAATGTTTGCAAGACATGACAAACTTCTTACGGATATTTGTTGTCAATTTTGCCAATTTGACTAGAGGCTTCATGCATCTTTTGAAGAAGGACACCACCTTTTGTTGGGATGAGCAAGCCCATGAGTCCTTTGATGCGCTCAAGCGAGCCCTAGCATTGGCCTCGGTGATTAGTCCCCCAGACTATAACTGTGATTTTCTACTTTATGTGGCCACGTCCATGGAGACGATTGGTATGGTTTTGGTTCAAGAGGATGAGGAGCTCTAGGAGCATGTCATATACTATCTGAGCTGAAATCTTATTGACACAGAGATCTGTTATTCTCATGTTGAGAAGATTTCTTTAGCTACCGTACATGTGGTTCAACGGTTGAGACATTATATTCTACTTCGCCAGACCTTGGTTGTAGCCCATGTCAATCCATTTCAATTCATCCTCACTCAAAGGATGATTGGGGGAAAATATAATAAATGGATTGTCATCCTGCAAGAATTCGATCTCGAGTTTGTTTCAGCAAAATCAAAGAAATCGTTAATTTTTGCAGAGCTTATATTGGATTTCCCAAACGAGGCCGAGGATTTGGTTTGTGAAGATACGTTTATCGATTAACACATCTTCTTAATCTCAACTTTAGACCCATGGTATGGGGATATCATTATATATTTACAAACATTCAAGTTCCCTACTCACCTCTCACGGGATGAACGACAATGATTACGTCACGTGTCTAAAAATTACCTCATAGTGGATAACACTTTGTACCACCGTGGGGTAGATTCCATTTTACAATGTTGTTTAACTCATGAGGAGGCTGAGGTAGTGATGAATGATTGCCATGGAGGGGCATGTGGTGGTCATTTATCTGGGATTTCTACAGCCCAGAAAATCTTAAGAGTGGGTTATTTCTAGTTGTCGATCTTTAAGGATTGTATAGATGCGGTCAAGAGGTGCCACCCTTGCCAGGTGTTTGCACGTAATATGCGCTCGAAACCTGCCCCATTACATCCCATCATCACCGTCGGTCCCTTCACTAAGTGGGGGCTTGATTTTATGGATTGAAACCCAGCTTCAGCTGGGGGGCATCATCATATCATAGTGGCTGTTGATTACTTCATGAAATGGGATGAGGCTATGCCTACAGTTAAGTTCAATGGTGAGATAGCTGTGCACTTTGTATTCAACCAGATTATTACTAGGTTCGGGATTCCGAAAGAGCTTGTCACTGACCATGGCTCGCACTTTCAGAATTGTATGATGGAAGAGTTGGCATCAAATTTAGGGTACAAGCAAGAGCATTCCTCCTCTTACTACCCTCAAGCGAATGGACAAGTAGAAGCAGTGAACAAGTCACTCAAATCCATTCTCCAATGAACCATCACACAAAGCAAGAATAATTGGCACATTATGTTATATCCTACTTTGTGGGCATATAGAACTGCTGTTAAGACTGCCACGGGTTTTTCTCCATATCAACTTGTACATGGAGTGGAGTCGGTATTGCCAGTTGAATGCGAGATTCCTTCTTTAAAGCTAGCTATAGAGCTCTTACCGGACACTTCTCCATTAGAGGAGCATTTGGTCCACCTTGACCAACTTGATGAGCAGCATTGAGATGCCTTAGTGGCTCTAGAAGTGAATAAACATCGCGTAAAGGTCCAGTATGATAAGTCTGTCTGTCCAAGGAGATTTAGTGAGGGAGACTTGGTCCTTTTGTGGGATCAACCGAAAGAACCGTTGGGGGTAGGAAAGTTTAACCCCATGTGGCATGGTCCTTATGTCGTCAAACGTGTGTTAGAGAAGGGTGCTTATGAGTTAGTGGATTATGAGGGAACGACCTTGGCAGAGCCTAGAAATGGGCTCTATCTCAAAAAATACTATGCATTATTTTCAGCCAAGGCTGGTTATTGTATATTATTGTACAGTTTTTCATAGTTAGGTCTTTTTCTTATAGTGATCAGGTTTGTGATTAGTTTCTATTTCTTTTGGCAGATTTCAATGGCATCTTCCACCTACATAGGATTCGCGGGTGGTGCGAGTCGTCACACTCAACACTCAACGTCTGCCGCTTGGGTGATTTATACTCCTATGCATCAGGTATTGTCTTCAGGAGGCATATGTTTACGGCCATATTCAAACAATGTTGCTGGATATAGTGTCATTATTGAGCTTCTACGGGATGCCATTTTACATGGCGTTCTCTCTCTTGAGGTACGTCTTGATTCAGAGTTAGTAGTGTCACAACTTAATGGTTTGTACCATGTTAGAGATCCAACGTTATTAAGAAGATTCTTATGTGTGAGATTATTAGAATGGCAATTTGACAATATAACATACATACATATTCCAAGAATTAATAATCAAGTTGCTGACTCATATGCTAACTACGTGTTAGATTGGCATTTGTTTCATACACAATAAATTCATCACAAACACAAATTTTACACATGTAAATAAATAAACCGATCATCATAAAACTTTTTATAAACATCCAGAATGTGGTAATACATAGTGTCATGATACAAAAATGGGTCTCTCAAGCCACCAAAATATAATACACGGTAATACAAAATGTATCACTCCCAGGTATCTAAGCCTGTGGAGGAGGAGGGGGGTTGTGATCATGGAATGTCACTACGGCTCTAGCTAGCCGTTGAAATAATCGTACCCATGCTCGTGGTACATCCACCACCTGGCGCTGCATGGCCTCAGGCAAGTCCTTGACTTGCACCATGGGAACTCTGTGTGTCAGCCTAACAAAGTTGGTATGAATGCTCTGGAGCGTCCACTCTGCATCCACACCCATGATATCATCTCCTCTTCCCCTCTGTCTATGATGAGGGAAGCCTTTAGGCTTCTGTGGTCCCACATCTGCATGCATATGGTAGATTTCACTATGTATTGTCACCCAAAAACATGTCTTTTGATTCCATATAATCAAAAAACACAAAAAATTAAATAACTCAAAAATTTACAGAGAGGGTTGAGATTCGTTACCTATGTCACTGTATGCTGATCCTGGTGGTAGCGGCATGTCCGGGTCCCCCCAGAAATCTATCCCTGCATAGGGGTAGTCATCGATGGCAACTATCTGTCGTCGCCACCATGGAAAGAATTCAACTAGATAGGGGCTGGACACCCTACCTCCACCCAGTCTATGCATCGCATCTGCCCAACGCCATTGGGCCGGATCTCGAACCCCATGTAGAGGAACATCAACTCTGGGGCTCAATCCTGGAACACACTCGAAGAAAAACATGCTCAGTATGTTGCTGAAACCAAAGTTTCGCACTCTGCCCATCTTACAATCACTGAGCTGGTGTTTCATGTTGCCTAGTAGTGTAGTGCTCCAGTCATATACTGTGGGTCTCATGCACTCCATGCATAGAACATCAGAGGCCGCGAGGCCTGGTGGAGTGAAGCCAAGCTTGCTATCCTACCCAATGTCAATAGGATGGCCTTTAGGCCCAGCACCTGTATGGAGTTACTAGGGATCTGACTCCCCACCTTCTCCGTGTTCAGATAGCAGTACACCGCAATGTACTCATCTATATTCAGGCCACCTTCGGGCCCGCGAGAACGTAGGTTCACTACTTCCCCCATTGGGAAAGTCTAGTAATAAAGTATATGTCCTCCACCTTTATGGTGAGGGACATCCCATCTATCTGGAATGACTTTGAGTCTGGATCCCAGTAATCCACCAGCATCTACAATAGTCTTGGTTTAGCCCTTAAGCCACCAAGACACCAAAATTTGTAGAGCCCACATGCACATAGTGCTTGTTGAGCCATTAAATCAGCCCTTACTGCCTCTTCTACATCACTGTGTTCACATTCTCTCCATTCTAGGACCATCCTGCACAAAAAATTGGAAGTTTGCCCATGAGAATACTTAAAAAACCTCATGCACGGGCGCATACGTGACTGTTTGTCAAACAACCGCGTATGTACGCGACTGTGAGGGAATTTTCCACATATATCCAGCCCTATATGTGAAAAACCCTCAATTTCCATGTGGGCCGCAACGCCTATTTTGGATTGGCCTAGAAATCCCAAATCACCATGGAATTTGATAAAAATTGCATCAAAATGGGAGAGTAGAGCATGGGTAAGTACCTGGAAGAACTTGTAGTGGATTTCTTCGGCTAGATCTCCTGGAATTCACTGTTGAAAATCTGAGCTCAAATGGGTAAAAGTTTCAAATGTTTTATAATGTTTTGAATTTTTTACTATTTATAGAAAATTTTCAAATTTTTGAAAATTTTTACCCCCTTTCCTATAGTTTGGACCATTTCTAATCCTTTTGGACTGTTTTTGGACTAATTTATGATGTAGGAGACCTTTTTTAGTGTCATTTCAGCCGTTGGATTGACCCGTTCGTGCCGATCTTAGGTATCATGTCTAAACTGGCATATAGGTTAGGTTTCATCACCGTTTGCATTTTGCATAACCTTATGACCATTTCAATTTAGCCTTAGGTACGAACCCACTCTATTATGTCATAGAACCTTCTTGCTGTTTTAGAAGTGGCATGATATGAGTCGTAGAGCTTGACCTTACATGGGTACCCTAGTTAGTGCCTTATTTGCATTTGGTGCCCATGCTAACGTTTTGTCCCTTAGGGTGTGGGAGTCCATTGTATAGTATTGCTATGAGACTTCGCAAGAGCCTCATACTCCTCTTGATATTTTGTTGGCCTATTTCCCTTAGGACTCCTTTATGTCAAGTTGTAATTGCATTATCATGAGCTTTTCCTGCCTTATTGAGCTTTATGCCGACTTCCCTGACATTGAGTTTCATCCATATAGCCCGAGCTTGTCTCATGTCCAGCCATACAGAGCCATTTTATATATCCTTTGTGGCTTGATTCCCTTTTTACCGAGAGGGGATTTTCCCTCGAGTGTCGCTATCCTACACATGTATCCTTGCATTGAGCATAGGTATGTTCCACTGCTTGGAACCGGTTTGTTTTCCCCTATGACACTCGTATCCTCCTAGTCTGTAACTATAAAGTAGTTTTATTCTTTTTCAAGCTTTTTAAATATTTGAAAAAGTCCAAAAAAAAATAAAAAAACCAAAAAACCGGACAAGGAAAGATGTTATCTTTGGCAGCTGTCGAGTCGTGTCGCCTTCGAACAGAGCACTGTATATCACATCCGTTGGTTGGGTTTATAGTTTGACTTTAGGGTCTGTACTCATTTATCTGAGTTTATCTCCACTGACTGGTTAAGCTTCTAGTACCCATGGAGCCTCTGTCGATGCCTGCTATGTCGCAGAGATGTCCCAGTTTTGTATATCGAGTCTATGCTGCCTTTATTCAGTCACCATACACTGTTTTTCTCTTGTTCGAAGGAAGTTGAAACCTGAGTCGGCCATTCCTCAGTTATCTTGACTTTGCATGTCGGCCATTCCTAGTACAGTTACTGTTTCGTGCACCTTATGATCAAGTCCTTCCACGTCATACAAATTTATTGAGTACCTTGTGTTGGATGATGGGGGATTCCTTAATGCCCTCCTTCCAGCGGATTTCATCCCATAGACTTCAAATCATTTATTATGGGATTGGAATCTAGAGTAATTTTTGAGTGCCTTGAGACTTGCAGTCATCAGTGGCAGGTTCTCTCACCATCGACAGTCTTTGGGAATACATGAATGTCCCCTGATTGATGGATCCTCTCAAGTGTTTGACCTCAACACATTTATTCACACTTGTTAGTTTTCACTCTAGTACCTTGATTCCCATTTTCATTATCGGTGGGTGATCTCGCATCTGTTAACGGTATACATCAATGACCGGTAATCAGACAATGGACTACTATGTTTGACCTCGACACCTCTATTCACATAGTAGGACATGTACTCAAAGCAGTTTGTGTAGAAGACCTTCCAGATTGGTGGCATCTCTTATATGCTACCTCCTTGATCATGCCAGTGTTCATGAGATTTCAGCTCTCGTGACTTGATTCCAGTATATGTCAGACATTTCCAGCCATTATGGAGATCTTGATCCATTATATATCTTCAGCCATTATGGAGATCATGGTCCATTGTATATCTTCATCATGGAGATTCTGATCTATGTATATTGTACGTGGCGATGACCACTTATGTGATATCTTGTATCATGCCTATTCATGGCCATTGTACTCTTATGTATCCAGGACTGCTATATGTATTTGCAGTATGTGCAGAGTTGTATCATTGTACTATGTTGATTGGGTGGCTGGTCTTCCATTTGGGATCCTTCATCACTCCACTTCTGGGATGGACTTATAATGTATTTCAGCCATCGTATGACCCCTTTGACCTCACACATTAGGGGGCATCTGTTATAGCTGATTTTACCACTCCAGGTGAATCACACTTGTATGGCCTTCCCCTGTCCCTTTGCAGACTCCTTAGACCCCTTGGACCATTTTTTGTCCTTTGATGTTTCCTTGACCATCCCTAAAAACATGTGAAAATTCATATACGCGACTTTTAAACCTCTAATCGCGTATATACATGGGTTTGACCCCTAAAACCGCGTACATCATGATGTGTGCATAATTCAAATCCTTTTGGAGTTTTCCTTGACATGGATCCGACTCACTTGACTCCTGGCCTTCCATATGCCTTGAGATCACTCGGATTCGACCTTTCATTACCCCTTTGAAAAGCTATATAAGGAACTCTTTGGTACATTGAAGGCATAAGAGAGAATTGAGAGCAAAGAAACTATAGTCCATTGTTGCCAGAACTTGTGCTTGAGTCTGCATCCCTTTGTCCCTTGGAGCACTTTTTGTGTTCTTCCCAATCTTGCCTTTTGCTTGTGAGCTTGCTATTGAGAGATGGAGGATTGAGGTGGTGGAGGCCCAAGTGGGGGATTCAGTTTCTTCGATTCGCAAATGTGCCGACAGAGGTTGTATCTACTGTAATTTCTAATTTTATATTAATAGAAATATCTTTTTCAATCCAATAATGTATGTTTGAATGAATATTTTATCCATGGATGATTTCAAATGCTTATACATTGTTGATTATATATGCTAGAATAGATCTAACACCAATATATAGTATGCATGTCTTGTTTACTTGTTGTTGAGGAAGTGATTTATCAATTCAAGCTGAAGTTGGAAAGCTCAATGGGGATCTACTTCAACCATCTAGAATAAGGTATGAGGTTTGATCCTTTAGTGTTAGATATTTAATTTCTATTGCATATTGGAAAGGATTGATTTCTGGAGTCAAGTTGTCTATTGTGGTACCCCAAGCCATAGGAATTTCTCTCTGTAACAATTTCTCTCATCTCCTTAAGGTTCATTTCTCTCGATCTCCTTAAGGTTTTTGTGAGATTATTATTTGGAACTAAATATTAAGAAATCCTCTAGGGTGATAACAACCCTCGGGTGTAGACTAGTTGGTGATAGGGTGCACTCTTAAGACACTCCTTGTGATATCAGAGGTTCAATCTCAATTGAGGGATGTTTACTGTGTGTGGGACAAGGCATGGAGGAGTATAGTTATAACAATTGAAAGTGACCCATGTCACACAAATAAAATAAAACTATGATTATATTTAGACCAAGCTTCATTTTCCACATATATATTTTTTATAATTTCTACTTAAAGTTTACATAATTTTAGTTGACACCACATGTTCTCCACCCATGAAATGGAATATGATTTAAGGATTGAGCTATAGTACTATGCACTAAGAATTAAAGAACCATTTACCACTAATGAAAGGGCACTAAATACCAATAAACTCACCTAAATATAATAGCCTCTTGTTTATTTTATTTTTACGCCGAAGGCGTTTATTCAATAGACACACTGTCTCTCCAATGTAGTATATTCCTCGTCTCTCAGACAAATGGAATGCTGCCACATATGTTTGCTAGATTAGTGCGATATTGAACTATGCACGCAGTTCTCGATGTAGTTATTTGGGTTGTTTATGAAGTTTCTTTGGAGTGTGCATGAATTTCTTAGAAGTTTGAGCCCACAAACTTCGTTCAGAAGATTGTGACCTGCATTTTCGGAGAGGTGGACAAGACTACAGTACGCAAAGCCCTACCATAATTATGCCTGGCCCTATTGTAGATTTGTACTAGCGGCGTTGAATGTGTATAATGAAATTTGAGTACACTGAGTCCCATTAGTTGGTGTGCATTAAAAAGAAACTCATTCAAACATGTACTTACTTTACAATCCTCATCTGGCTGGGATGAAAAATTATTATAGATATGCAACATTAATTGTTAAATGGGAACCTAGTGGTATTGTAGTAGATTTGGATCTGCGATTTCCATAAAGAAATGGTAGCCACACAGATTGTGATTATGGAAGGGCTATAACTATTTTGTTAATAGAGAAATATCTAGTTTCTAATTCCATTATCACAATTTGTATTTGGATCTAGTCCTTAAAAAGGAACCAACCACAATCACAACACTAAGTAGATATTGGCTAATAGTTGACGTTTTTTTAAAATATCTTACAAAATGTTATTGTTGTGCATACTGCATGATTAAAACCTTTTTATGTGATTATCTTTACGAAGCTCAAATCCAATTGGAACCATTGGCCTAGGGTTCTTGAACAATATGTACAGTTGGTTAGTGCAGAGGTTTATTACCACTCGCCCTTAAATGTAGGACCTATCTATATGCTTATGAAACCAATGACCAAATCCATGAACTTCGATTCCAGGATGATTTGAACAAATCTAATTATAGATCGATGATATGGGGGACAAAATGGTGGAAACAATCCATCTATGGGCCCGCTAAGAATCAAGCCAAGTAGAACTAGTATCCCTCATATGTACAACATAAATCATAACTTCACTTGTGATATTGGTCTAATACATGGAATCAATCAATCTACATCTTGGATTAGATTGTGAATTGATATCGGCTACTCTTAGTTATAAGAGCTTCCAAGTTTGAAAATATTGGGATATTTGGAGGTGTTCAGGGAAGATGGTTGTGTGAGGCTAAAGATGATTAAGGGGGTGCAGTGTACAAAGATTCAACTACTAATTGTTTTCGACTGCTCTCGGTTATAATAGATTCGAAGCTTGGAAGCATTGAGATATTTGACTGCATTGTGCGTGAACGAATGTGTGAAGTTGAAGAGCATACAGGGGTTTTCATAGTGTACAAAGCTTCAACAATTGAAGTTGTTTCCAGATGCTCTCTATTAGAATATCTGCTAAGGATGAAAACATTGGGATCTTTGTAGGTGTTGCATGCAAACTAATGTATGAATCTGAAGAGCATACATGGGTTGGTGCCCAAAATAACTAAAGTCATCTCTAAATCTTCAGAATCCAAGGATCCCATTAACTCAAAGCAATACCGACAACCCTTTCAATGCCAAAAAAATAGGGGCACAACATTTAAAGAACTCACAAATAATTTCCTTGAGTTGGTATGAGAGGTGGGTGGCACATAACAGGTTGGTGGTGGGGGAGGAGGCATCATGGGGGTGGATCCATACCAATGGCGTGATGTTCAAGTTCATATCAAGTGGTATTAGTTTATACTTGTGGGTGGCGCTTCTCTCATCTCTCTAAATGGAATATCACTAATGCTTTACAACAGATTGAAGAAACAAACTCCAATAATGGTGGAAGTAGGTCCTTCTTAATAGAATGAATTCAAAAAGAAAACACCCAAAAAGTGCAAAAGCTAAAAATGAAAAGGATGATTCGAATCCTAGTGCCCAATAAGGAACCCACATTGGGAAGCATGAAGGGAATTCGAAACAATATGTACAAAGTTCCAAACCTCCATAGCCACCTAAAGACTACATCCATGTAAGAGCAAGGAGAGGCCATGCTAATGATAGCCATAGTCTTGTCGAGAGGGTAAGTTCCCTTCATATTTCACCATTAGGAAGAATTATATAATGAAGGATGGACATGATTGTTTTTCAAAACATAGATAAACATCAAGTCCTTAAGCACATAGTTAATTGAGTCAAGGATAGAATGGTTGTTTCAAAACTCAACACACCTAGAGTGCACTTCCCAATAGTCAAATAGATTGAAATCATTTCAAATACCAAGAAATAATATATTATTACAAGAGGGTAAAACAATATTGATCAAATTTTACTATTTAAGAGTCAATTTCTTACAAACAAAAGGGAAACACACATTAGTTATTGACTGATGCAAAAAAATAAAGCACATCAATCCTTGGGTGATGAGTATGCCTCTATAAGATTTATTAGTCATAGAATGCATGTTGATGAAAACATGTAAATAAAGGAGCTAGAAGAAGTATGGCCTCTGAATTACAGGTGCGAAGAGAAAATAACAGTGAGCATATGAATCTTTTGCAATATTTTGTTCATAGGATGTAATAAGGTAATTAAAGTTGGATCTTTTTTTTCCCAGGCCTTGCCTTTTGCTTAGCACAATTCCGCTGGTTTTGTGTTTAACATGATGAACTAAAGAATGTACTATTTTTTATGTAGATAAATGGTAAAGTAGTTATTATTGATGAGATAATTAACTATGTACAATCACTTCAACTCCAAGTTGAGGTAAGGTCCTGAAACATTCCATAAAATATTAATTTCATGGATTATTTTATGTATTATAATCATACATGACTTGTGATTATTTTCCATAGTTTCTATCTATGAAGCTTGAAGCTGTTAACCTCAAATTGGACTTTCACATGGAAGGATTTCTTACCAAAGATGTAAGTTCAATTAACATGTTGAGAAGTTTAATATGACCTTTTTCCTATTTCAAATATTTCCATTTGACTTGCATTCCTCAAATTTACGTATGTACCTTATTAGTCTAAATGAACACATAACATACTTTAGTGCATTGGACCAAAAGTCATGGCATGAATGTGAAAATGGATGATTGTTGGGGTTCAAATGCAGTATCATGGAATCCCTTTCATAGAATTTATGAAGCTTTTTGTGAGTTAGAATTTCATTTTATCTTTGCTCATAGCTATATTCCTTTGTTCTAAATCTATTGGACATTTTTCATGTCTATATTTTTCCATTAAGAGAATAATTGGGATAGAATCATCACATGCGATATTTTGTTGGTTATTTTGTAGATGCTTGAACCACTAGATATGGAATTCACTTCTGATACAAGTATAGCATATCCATAATTTCACTAACACGAATGGGAAACAATGCAAATTGTTGCGTCATGTGAAATTGAGGAGCAATGTATAGGAAATGCTAGAAAATTGCACTCAGAAGGAAAATGATGGAAAATTTCCTTTGTATAGAAGGTTATGGAGATGCTAAGGTACTACATGATACAACAATTCAAATATCATTATTCATATCATGTTATTCAACCTACACTTTTTAGATTATGCATTGGCAGGCCATTTTAGGTGGTATTATTGAGGAGTTAGCTAAAGGTTTCCCTTATCATATATTTTTCTTGAAGTATTTGTAGATATCAAATGTTTGGGATAATGAATTACAAAATGTAGTGCTATCAGGAGTTGGAAAAAATATACAAATTCCTTTCACATCTCAAAGTCTCCAGGGTGAGTGAACAAATATGGGAATTAATCATTGGTTTGCATTCAGACTTGTTAAGTTGTTCGACAATTATTCACTTTTATATTCCTTTTTGTAGGATCATTCCCTACAAGGCACACAAGTATTGAGCACTAACACCAACCAAATAATATTATCTACCCTAAAGGAAGTTGTATTTGATTTTATAGTGTTGAGGGTGTATCCCTAAATGAAATAGTTAAGAAATATTTCTTTAAATTTTAGGAATTCCATATTTGAATATCTTGAGTTTCTTGCTCATGGGTTAGCTCGTTGGTTGAACCCACAAACATAAAGGATGAACCAACTTGGAAG
This sequence comes from Pseudotsuga menziesii, assembly GCA_001517045.1. Taxonomy (NCBI): domain Eukaryota; kingdom Viridiplantae; phylum Streptophyta; class Pinopsida; order Pinales; family Pinaceae; genus Pseudotsuga; species Pseudotsuga menziesii. Next base: position 376,589 of record LPNX010918323.1, on the reverse strand, counting down.
ATGATACAAAAGGTATCTTACCATGGGATTGCCTCTACATCATGCTCATCATTTCAAATGTAGCAATTTGAAACTTCAGACAAACTAATTGTATCCAATGGTGCGATTGAACACCACGTGTACCATACTAGAGATGTGCAGGCCATTTGTTAATTGTGGTTCACAAATATTAGTAAGTTTATTATATTGTAGAATGTTGAATTCAATAATATTGTATGGTTCCTTTTTTTTCATCGATGTATGAGAACAATGTCATGCCCCTTCCTTGATAATACATTAAAGTGTTGACCTTATCAGTTCCTAGGGGTTTAAAAGTGAATTAAATCAATTATGCCTAGGAAATTTTGATTAATTAATACAATTGAGGCAAGTATTAAATTAAATTTCCAATTTTGTTTTTTTTGGTAATTAATCATTATGAAAAAATAATTAGTGTGGAAATGAGTTGTCAAGACAGGAGGGTGCATTAGGTAAGCCAAATTTCCTATGATAAAAAGTAACAACAGTACAAAAGCAGGGAAAAGAAATATGTCATAAGAAATATGGCAACTGTCAAATCCATGGAAAAACAAGTTAGTTTTAAAATAAGGAAATTGTAGGAAAATCTATCACTCATAAAGCAGACAACTTTTAGTCAAGGAGGGCATAGTTTCCAATTTTTTTCAAGGATGAAAAGCAAGGAAACATTACCTAATGCACAAAATTGCTAATCTCCTTAAGGAAGGCACACTCATGGCTTAGGGTTAGGGTTTGCAAGTGGGTAACCTTCTCAACAGTTTGGCTGACTTTCTCAACAAGTCACTTAGTCTATAAAAGAACGCTTCCAACTCCTTTTAACAAATTTTTATGATTATTGTTTTGATATTGAGTGAAGCATAGATTCCTGTCTGAGTGATGTGCCTCAACTTCTTTGGGTGATGCACCCCAAGCTTTCCTAGTCTCTTCTATATTACCTTCTATTCTTCAATGCAGCCATAGAGAGACAAGAAGAAGCCACTGAATACCAAGACAAAGCTCAGATATCATCCCTTTAGCCTTAAAAATAGATCTCCAGTGAAGGAGACTTCACTTATGCTCTCAGGAATGTGAGATTGGTGTCGGGTGTCGGTTTCAAGCCTCCAATATTCAATATTGGGAACTATTGAGAGATATCATCTCCTTAAAAATATTTATGATCTTATAATCATTCTGATCTCTGGTATACAATAATATTTCTTGTCAAGAAGGTCGTAATGCCAAATTTTTAGTGGCAGAGGCATTCCAATGCTCATTTAATGAGATTTTTTGTAAGTTTTCATTCTATAACAGTGATTCCATGGATACAATAATGATATAAAAGTTTGATTATATTCAATAGGGTTTGTTAAAAATATAAGAATAATTATTGTTAGATCTGATAAATCACATAAGTAAAATTCACCTTGTTTTCTTACCTATGCTCTTTAACTAGTTTTTTTGTTTCTGGTTCCATGAATGTTCTGTGTGTCCAAATTTCATTATGTAAGTTGTTGTAAGTCATTCACTCACCCCCCCCCCAAAAAAAAAAAACTCATATAACCAAAATTAGTTGAGGCCACACAGTGTTTGAGACGCTTCCTCTGTGCAGGCAATCTCTAGGCCAAATTATTCTAGTTTTTCCCAAACACCCCCAAACTCTTCTGAACTGTCCAGAACTATTATGAACATAATTAAATGGATATTTTATTCCTAAACAGATACTGATAAATCACATAATCCTTCCTTAGCCTTGGTTTCTTGGAATTGACTGTTCAAATCTCAGTTTGCACAGGTTGGGACACCTAAAACAATGGTAGTAGACTTCAACCTGGATGATGCTCAAAACCTAAAAGGTCCTAATGTCGAGGTGCTTAGGGATATGAAATTTGAGTCTCCAAACCTGAATTTTGGTTTCTCCCACTAACCCTATTCCACTCTCAGTTTATTTCTTTACTACCAATGTTTTTCCTTATGAAAGAAAGTGTTTAATCATCTTGTAAAACTTTATTCCAATTTTGAGAATTCAGTAGTAAGAGTTAATATTTCAGATCTGATTTAGATCAAGGATATTATAGTGGTATTAAAGCATGTTCCTCCATACCTTATCTTGATAATCATTAATGACTCCAAAAGTCAATTCAGATCCTAGAAGGAAGAACTCCGAAGAAGAGGAAGTTGACTATGTGGAAGGGAGATTCCATGGGGAGATGGACGAGAAGGAAGAGTTCAGATGTTTTTTTAGAGTATGTTGAAAGGGCTGCAATATATTTTGAATAATATCATTCATCCTAGTCAAGGGACCAAATATTTCCTATCCAAGGAGTTAGGTGGAAAAGATGGAGAAGGGAGCAGCATGGGCTCCTAGCATGAAGAGAGGAATATCATGGGTGGATCTATCTTCTCCAAGACATGGCATCATAGTATGAATCATGAGTATAAATATGAAACTAAGTTGTATCCCCGACCTACCATTCCCAATTTCACGGAGGATCCAAAACAAGATCTTGAAGTGGAGATTGAACCAGTTGCTTCATGGGAGGAGAAGTATGATGTATATTAGACATTGAGTGAGGAGTGCAGAAGGGAATTTCCTTTAAAATATTTTTGTGAAACTTAGTATAGAGGGAAGCCCCAAGGATTTCAAAGGTTTCCAAATCAAAATTTCTAGCTGAGACATTCCATTGGAAAAATCACCTTACCTTACTTTGATGGCACTTCCAAGTGCACAGTAAACTCTTGGATTTAGAAACTCAACACTTACTTCCTATTGAATCTTATGGATGAGAGGGATGCCATCAAGATGGAAGCCCTACATATTGATGGGGAGGATAATGACCAATGGTTTCATGGAATGAAAATTTTTGGCCATGATCAAGTGGCTACTTATGAAGAATTCACCTAAAGATTGGTAGAAAGGTTTAACTAGAGAGATCTTGATATCTCTTTCCGAGAACTTGCAAATGTCAAACAAGTTGGAACTCCTTAAGAATACATATATGAATTCCAAATATTATTTGTGATGGTCAATGAAATCTCAAAGTATAGGTTGATCCTTTTTTTCATAGAAGGATTAGCAGAACCTTTTAAAGAGCTGGTGAAATCTTACCAACCCTCAACCTTGCAAGAAGCAGTGAGAAGAACCGTGAGATCTGCAAGATTCCATTCAAAGGACCTAGTATACTCCCAAGACTCCCATTCCCCATAAATTTTAGAATCAAATAAATCCTATGAGAAACTTTACTTCCCATGGAAAGAAATATTACTCTTATAAGGATCGGAGTGAACTAAGGAGGAAGAAGCTCTATTTTTCTTGCCAAGAACCTTGGGTTCCAGGCCAAGGGAAAGGCAAATTATATTGAAATATTTTCTGAAAATGAGGCTGAAGAATAGGAGAGAGATACACCAATAGATACAAAGGAAACACATGAAACAATAGATGAAGGGCCTCCTCCTGAGGTGAGAAAAATTGTAGTGTTTTTAGGAGTTCCCTGATTCCACACTCTCATACTCGAAGGAGTGGTGTAAGGGAAAGAAACCAATGTTTCGGTTGATGGAGGGGACACAAATAATTTTATATATGCATCCATGGTAGAAATAAGGAAACTAACCATTGATAAATTTGGAGGCTTTATGGTTATCATACCGGGTAATCATTCTATGGAATGCTCTAGTTGGATTCCCAAGTTGCGAGTTACTATAGGGAATTACATGATGACTGATAGCTTTTATGTGGTGGATGTGGCTGATACTAATGTGGTATTGGGAGTTCAATGTTTGTAATCCATTGGAAAGCACATAATATACTATCAAGTTCTCAAGATGATATTCCAAGATGTAGGTGGGAAAGAGGTAGCACTAAGAGGAGTCAATACCTACCCAAAGAAAGTAGTGACTGCACATAGTAGGAGATATATTATAAGGCATGGTTACATTGAATGGGATTCTAAGATCCATATCATGACTAAGGGAACTTTTTTCAATGTTTACTACAAGCCTAAAGACATAAAAAAGTGTTGCACAAGCATAAGGGATTTTTCAAAAACCTCCCACATGGCAGGCCACTGGACCGTGGCATTGAGCACACAATCGAGCTCGAAGTTGGTACACTTCCTATAAAATTCATCCTTACAAGTATCCAAATAAGTTCAAGGATCATATTGAGAATACCATCAAAGAAGTCCTTGATTTGGGTCTCATTAGACCAAGTTCCAACCCCTTTTCTTCTTCAGTGGTTCTAGTGAAGAAGAAGGATGGAACACTTAAAATGTGCATAGACTATCGGGATTTGAACAAGAAAACCAAAAAGAATCGGAACCCAGTTCCCCGGATTGATGAGCTGATTGATGGGTTGCATAGAGAAAAATTCTTCTCTAAGATAGATCTCTAATCAATATACCACCCAATTAGAATGAAGGAGAATGACATACAAAATACAACCTTCCATTATCACTTTGGTCACTTCTCTTTTCTGGTCATGCCATTTGGATTGACTAATGATCTGACAACCTTCCAATATTGCATGAACAAGGTGTTCAGTGAGTAACTCCATAAGTATGTCCATGTTTTTTTTTTATGATATTCATATTTATATTAGGACATGGGAAGAGCACTTGCTTCATTTAGATATTGTGCTAACTATTGTAACACCCCATTTTTTACCCCGTTTCCATTAAATGGATATGATGTAAATATTATAATTAATCATGGTGTGGATCTGTTGCAGCTGCAACAATTCCCCTATAAAATTTTATTTTTAGGGTCCCCCCTTTTTGTTTGTTTGAGTTTCAAAATGGCCTAGGAGTATTTTATTATTGCCAATTTTTTCCCCGAGTTCAGAAAATTCTCTTAAAAACTTGGTCTTTTTATTTTTCTGTATCAAATGATTAGCCAACTATCCTTCCGACATTGCAGAAGTAGAGTCATCTAGCTTGCTGAGTGGTATATTGGAAGCCTTTGGAAACCTTCACCGATGCGTCAAACTAATATTTTTCATCCTCTCGGACCTTGTTTGCTGAAGTTCCAGTTCCTTAGTGCCATACGTATCCAACGAATTGGATGTTCCTTCACTTTTTGTTTCTGATATCCGATCATATTTTTCCCGCTATCATGTTGGGTGACCAGAACAGGTTGGAGTTGTAGTGTTTATCTCGCCCTAAGTTTCAGAGGGCTAGTCCTGAAATGATCCGAAAACATTATGTTCTCTCTGCCGACTCTGAAGAATCTAACTCCACTGAGGCCCGATACCTGTTTCCCAAAGTGATCACTGGGATGGTAGAGCAGTCTATAGCCGACAATGTGGAAAGCTAGTAGTAAGTGGTTTCAAGAATAGTGAATAGTGTCTCTGATGTCTGAGGTTGTTTTTTTGTGCCCACTATTACGATTATCCTCCAGACTATTTTTTCTGATGGTTTTAAGGTTTTTCCCACCAATGGATTCCCGCCCGGTCATAGGTATATATACATGTTATATTATTCCATGTGACTATAGAAATTCAGGCCTGCAGTAGATTAATTTCACCCACAACAATTAACAATTGATCATGCAAAATTATCAACAATGGAGACTGAATATGGAGCTGTAACACAAAATTATATTAACTGAGTGTACAATAGCCAACCTTGTAATAAAATAGGCTGCTGAATATATAGAATACATGAGCAAATCGAATGCATAAGGAAGCATCCAAATCTAGCATAAAGCAGGCTTACCCAAAATAGGCAAATCCCCCATAGGTGTAAAAAGCTGATCCCAAATCTATCAAGGACCCCACGAATTAGCAAGGGCGCATGGGCAAGCTAAAGAGTGGTCAAATGGCAGCTCATACATGCTTTTGCATGGAGGAAAGAGTGGAGGAGGAAGAGGCAACAAAGCTGATTCACCTCACCTAGTCTTGCTTTCCTATGTGCCTTAAAACACTGAAAAAGCAGGGAATAAAGCAGAAAAAGCAGATGGGCACCTAGGAGGCCAGGAATAAAGCAGATTTGATTCCTAAGGATTTCCCAAGCACTCCATGAGTCAATAATGGCAAGTTTGACCTCTATGGATAGGCAATTATCAACTTGCACATGGTGGGACTCATGGACTAGGCAAATAAGACAAAATAAATGAATTAATGTCTAAGTGGGTAAATACTATGGGTTGATTATTCTAATAGTGACTTGTCATTTGCCCATTGAACCTGTCCAAAGAAGTTATGTGCACGCAGTTGTTAGGATCCGATTTGTCCTCCTCTGCACCTGTGGAAAGCTTTGCCTTGTCCAGGTCGCCCACGTCACCATTTCCAGGTAGGTTTACCCATGATTTTGTATTTTGGGTGGTGTTTGTTACTATTTGAATCGTTTAATGGATTGAGGTTAGGTTTCTGCATAGAGGTTAGGGTTTTTTCTTTCTTACGGTTTGTTCTTGTGAATATTTTACTCCATTAAGGGCCTAGCCCGTTGCTTGAGATTTCAATTGGTGGGAAGGTTAAGTTTGTCTGCTGTTAAGCATTATGAGTACGCTTGCATCTCTTGCACAAGGTTTTAGGGCATGGTGCAGACATGCATTTCACCATCTGCACCACCCTTTTCTTGATCGTTTTATGGTCGGCCTGAGGTTAGGAAGTTGTCTTCCCTACAGCCATATTTTCCCATGGGAATCCAGAGGGCATTCAGTTGATTAGGGTTTTTTAAAGATGGTGTTTGCGATGGTTTTTAGGAAGTTCGATGAGGCTGATTGAGTTTGGGAGTTTTTTGTTGATTTTCAGTGGTGGAATAGGTTTGATATAAATCAAAATACCTGTATGAGATGAAGAAGAATTTCTAGACTAGGGTGTTGAGACAAGTGAAGCTTGGGTAGGTTGAGGAGGCATCATTGTTATAGGGTTTTCTTGTTAAATTCCTCATTCATAAAGATTGTGTTTTTCCTTGACATAAATCTACCAGCATGCATGTCAAAGAGGTGAATAAAATCTGTATGCTTTTCTTGTTTATCACTATCTCAATTGCTAGAGTTAGTTAGACTAAAACATGTTGCATGATTGTTACAGGTTGATTTCCATTACAGTAGCATGCCAAAGAGATAAGAAGAAATCCCAGGTGGTTGAAGAGGAACCTGAGGTAGAGCTAATAACTATATTAGAAATCATCTATGAAGACACCAAAGCCACAACTAGAGTAGAACTAGAATACAAATGGGGAGATATTTTCAGAATGATCTCAAGCTAGAATGTCCCTAATGTTGGGTTTGAAGACATGTCCATTTATGCCAATATTGAAAGGTTAACTTTGATGAAAGTGGCTATTAGGCCTGAACTGTTTTCGTGCTCATAAGTGATAGATTGGATTCTGCCTAGGGCAAATGTGACGAGAATGATCTTAGCAAATATTGCAAAGCAAGGCTATGCTGCATACAACCCTGCCTATGTGGCTATGGAATATAAACTACCCACACCATAGACCTATCTAATGGAAGGATGGTTAAAGGATGTAGGTCTGGATCTGGTGGAGATGATAAAGAAGATGATGATTCTCGGAAAGAACTTCAGGACCAGACCTTCGAGAGAGTATGATACCTCAACCCTCCTTGCCCCATACAAATTTATTGCTTTGATGCATAACATGATTTTGGGTAGAGCCAATGGAAAAAGTTTCAATATTGGTTGGATACCAATCATATTTTTTGTTGCTACATAAGGAAATATTTTCAACTCAGCCAGTGTAGTGTCCAATAGTCTTTCAACATGTATAAGTGCAGCCTTGGGAGGAGTATCCCAGAAGAAATCTGAATTCTACATAAGTTATATCTTAATTGATTGCATATTGTGCACTCAGCCTTTCCTTGCCTTAAAATGCAATCGGGAGAAGGACCGAACCCCAGTGTACACAGCTTATAAATTTTTTTGGGCTCATAAGTATTACAGTTATTATAGGGATATTTGTGAGCATTTAATCATGCCCCTATATACTCTGATTTTCCTGACAGAAAGTGATTGCATGTCAGAGGAAGCATTCAAGGTCATACAAGAATTCAGGAGTTATCATCTAACAGAGGATGGTTTGTATGTGAGGATGTATGGTGGTTCGAGAGCTTCTTCTCTGCTCCCAAAATATGCTATCGATTATGTACTCCACAAGGAAGCTGTTAGACAGTTATACATTGATGGAGTAGGGAATTTTTTGGTTGAACATAAAAAGGAAGTGTACCCTATAGTACCTTTCTTCGTTGGAAGTTATAAATTTGCAAAGGTAAAAAACGTAGCAGAGTTTGTTAAAGAATTAGAATATTTTCACTTTGGTGAAATGAACTTTCATAGAAATGATTCCTAGAACAAAGTAGCTAATTACTGCAAAGAAGCTAGAGTTCATATTGAGTACACTGACTTTTGGGACAAAGATGGAGAGATGTTCCGCAATGCTAAGAACATGACTACCCTCAAGAAAAGGTTCAAGTAAAAGTTAACAACTGTGGGTGGAAAAGGAAAGACTGCAGAGAAAGCTAAAAATCTAGAAGAGGAAGAGGCCAAGAAAAGAGAGGAAGATGCTATCAGATTGGTATAAGAAGTAGAGAATTGGTTGAGGATTGAAGAAGAAGAAAATAAACGAGCTGCTGAAGAAGCAGCTAAGAAGAAGGAAGAAGAAAAGAAAAGAAAAGAGGAAGTTGAGATAAAGGAGAAACAGGAAGAAAGTGAGGGCTTTAGGTTAAAAGAACCCCAAAATAAAAAGCAGCCCACATATCAAACTGATGAAGGTTTGAGAGAAAATGTACAAGAAAGACAAGATCCTATAGATCAAGGACAAGGACAGTCCGATCTTGATCCCTTGGAGCCTATTGTTCCTTCTGGCAATGTGTTAGGAGAAGGTTCAACTTCTGAATTTGATTTGATTCCTTTAATGCCTACCGAAGGGGAGGAAATACCTGATTTTAATACTATATTCTATGACAAAGAAAATAAGAGAATTTTTAAGAGAACCAAGAAAAAGGTAGATACCAGAGGAAAACCAGGGAGGATGGTGACAGAAAAGACAGTAGTACATGGTACTCATAAGGATCCACGGTTAATGGCAAGGGCTGGGGTATCTTTAACCCTAGCAAATGAAGACAACGTGGATAGGATCATGACTAATATGGAGCAGTCACGGAAGAGAGTAGCTCAGCTGAAGGAAACTTTGAAGAAAGAAAGGGATGAAAGCTAGAATCTAAAAAAAAAATATGAGGACATGATAGGTGAAGTCAAGGTTTCAAAGACGGAATGCAAGACTTTGCAAGCAGATAAGGATGCTCTAGCAATATCTGTAGAAAATATAGAGAAGAATTCTCAAGCTACCTTGGTAGATTTGAAAAAGTTACAGCTAGAGTATCAGAGTTTAAAAACTGAGAAAGATCATCTTCAACTATCGTTTGGAAAATTAAATGAGGAAAAGAATAGGTTGGAAAGCAAAGTTACTAAACTAGGAATAGAGAAGGCTACTGCAAAAGGGAAGGAGAAGCTATATCAAGCATAGATAACATCTTTAGAAGAGCAGAAGAATTCATTGACAACATCACTAAAGAGTGCTATGGAGCAGAAGGCTGACGTCCGACCCTTAAAGAAGCATGCTCTGATGCTTAGGAAAAATATTCATTAGATACAACTACAGATAGAAGAGGAAAGATGTAAAGTCCAGCAAATAGACACCAGGATGGAAGAGATTGTAAGTACCACTTCATATTTTCTGGATAGCACTTTGGATATATTGGAAATTCTAAAGGGAAGAATGGTTTGGGTATAAACCAATAAAGAATCTCCCACAGACCTATCCATCAAATATTAGCAAACATTGAAGCAAGAATATGAGTTAATTGAATTCACCAGTAATATCGCAGAAGAATTTAAAAAGACAGTGAAGAAGACAAAGACTGCTTGTGCCAAATTCTACAAGAGAGTGCTCTCAACCTATAATCGGTGTCATAATTCTGCTGACAAAAGATTGGAGGTGCTACCTAAACATGAACTATTTTTAAAACATTTACAGGACAAATACAACGAGGATGAACAAGCAATCTAGCAGGTCAAGTATTTGGATGAATGGATATTAAAAAATGAAGTAGCACATGTAGCCATGAGCATACACTTACTGGAGGACCAGATGTGCATGATTCTTGCTAGAATAGAGGGTGTGAAGACTCAAGCTACCAAGTATGAGATTAACATTCGATTCCTTGAGCCTTTTTGGTTTGAAAGCATAGCAGCAGATGCTAATGCATGTAAAAGGTTCACGAACGAGCAAGTTGGGCATTCCTAGTGACATGTTTTGGAATATTGATAAATAATGTAATATATTATATTTATCTTTTTTGTTCACAAGCAAAAGGACAAATTTTTTGTAAAGGAAAGGTTGGGGAAGCTCAAGAGGCAATGAGGGGCAGACCAAGAGTTTTTTGCTTTTTGTATAAGTATAGGAAAGTTTTAGGGAGTAGGGACCTTTTTTCAGACCATCTTTGGGCAAGATTATTGTAAGGAGAACTAATTCATCTTATAATAAAGAGTTATACTTTTCGGCTGGAGAAAGCACTGTGGAGTTTCAAACGTTTGCCATGGGCTGGTTGGATATGAATTGTTTCAGTTTCAACTTGTTTCCATGAACTGTGAGATCATTATAACTTATGAATTCCTTCATGTTGTGAATGTGCTCTTGTTTATTTCTGGGAAATTTCCACAATCATAGTTGAGTAATGAATGTTTTAAATTAACAACGAGCTATCTCTTTTTTCATCTTTCTGTTGATATTCATGTGTTCTGAAATGTTAACAACTATCTGTAAATTTCTTAATGCATGTTATACAATATATTACTCACCATTAATTATAGTGTTTCTCCCTAGGGATAGATTAATTAGTCTTAGTTAGTTTTGCTTTATTTGTGATTTAGGAGAGATAGAGGTAAGAGGAGAGGTAAGAACCTGTGCATCACGTTGTGACCCTCCTTGTTATCTATATCGCATGCATTTAGTTAGGCACCTGCACATCATACATAAAGATAAAAAACTTTAAAAAAAACCTACAGTGGACCGAGTCGTAATCGGTAAAACACTTTAACCATTACTTAAACTATGGTAGCTGGACCATAAACCGAACGGATTCCCCATACCAAACAATAACGAGCTAGTTGGGAACGTTTATTGAGGAGAATCCCTACTATTGTTACCTGTGATTTTCCAGGCTTCAATAGGAGCTAAAGGAAAAAGCCCCACCATTGATTTATCATTTTATGTTTCAACGATTAAAATCGATGACGATGGTATTTCGTGCTAGTCGACATGTTATAATTTTGGACATCATGTAAATATGCAATTTAATTAAAATACCCACAACCAGCTATGTCAATGCAACATTAAAAGAGATGGGGGCATGATTTCCTAAGGATAAGGTGGGGGGATATTCAAACATTTGGGCCAATGGGGAAAATCCAAATATCAAAGGGAGAACCCATTAAACTGTCAACTACCCATTTTGTCTCTTGTGCCCAATCATTTAATTCTACAATAAATTGGTTGAGTTAGTTATTGCATGGGATGGGCAAGGTATGGAGGTCAAAATTCGAATTGGGTAGAGCACCATTTTTTAGAAAAACGTGTTTTGACTTATGAGCCAAGTAAATGCCCATTTTTGTTGCCCACTCCCTCAAGCATTCATGTTTTTGTCTTCCGCACGTTTTTGGAGCTCCTGGGAATTCTCCATGGAAATTTTTACAGTGATCTTCATTTTTCCCATGGTTGGGAAGTGCTTTTGTTAACATTTAGTGGCTGGGATCTGTGCTGGGTGTTTTTGTATTGTTTCTACATTCCCATGGTTGGGAATTTCATTTTTTTAGTTTGCAAAGCCAATGGGGGACAAATCCACAAATTTAGGGACTGAGGGAGTCATTTTTTCCCACATGGATCCATAGAAAATTTCTGGAAATCAAATTGCTCTCTCGGGGTCATTTCCCCCATCTGCAAATTGATTTTTGGCTCCCAAGTAATTTTTCATCATGCCCAGAACTTGCAATCCCTGTGTATGTCACTGTTGTTTGGTCTGAATTGGTTTGGGAGGGGAAATGTGATTTGAATAGCTTGATAAACCTAGTGTGAGAAGGAACCTTATAAACAGAGCTAGGGGGATGGATTTTTTCTTTGCACACCCTGAATAGCACTGGAAGAGAAGGCATAGCCTAAGGGACTGTGTAGGAGAGAAGGGGATGCTTCCTAGTGTTGGATGTGTAGATGTTTTAGAAGCCAGGCTAGATCTGGTGCAGGTGTCCATAACTTTGTGGTTGAGCTCACTAGCTTAGAAGTCAACCTTTCCAGCTCCTTTGTAGCCTGATAAACCCAACTGTGTTGGCTTGGATGAATTTTGATAAATCCTTGGCTATGTGTGAGTTTTCTAGTGCTCCCTTATTCCTTGTGGGAATCATGCGCAGCTAGGGGGTGGTAGTGTTGCTGAGAGATTGATGAGCACACTGGCCTATGGTTGGGTGGAACGTTGCAGCGACGTAGCTGGTTGTGGGACAAGCTTCTTTCAAGATAAGTATTCTCGTCTATTTTATCTCTGCAACTGTGTATGTGTTTATGAATTAATATAACATGTTAAATGCTGTGAAAGAATGAATTTTGATACCGTTGTATGTTAATAATTTATGCATATGTGTATGTTTAAGTTTAATGCATTTTTATCATGTGTATGTTCATGGGATTTAAATTTCCTGGATTAGATAGCATTATGGTCACGTTCCCTCTTGGGTAGATGGGAGGGGACATGGCAGTGTGGTATCAAAGCCCATGTTGCAACATTGGGTCTCAATGGTCCATGAAGAGCAGCTGACAGAGGAGGAATCAACCTCTGTGTTCAACAGAAGGAAAATAAGCAGACAAAAAAAATTTGGAAATTTTTCTAAGTGTGGAATTTTCCTATGTCATCTCAGTTCGCTGAAGTGGAGCCGATGCATGTTGGCTAAGTTGTCCTGATGCGAGTCGATACACATCGGGTGGAAGCTAAGATTTTTGTCCACAACAGAAGAAAAGATGGAAAATTTTTTGAAAATTTTCTTTGAATGTGCATGTCGGCTGAGTTTGCCAAAGTGAGCCGATGCATGTTGGAAGGGAACGGAGATGTGAACCGATGCGTGTCGGCTGAGCTGAGCCGACGGGAAGAAAAGAAAAAAAAATTGACAATTTTTTCTAAGTCTTGAAATCGATAGAATTTTGATAATTTTGCCGATACGTCGGTTGAGTTTCACCGACACACATCAGAAAACTTTGGGAGTTTCAGCCACAATGCGTCGGGTGGAAATTTAAAAAAATTTCGAGGTAGTGGAAGGCTTGGCCAATTTGTTGACTGGAAGAAACTTTAGAATTTTTTCGTAATGACGGAAGAAAACTTGGAAATTTTTTCGAGGCAGCGGAGAGATCGGGAAGTTTCTGCCGATCGGAAGAAAAGTAGAAATTTTTCCGATGCAGCGATGAAAGTCAAAAAAAAATTCGACACAGCGGATGAAAGTCGAAAATTTTTCCGACGCAACGGATGAAAGTCGCAATTTTTTCCAATGCAATGGATGGTTCGATAGGAAGGAATTGAGAGAATTTTACCGATGCGAGTCGAAATAATTTGGCAAATTTTTTCGACACATTGGAGGAAAATGAAAATTGCTCTGAAATAGGGATTTGTGACAGGTTTTGCAGTGGGATTCCAGGGGCTAGAAAGATGGAAAAATGGCATCATGTTTATCCACCACACTATGCAAAGTCTAAATATTTACCAAAAAAAAAAATGAGGGCAAGCCCCCTTGACCCCCATCGTCCCCCTGAGATAGTCATTCTTGTGAAAAGAAAACTTCTATGATTTGGCAAAGTTGTCAATATGATATTTTTCCAAATACAGGTAAGTAATGTATCAATTATTGTGAGTTTTATGAAGCTAACAGTTGTGTTTATTAACAAATTTTTTAGAATCATAGTCACCTTCAAAGGCAGCATTCCACATAGTGTAGATCAATAAATATGGGTTTTGGTTCAGCCATGAGAACCTACAGCATGAATGATGCACAAGATCCTTATGAGCATGAGGAAGATGTTATGAGAAAAAACATCCGTGTGGGAAACGTTGAGACATAGTCTTATGGGAGAATATTTCAAGGTACTCCCCCAGATTTTGCAGCCACCATGAGAAGCCTAAGGGTGGAGATGCAAAGTTACAGGGCAGATAATGAAATATTGGTCAAGGCTTAGGAGGATCAGAATCAGCTCAGTGCAACCATGCTACAAAGTTTGATAGACATCCAGAGGCTGATGAACTCTAGGGACCGAAAGGTAGTAAGAGTAGTACCAGAAGAAGGAAAATATCTCCTAGTGGGTCATCTAAATCTGAAGGATCCAATGGCGGTTAAAGTTCTTCTTCTCACAAGAATGAGAGGAAGAGGCATTACCAGAACCAATCACGTAATGAATTTAACAATGCAAGGCCGCCTACCTTCAATGGTGAGGTAAACAATGGACAAGAAGCTGAAGCTTGGCTTTTGGGAATGAGAAAATATTTCCAAGTCCAAGACTATTCAGGAAATATGAAGGCTAGTGTAGCCATATTCAATTTGACTAGAAGAGCATCCATATGGTGGGAGCAATTCAGGAAAGTGAAAAATATTAATGAAAGGAATATTGTGTAGAAACAATTCCACAAGTATTTCAAGCAGAAGTACCTCTCTGACAGGTACTCTGATGATAAGATCAAAGAATTCCATGAGATGAGATTGGGACAACAAACCATGGAAGAGTATGCAAACAAGTTCTTGGAGCTGTTAAGGTATGTCAGGTACATCAAAGATAAAAAATTGAAAATCCAACATTTCTTGAGTGGATTTCTTCGGTCTTACAAAGATAGAATTGAGTTTTATGAACCTAGAACTCTTGAAGAAGCAATAAGGAAAGCTAAGTATTGCTATGAGCAAAGAAAAGGAAAACCTGATTATCATAAGACATGGAAGGACAAAAAGAATAAGAAGTCTAACCAAAGGAAGAAAGGTTTCAAACCTTCTAACTTTAGGAATCAGCAGAAGCAACCATCCCATGTTGAAAAGCAACCAACCATAGTAGTGGAAGAAAAGCCCAAAGAACCACAACAGAACAGAAAACCACTCCAATGTTGGAAATGTTGAGGACCCCACATGCGTAGGAATTGTCCACTTGATAATGAGAATGCAAGGCCATCTTACAACATTCAAGAGGAAGAAATAGTGGGTCAAGCAGCAATGGTCGTCCCTAGGATTTATGCATCACTAGAGGACCTCCAAGCAGATCACCAGTCAACTATGGTTGAAGTTACAGGTAAGATTGTTGAGCAATCTGTTTCTATTTTGATTGACCCTGGTTCTACTCATAGTTACATTACTCCTAGAGTAGTGGATATTTTTGCTTTTAAGAAATTAAAGCATAGAAAATATTGGTTAGTTCAGCTAGCCACTAGAACTAAGAGAAAGGTTAGTGAAGTGGTAGAGAAATTTCCATTGGTTATGAATGGATTAGTCACTTGTGTAGATCTGAATGTTATACCACTTGGTTCTTATGAAGTTCTGATTAGAATGGATTGGTTAGAATCTCACAAAGTAAAGCTTGACTATTATAATAAGAATTTTGAATGCATGGATGAATAAGGGAACCTAAGAGTTGTAAGAGGCATTCCAAAGGTGATTTCCGTGAGGCAAATTTCAGCAATGCAGCTGAAGAAATGTTGTAGGAAAGGTTACAGAGTATATGCAGCCCATGTTTTGGAGGCAGCAGAGAATGAAACTCCTAGGTTGGATGAATTTCATGTGCTGCAAGAATTCAAGGATGTGTTTCCCGATGAGATTCCAGGGCTTCTTCCAAAGAGAGACATTGATTTCATAATTGAACTTGTGCCAGGAGCAGCACTAGTGTCCAAGACACCCTATAGAATGAGTACACCAGAAATGCTAGAGCTGAAGATGCAACTACAAGAGTTCCTAGAGAAGAATTATATCAGGCCGAGCGTGTCTCCTTGGGGAGCACTAGTTCTGATTGTGAAGACGAAATATGGTACACTCAGGTTGTGTATTGATTACATATAGCTGAACAAATTCATTGTGAAGAATAAATACCCTTTTCCTAGGATTGATGACCTCTTTTATCAAATGAGAGGAGCAAAGGTATTTTCCAAGATTGACTTGAGCTTTGGTTACCATCATGTGAGAATCAAGAAAGAAGACATTCATAAGACAACCTTGAGGACAAGGTATGGACATTATGAGTTTGTAGTGGTACCATTTGGTCTCACAAATGCACCAACTACACTTATGTGCCTTATGAATAGTGTGTTCAGTGGGTATTTGGACAAGTTTGTTCTTGTTTTCCTTGATGACATTCTTATTTATTCTACGGATGAGGAAGAGCATGAAGAACATCTAAGGTTGACATTGCAATTGCTCAAGGAGCATAAGTTGTATGCAAAGTTGAGAAAGTGTGACTTCTATAAATATAGGATTAATTATTTGGGTCACATTATCTTGGATGAGGGCATATCTGTAGACCCTGAAAAGATTGAGGCCATTATGAATTGGCCTACTCCAAGAAATGTGACAAATGTAAAATCTTTTATGGGACTTGTAGGAAACTATAGGAGATTCATTGAATGATTCTCCAAGGTTGCACATCTAGTCAATTCTTTGCAAAAGAAGGGAAACAATTTGAATGGACACCGAGGTGTGAATAAATATTCCAACAGTTGAAGAATATTCTCACAAGTGCACTAGTCTTGAAGATTGTCGACCCAGAAAAATATTTTGTGGTGTGTACTGATGCATGCGGTCAAGGGCTTAGAGGAGTCCTTATGCAAGGAAACCACGTGATATGTTATGAGTCAAGAAAGCTAAAGGACCATGAGAAGAACTATGCCACTCATGATCTAGAGCTTGCAGCCATAGTACATGCTCTCAAGATGTGGAGGAATTACTTGATGGGTAGAAGATTTGAGCTAATGACGGACCATTGTGGTCTGAAGTATTTGTTTGATTAGCCTACCATAAATGCTAGGCAAGCTAGATGGATAGAGTTTTTATGTGAGTTTGACTTTGAAATCAAGCACATAAAAGGAAAAGAGAATAAGGTAGTTGATGCACTTAGCAGGAAGGTGCAGGAAATGCATGTGGCATCTCTTAGTATTTGCCAATAAAATTTGAGACAACAGATTGTTAGTCATACTGCCGAAGATGAATTGTATGAGCAGGTAAAAGACAATTTGAAACAACAAAGTATTGAAAATAGGTATGAGGGATATAAATTGGAAGAAGATGGGCTTCTTACTTACAAGAACATAATTTATATTCCAAATGTAGCAGATTTGAGGTGAATGGTTATGGATTAGATCCATCAAGCTCCATTTTCTGGCTACCCAGGATATCAGAAGACAATTGCTACAGCCAACAAGTAGTATTTTTGGCCAGGAATGAAAAAGGACATGGATGAATATATTTCAAGGTGCATGAAATGTCAGCAGGTGAAGGTTGAGCATCAACACCTAGCAAGTTTGTTGCAGCCTTTGCCAGTTCCAGAATGTAAATGAGAAGTTATTTCCATGGATTTTATTACAGGATTGCCAATGACTTGGAGACAACATGATTCCATCATGGTTGTGGTGGACAAGTTGACAAAGGCAACACATTTCATACTGGTTAAGTCCACACATAAGACTGATGACATTGCAAAAATTTTCATGACGGATATTTTCAAATTGCATGGATTTCCTAAGGCAATAGTCTTTGAGAGAGATGTCAAGTTCACTTCCAATTTTTGGAAGGGGTTGTTTGCAGATTTGGGTACAAAGTTGAACTTCAACACTACCTACCATCCTTAGACTGATGGGAAGACAAAGAGATTTAACCAGGTGCTTGAAGACATGCTTCGCATGTATGTAATGGACAAACCAACCAAGTGGGAGGATTATCTACACTTGGTAGAATTTGCATATAACAATGGAAAGCAAGCATCCTTGGGGATGAGTCCATATGAAGCTTTGTATGGAAGAAGGTGTAGGACACCAGTGACTTGGGATAATCCAGTAAACAGGATTGTTCTTGGGCCATAATTGCTCAAGGAAATGGAGCAATAGGTTGTAAAGATTAGGTAGAATCTGAAAGCATCCCAAGACAGACAAAAAAGCTATGCAAATAAGCATAGGGTGAATAAGGATTTCAGTGTTGGGGACCATGTTTACCTTAGAGTGAGGGCAAGTAACAGTTCCTTGAAGCTTGGAAGTTGTGCCAAGATGCCACCTAGATATTGTGGGTCATTTGAAGTGCTTGAAAGAATAGGACCAGTTGCATATAGACTTGCATTTCTTGCTAGTACTAGAGCTCATAATGTTTTTCATGTTTCTTTGCTTAATAAATATGTACATGATCCTAACCATGTGATAAATTGGGATGTGATTCAGGTCGAACCCGAGGGAGATTTCCAAATCAAGCCAATGCGTATCCTTGACAGGAAGGTCACAATGCTCTGGAACTGATCCATAGGGCATGTAAAGGTGCAATGGGAGCACTACGGTCCTAAAGAGGCTCCATGGGAGCTGGAGGATTCCATGCGATTGGCACATCCATTTTTGTTCAATTTTGCGGAGCACTGAGGGAGGTACCAATGTAGCATTTTTGTTCAATTTTGTAAAGCACTGATGACGATGCTATTGAAGGGGGAGGGGAATGTAACACCTCAGTTTTGAACCCATTTGCATTAAATGTATATGATGTAAATATTGTAATTAATCATGGTGTGGAGCTAAAGGCAAAATCCCCACCATTGATTTATCATTTTATGTTTTGACGATTAAAATTGATGCTGATGGTATTTTGTGCTATCCAACACATTATAATTTTGGACATCATGTAAATATGCAATTTAATTAAAATACCCACAACTAGTTATGTCAATGCAACATTAAAAGATATGGGGGAACGATTTCCTAAGGATAACGAGGGGGAATATTCAAACCTTTGGGCCAATGGGGAAAAGCCAAATGTCAAAGGGAGAACCCATCAAACTGTCAACTGCCCATTTTGTCTTTTGTGCCCAATCATTTAATTTTGCCAGAAATTGGTTGAGTTAGTTATTGCATGGGATGGACAAGGTATGGAGGTCGAAATTTGAATTGGGCAGAGCATCAATTTTTGGAAAAACGTGTTTTGACTTATGAGCCAAGTAAATGCCCATTTTTGCTTCCCATTCCCTCATGCATTCATGTTTTTGTCTTCCCCATGTTTTTAGAGCTCCTGGGCATTCTCCATGGATGTTTTTGCAGTGATCTTCATTTTTCCCATGGCTGGGAAGTGGTTTTGTTAACATTCAATGGTTGGGATTTGTGCTGGGCATTTTTTTGTTGTTTCTACATTCCCACGGTTGGGAATTTCATGTTTTCAGTATTGCACAGCCAATGGGGGACAAATCCACGAATTTAGGGACTAAGGGAGTCATTTTTTCCCACATGGAGGCATAGAACGTTTCTGGAAATTGAATTTCTCTCCCAGTGTCATTCTCCCCCATCTACAAATTTGTTTTTGGCTCCCAAGTCATTTTTCATCATGCCCAGAACTTGCAATCGCTGTCTATGTTACTGTTGTTTGGTCTGAACTGGTTTGGGAGGGGAAATGTGGTATGCCTAGCTTGATAAACCTAGTGTGAGAAGGAACCTCATAGATAGAGCTAGGGGGATGGATTTCTTCTTTGCACACCCTAAATAGTGTTGGAAGGGAAGGCATAGCCTGAGGGACTGTGTAGTAGAGAAAGGTGTACTTCCTAGTGTTGGGTGTGTAGATGTTTTAGAAGCTAGGCTAGATTTGGTGCAGGTGTCCATAGCTCTGTGGTTGAGCTCACTAGCTTAGCAGTCAACCTTTCCATCTCCTTTGTAGCCTGATAGACCCAAATGTGTTGTCTTCCCTGAATTTTGATAAATCCTTGGCTATGTGTGAGTCTGCTAGTGTACCCTTATTCCTTGTGGGAATCATGCACAACTCGGGGGTGGCAGTGTTGCTAAGAGATTGATGAGCACACTATCCTATGGTTGGGTGGACCATTGCAATGACATAGCTTGTTGGAGGACAAGCTTCTTTCAAGATAAGTATTCCCGTCTATTTTATCTCTACAACTGTATATGTGTTCATGAATTAATATGAACATGTTAAATGTTGTGAATGAAATAATTTTTCTTTTGTTGTTTGTTAATAATTTATGCATATGTGTATGTTTAAGCTCAATGCATTTTTATCATGTGTATGTTCATGGGATTTAAATTTCTCAGATTAGATAGCGTTATGGTCACGTTCCCTCTCGGGTAGACAGGAGGGGATGTGACAACTATACTTGCAGATCAATCATTTTATGCTAAGCTATCAAAGTGTGAATTTGGCATGACTGAGTTGCTCTATCTCGGTCATGTGATCTACCAAGAAGGGGTCAAGGTGCACCAGGAAAAATCCATGCCATCTTGGATTGGATAATCCCAAGAAACCTCACTGAGTGGAGAGGATTCATTGGCCTATGTAACTACTACCAAAAATTTGTCAAAGGTTACTCCAACATCACTACACCTTTGACATATCTAACCAAGAAGGGAGCATTCAGTTGGAATGGGGAAGTAGAACAAGATTTCCATAAGATATAGGAAATACTAAGCAGGTGTCTAGTGCTATCATTTCTTGATTTCACCAAGCCTTTTTTGTTGGAGTGTGATGCCTTGGGGGAAGGCATTGGAGTTGTTTTGATGCAATAAAGGCACCCCATTTCCTATGAGAGCATAAAATTGCATCCCCATGAAAATATGTATTCTATTTATGACAAGGATATGTTGTCCATCATACATGCATTGGCCAAGTTTATCCAGTATCTGGTGGGAAGCAAGTTCATAGTGAATCATGATCACAACAGTCTAAGGCACTTCCTTACCCAAAATGAGCTTAATGACAGACAACATAAATGGGTAAGAGCATTCCAATCCTATGACTTTGACATTGAATACAAGAAGGGAAATTTGAATGTGGTGGCTGATGCACTGGCCCGCAAACCCACACTATCCTTGCTAAAAATGCTAACTGAATGGAAGGTATAATTAGGAGCTGAATACTCAAAAAATAAGTTTGCATGTGGGATTATGGATGGATTAATACAGAATGAGGCATACAAGGTACAAAATGAACTCATCTGTAACATGGATATAATTTTCTTAGTACTCGGATCATAACTAAAGAAGAGGATCCTAGAGGCTGAACATAATGTACTAGTAAATGGCCAACCTGTTCTTTTGAAGAATTACCAGAAAGTAAGATACAGGTTCACCTGGAAGGGCCTCAAATAAGATGTCATTAGGAATGTGAGGGAGTATTACATTATAGCAAAACAAAGTGGAGCACACACACCCTTCCAGACTCCTCTAGCCCCTCCCTATTCTAGAACACAAATGGGAAAGTGTCTCCATGGATTTCATCATCGGGTTGTTAAAAGTCCAAGGAAAATATAACATATATGTGGTGGTGGATAGGTTGACCAAGTTTGCACATTTATTTGTAGACACCTCCACTATATCAGGCAGTGAATTTGATGCATTATTTTTCAAAAATGTATTCAGACTATATGGTTTACCCAAGACCATAATCAGTGACCGAGACAACCTTTTCACCAATGCTTTTTGGCAAGCTTTGTTCAAACTAGTGAGAACAAATCTAAATATGAGCACAAGATATAACCCTCATAGTGATGGTCAAACTGAGAGAGTGAATCAATGGCTTGAAGGATACCTACGCAACTATGTCATATGACAACTTAAAGCTTTGGACACATGGCTCCACCTAGGATAATTCTGCTATAACACCACTTTTCACCTGTCCATTAGGATGACTCCATTCATGGATTTTTATGGATATGAGCCCCCATCCTTTGCAGATATGGTGTTTGGGGACTGTAGAGCCAAAAAATACAAATATTGGCTTCAAGAGAATCAAGCATACTGAGGGCACTCAAAGAAAATTTGCAGGTTACATAGAACCAATAGAAAATGAATGCTAATAAGCATAGGATTGAGAGAGTCTTCCAAGAAGGAGACTTAGTCTACTTGAGGTTGCAACCTTACAGGAAATCCTTTTTGAAGAAAAAGGGAGCTGAGAAACTCCATCCTCGATTCTATGGGCCTTACAAAGTTTTGAGGAAGATTGGTGAAGTGGCTTATGAATTGGAGCTTCCACCTAAGAGCAAGATCCACAATG
This sequence comes from Pseudotsuga menziesii, assembly GCA_001517045.1. NCBI lineage: Eukaryota > Viridiplantae > Streptophyta > Pinopsida > Pinales > Pinaceae > Pseudotsuga > Pseudotsuga menziesii. The sequence continues at coordinate 354,343 of LPNX010918323.1, read as the reverse complement.
TATTTCATGTATCTTTCCTAAATAAAGGAGTAGGCCAACAAATACTTGTATCAAATTAACTTTCACCCATTGACGATGAAGGCCATTTGGTCCGAGTGCAATAAAAAAATTTGTAGACTAGCAGGCTGAGGAGCAGGACCCTTATGGAATATCTGGTGTAGTGGAAAGTGTTTCCCAATGAATATGCCACTTGGGAGGGTGACCAAATTTTGCTTGGATTGCTTCGGATTGGGGACAAGCAGACTTGGGAGGGGAGGGCTGTCATGTCCCTTCCTTGAAGGACATTAAAGTGTCAACCTTGTCAGTGCCTAGGGTTTAAAAGTAAATTAAATTAATTCTTCCTTGGAAATTTTAATCTATTAATACAATTTGGGCATGTATTAAATTAAATTTTCAATTCTGGTTTTTTATGTAATTAATTATTATGAAAAAATAATTAATGTGGAAATGATTTTTCAAGACAAGAGGACATACTAGGCAATCCAACTTGCCTAAGAAAAAAATGGCAACAATACAAAAGTAGGAAAAAACAATATGTCATAAAAAAGATGAAAATAGTAAAAAACAGGGAAAATAAAGGCATTTTTAAAAGAAGGAAAGTGCACGAAAGGTTGTTAGTCATAAACAAGGAAAATTTTGGTTAAGGAGGGAACAATTTCCAATTTTGTTCAAGGATGCAAAGCAAGGAAACATTACCTAAAGCACAAACTTGCTAACCTCCTCAAGGAAGGCACATTCATGGATTAGGGTTAGGGTTTGCAAGTGGGTAACTTGCCCAACAGGTTGGATGACTTGCTCAAAAAGTCACTTGGTGTATAAAAGAATGATTCCAACTCATTTGAACAACTTTTTATGATTATTGTTTTGATGTCGAGTGAACAATAAATTCTTGTCTGAGTGATGTGCCTCAACTACCTTGGGTGATGCACCCAAAGGTTTCCTAGTCTCTTTTGTCTTCCCTTCTATTCTTCAGTGCATCAATATAGAGCCAAGGAGAAACCATTGAAGACCAATATAAATATCACAGATCGACCCTTCAACCTTGGAAATCGAGCTCTAGTCACTAGTACAAAATGAGAGACAAGTGATCACACGACCAAAAAATTTGGTCACCACAATTTTTCAAGGGATAAATGACCAAAATTGAGAAATTTTAAGGGATCTAACTAAAAATGACCAATTTGGTCACGGGATAAGAACTAAAATAAAAATTACCAACTTAGTCATGGGATAAGAACTAAACTAAAATGACTACATAACAATTGGTCATTTTTAGTTGTCACTTTGATAATGCAAAATTACAATTTTTACAATGAATTTGTACAATTTACTAAATTCTAACACTGCATATAAGGACATCATGAGGTCCCTGGGTACTGCAACTCCATCACAATCGAAATAAAAGTGCAGCGAACACCTGACCATGAAACCCTTATGGCTTAGGTACTCCTATATTACATAATGAGGACTATCGATCGACTATGATAACAAATTGAAGCAGTTTATATATTCAATATTGACTGGTCGACTTCAACATTCAATGGAGTTCATCCCAATCTTATTACTAGTTAATTGGCACCGATTTTTGGAGTTTGGAGAGAGGGGGTGTGAAATTTGGGTTTTAGGGATTTTAGTAAGTCATTATAGAGTTCAACTTTGAGAATAATAATGTAAGGTTAGAGGATTGTCCAAGTAACAATGTACCGTGTAAAAGTTTTAAATGTATTACATATGTATAAAAATATTTCTTGAATTCGATTTGCAATATCCTATAGCCATTTTATTTGATCATTAAAATATGTATTGGTTATATGCATTATTGAGGTTAGGGGTTACAATATGTCGAGGTTATAGGCATTATTCAATCTTCCTAAGTGAATATTTTTATCATTTCTTATCACCAACAACTTGTTTCTCAATTTTGAGATATGGTAGTTAATATTTAATAATATTTAATAATATTTTAATGGAGTATTGGTGATGAATGAGATTTTTCAAGACAATTGTGGGGTTTCATTAAAAATTTCCCAAATGGGTGCTAGGGTAGATAAGTTTGGCATTCATTCACACCTTCAATAGCATGACTCGGGAGTCTTGTTAAGTAAATAATGGGGCACCATGGGATGGATCAAGGAAACACCAAGAGAACCATATTCCTCAATCGATGAAAGGATCAAAATAAACATAAAAATAAAGCATTCTCAGTTAGAGAAAGTTTTGGAGAGGTTTTGAGGCTGTGACTCATGGGACAGAAACTCGTGGAAGGGGAAAAATCATTCAGGTGAAGCCATTTCACTTCATGCCTTGTAAGAATAACTAGAGTTTGGAGTTTTTGAATATTTTGCTAAGATTAAGAAGATTTTGTGAGCATCTTGGAGCAAGAGCACCATTCTCCAAGAGGGCGCACTTGAATTTTTAGTGGTGGTTATTGTTGGAGACTAGAGTTGCATTGGATCTTAGAAGACACAGCGGCCTGTTAGAGAAGGGGGCATCGGTTTATGAGGGCACATCAGTGGAGAAGAAAGCCCAAGTTTCAGTCTTCTTTCCTTGTGAACCCATTGTTTGTTGGTGTTGGATGAGGGCGCTGCTAATATTGAAGTTTGTGGGCATCTAGAAAGAGACTACATATGGGGTTTTAGGAGACTCCCTTCTTGTTGGGGACGAGTTGTCTGTTCATTGAAAATAATTGCTAGGATTTGATATTTATTTTATGATCCCATTCTTCAAGAAGTAAAGGTCATATTTTGCTAAAGTCGTGGTTCCCTTTTTGGAGGGTTTGGAATACTGTTGGAAGGCACCAGATCTCATCACTATGTTACCATCAACAACTCTTATACACTGTTGAAGAAGGGGACGAGTACATGGTTGGGATTATTCACTGTGGGTATCTAGCACCACCCAGTGAATTCGTACAGGTTGAGTAGTCTTCAAATCTATTGTTGAAGGAACGATATTACTTTTTTTCATATCTAGGCACAATAATCTATCCATGAGTTCTTAGCCACTTTCATCTCATTCATCTACAGTCACTGGAGCGTTGGGAAGTGATTAGATTTTATATTTCAAAAGGGTGGCAATATTCATCATAAATTCTAGGTCTGGCATCTAGTATAATTTGATTTCCTTGTTAGAATTAAATCTGACAAATATCTTACAGTCCATCCTTTGTGTATTGATGAATTATTTGTGACTCATAGTTTCAAACAAAAGGTTTCTTAGACATATTTCATCATCACAATCAGTACTATGTATGATATGAGCATAACAATGAAAACATACTACCAACAATGAAAACATACTACCAATTTAGCACAACTCAGTCAATCAGATTTGAAATGCATCATAGTGACAACACAATACTGTTGACCAAGTATTTGACGAAATATCAAGCCAAACTTTCACACATAGATAAATTTTATCATGAAATGGAAGATACAACAGGATGTATATATGAATTGTTTGACGAAAGTCATGAACCAGACTTCCTAAATAATTAGCAAAATTCCTACATCATATTTGATTTGGTACATTACATAATCTCAAGATGTTGGTTTATGTGATAAGACAATGCATATGTTTGATTTGCAATGTACTATACATGAGCACCAATGCAAGAGGGTGGACATGGAATGGAAACACGAACGAAAATAAGCTCATGTACCAACTACACACACCAATCAAAAAGCATGTTAGGATTCACTATCATAGGCTTGAAAAAAATCAGAACCATCCAAGTTTGAGGTCTCATTGTAGAGGTCAACCTAGTGAACAAGAAGTCATCGTTCCTTTCTGACAATGGATCAATGTATGCAACAACAAATTCCATTGTTGAGTAGAAGGGACAATGGCATTATGGATTGTTGGAGAAAATGGTTATGAATTGAAAATCTGAACCATCCAAGTTTGAGGTCCCATTGTAGAGGTCAACCTAGTGAACAAGAAGTCATCGTTCCTTTCTGAAAATGGATCAATGTATGCAACAACAAATTCCATTGTTGAGTAGAAGGGACAATGACATTATGGATTGTTGGAGAAAATGGTTATGAATTGTAGGGTTTGTATCTTTGTTTTATGATTATCTTTGAATCCAGAAAAAAACATGGAGTATTACCAACATTTTTATTACTAACATTTGTATTACCAAGATTTGGAAATCCACAATTTCCACAAGAATTAGAAGCTAGGGTTCATTGCTTTCAACGCAAATGTTGCAAAGACTCATCCAAAATAGATTTGCCTAATTTTAACAAAGGTTCACCAACAAAGCAATGGTGATAGGATAATCTTGGCTATAATCACAAGTCACATTTTACTCACCTAACTTAGCTTTGATACCATGTTAGGATTTCATGATGATCCCAAGGTAATCGAGTGATATGGAGGTGTTTAAAAACACCTTTAAGGAATGAAGCACATTTTCATAAGAATATCCCAAAGAGGACAATGTTTGTGTGTGCAATATATGTGAAATGAGGATAGAGCCTCCAAAGAATAGGTTTAGGGTTTATTCTAATATTCTAAAGGGGGCGACTTCATTAACCACTAAAGTAGTTACCATAACTGGAGTGATCAAGTAGTGCCAATGGTCCAATAAACCCATAAAGTTAGGTTTACATTAATTATTCTCACATTTAGGGCATACATGAAATTTTGAAACCTAGTGGTGTCATATAGGTGATAATGACTTGATTCATGTTGAATGTTTCAATATCACTATAATTAGTAAAATCTAACATTACCTAATAAGTATAAACAATCATGTTCCTCTAATGGTTTTAGACTAATTTATAGACTAAGAGAATCATATGCTAGACATACTTTTTCTAAAGAAAAACCTTCGGGGAGAGCCTCCCTCGTCTCCCTCAGAATTTTTGGATGGATGGCAAATTGACTGTTGGTAAAAAAGGAAATTGGTAACCCCAAAGTATCCAATGGGAATGGATCCTAAGGACTCTATGGAATTGGCATAAAGTGTCTTATCAATTGAACTATCTCTTTGGGTTGTATGCTTGGCATACTTTCAATATCATATCAATAGGATTTAAGTAAATCAATGTCCTATCATAGAAATTTTCCCCTCATCATGAAAAACCTTGTATAGTGAATGAAAACAAATTCCTAATACATTCATAGAATATAATTACAAATGGATTCCATTTGATTATATAAGATAAACTGGCTGATCTTTGTCAATGTTTATGTCTATATCAAATTATCAATTGATAATAATGCAACATTAATTGGGTAGGGAGTAGGGATTTTAGGAGCTTATTTTTCACTATGCACCATTCTTTCAAACAATGGGAGTTGTGTTACAACACATTTTTCTGTACATGAAAATATGTATTATTGTTCTAGTAAAAATGTATTTTTCTTATGCTCTCAACTAATTAAGGGTTTATTGTGTCACTTGTAGTCCTTGACTCTGCATCATGGCCATGTCACATGTAGATTATTATTTATTTTGCAATCTTTGTGGGACCCTTCTATATTTTGATAATCCATTATTTGCATCTTGCCCTTTGTGTCATAATCAACACAATGCTAAAGGTATTTTCATTTCACTTCCATAATGTACTCAATATTATATACATTATAATATAAGGTTATGTTTTATTTAGTACCATGCAAAATTTGCATTAATAGGCATATGTTTTGACAATTTTTATTTCATATGATTTGTTGTTTGTAGATATTCGAGCAAAAGGGATATGGTGTAAGATTGGCGCTAAGGTGTGCACCCATTAAACTTGGTATTATATATGTAATTTATTTTCTTTCTTTGTGATTTTTGGGGAATTCATTTCATACACTTATTGTAAGTGTGCATGTAATTGTGATTTTCTTCTTGAAAGAGGCATATGTAATTGCAAGTTTGTAAATCATGACACATGTCATCATCTAAAAACAGTTCCATAAGGTCACATACATGGAAACACAAATAATAAACTTTACTCTACCTACTCTCATGTAGTCTACATGTACTGCAACCATGCATTGCAATGAATTTAATTAAATTTTAAGATAATTTTCAATGAATGAGATAAATTTATTTGCCTTGAAGTTTGAAATCAAAATTTCCTTGAAGTTTTACATTAAATTTGGTGAACTTAAACAGATAATCATCATCCAATCAAATTCATTGAATTTTGATTTTGAAGCTTGAAAATTGACGAATATGGTGACATATGTGCGAAATAACTAGGCACCTTCCCACAAGTGCCAACTCACCAAATCCACATACTTTTTATGCAACAAGTGTGCCCTTTGTCCGCTTTTCTCATGGTCATTCAACAACTTGAAGAATGATTAAAAGCTCCTGCACCAAGTGCTCATCCAAACAAAGATGAATGTAGAATAAGTTCAATGAAACAAGCCAAACACTAACACTTTCTTTTTGTCAAGAACATGTTCTCCATCAAACCAAGCACTATCTCCATTATTAATGGATTCATCATAATGTTGACCAGTTGTGAATATGAAGGAATGTAGATCAGGACCACTTCTCCCCTCCATAATTTGAAATGTCTTTAGATAATTTAAGGTGTACTTCCTTTGTTCAAGGAAGTCTTCATTGTTAGATTTTGTAGCAGTATAACTAGGATCACCAAAAAAATGACAAAGCACAGAAACACAATGAATGTGGAGATCATTTAGCAATTGTACTAAAACAATCACCTCCCAACCATAGACAAAGCTATTTGTCTCCACTGAGCTCACACTTTTCGATAGAGATCTATGTACATCTAGATAGTAGTAGCACAAATCCCAATAAAGTGAGAGAAAATTTTCCAAAGTGGAGAACCCCAGAAAAAAATCCTAGTTGCGGTAGTGAAATCCTTGTAGTAGAGGCGAACTTATCTTATTGCAGTGTTAGAATGAGGGAGGCTCCCTTCTATTTATACATTAAGTTGTTTTCTTTTAAATTTCTAACTAGGCTGACTTTTCCTTTAATTACAATCGTCGACTTGTATTATGCACAATAAGATACATTTTATAGCATAATTTCTTGGGCCGACCTATCAGGAGATTCCTGATGCAACTACTACACTAACACTTCCTCTTAGCTAGGGAGGCATCATCAATGTTATCATATTGGAACACATTTGGATCTCATATGTACATCATGACTATATCAACCATCTCTATATGACAAGGAAGGTCTTCCAACAATCTTCACGTGTCAACTCAATCCAATTCATTGGAGAACATGCACTAGCTCCAAAACCTTTCCAAGTACATCGAGAAGTCACTCATGTGTCATATCAACCTAGTTTGTTGGGGAAAATGCACCAACTTAACATGCCTTAGCTCAACCAAGTACACCAGGGAACATGCATGTGCTCAACGTGCCTCAACTCAACCCAGTACATTGGGGAACATGCACCAAATCAACACTCCATCTTAGCAAGGGGGACATTCTGTATCATTTCCAAGCTTTTCACTTAGTGAGAATGTTCGTATCTAGAGCCTCACGCTCCTAGAAAATACATAGCACCTTGAGTCTTATTCACAAGGCTGTGCTAGATCCATTCACCATTAGATACAACTTCAAGATCTCCCAACCAAAAGGATTGCTGGGCACCAACCTGGTGACAAGTCATTTCCAGCCACAAGGGATATTGGGAATCAACCTAGTGACGAGTCATTCCCATATACAAGGGTTACTGGGCACCAACCCAGAGAGGAGTCATTCCAACCACAAGGGTTCTTGGGAACCAACCCAAAGACTCCAACACAACTTATCTTGGTTCACACAAAATCATAGTCCACATAGGAAAAGATTTTCACATAGAACTCTAGAGTCCACAGAAAACTCATATCGGTTCACACATAACCATAATCCACACAGAATAGGATGTTCACAAAGAATGATCAAGAGTTCACATAGAACTCATATTGGTTCACATAGAACCTCATCCACATAGGACATAATGTCCAGACAAGATCATTCAGATTTCACATAGAACTCAGGGGTTCACACAGAATCACCGTACATAATTGTAGGACTCACAAGTTCACACAGAATCACTGTCACTATCCACAAATGCTCACATAGAATCACCATCCATAAGTGTTCGCACAAAATCATTGTCCACAAGTGTAGGACTCATGAGTTCACACATAATAACAGTCACTTTCCACAGGTGTTGACACAAAATCACCTTCTACAAGTGTTCACATAAAACTTAGGTGTTCACATAGAATCACCAAGTGTTCACCCATAAATCAAATGTTAAAAAATAATCATTGTCATGGTCCGTAATTGTTCAACAAAACTCAGGACTCAAGTCTTCAGAAATAATCATCGTCATTGTCCACAAGTGTTCACACAGAATCATCGTTTCTATCCACAAGTGTTCCAACAAAACTCAGGAGTCAGGTGTTCAAACAAAATCACCAGGTGTTCACATAGAATCATCATCACGGTCCACAAGTGGGTGCACATAACTCAACCTTCCCTCTTAGCGAGGGAGATATAATCATGGGACCAATCTCCTCACCCCCTCTCACAGTGATAAGGAGAAAATATTGAAGTATCAAACTTTCCTTCTAAGGATGGAGTCATCATGAAACTAATCTCCCCATGGTCCCATCCTGAGCGTATACACATCTTAGCTAATATAGGCCTCAAATATATTAGGGAAGACATTTTTGTCTTTGCCTATTCTAGTCATGAAAAGGAAATAAATGAAATAATAATATGATTGAATTCATGCACATATATGGAAGAGAATCAAGAGACTATTCTCCCCTCCCCATCACTGGGTGTATGGGAGATCTTAAAACTCCATCTCAGAGTGTCTGGGAAAAGATGTGGTACTATCATAAGAATACTCATCGTTAGCCAAGACACATGGCTAATACTTGTCCAATCATTCTCATCACATGATCTATATGTTCATTGCTTATTCCTCGGAACAATTCTCATCATTATTCTCTTGTAGTACATAGCACATGATCTTTTCCCTATAAGTCAAATATCTTCATATGGTTAGCTACATTGCATAATCAAATCCAAGGCAATGACAATATTTCATACATGTATGTAGGCATCTTATTCAATGCTTCAATGCAACACACACATGGTTACTATCTGGATGCTTTCTATCTACACTATAACATACTGTCAAGAGTGTGCACTACTCTAAGAATGTTAGAAGGAGATATCAAAATCAAACCTATTGTTGACCAAATTAACAACCAATTCACCTAAAAAGTTAGATTTGCAACACAATTTGGGACGAAAACACATCTCTTTCTACTTCACATGAAATATGGTTATATTATAACAAATCAGCTCACCTAAGATGGAAATACAAAATTGTTTTAGATCATCCTATTCAAAGCTTTTCATCATGGAAATTCAGCTCATCCCAATCTAGAAATGAAAAACCCTTACAACTTATTTAAAGCAAATATTCTCACAAGCACATCTAGCACTATCTAGGGCACTGCAAGTTAATCATTGTCAAACCCTAGTTTCTTTTCATTCTCCAAAAGCTACAACAATCCAAATTAAGATTCATACAACACGAGGTTATATCCTCTCTATACTTTCTCCTCTATCTTGTTAATAATAATGAAGTGATTTTTTCCTCTTTCGTTTTATAGATTAAGAGGAATGAGTTACAAAAGTAAGGAACAACCCTAACTATATACTAGGTCCATGAATGGAAAATGGGTCCACAAGTGAAACAATCACACCAAGGAGGTTCAGTGTTGAATGCAGAATCCATATGATATGGAGGAAAATCCAACACAAAAGTCAATTGTGCATCCTTTTGTATTTCACAAAGATCTATATGCAAAATATTGGTTGCTCCATTAGATAAATTCCTTTTATTCATAGCTTACACCTTCTGAGTTTTTATCCCACTCAACTTCAGAAGGTACCAAGAAATTTTAAGAGAAGCACCTTCGGGTTCCCACAATACAAGCAACATGACGCAAGTGAAAAGGGTGCTCCAATATGTAGAAATATTTTTAATAAACATTATATGTATACCAAATCAGAGTAAGTGGGACAAAAAAAATGCAGTACTCATAGGTTGAAAATAAAGAAAGATACTAATAGTCCATTGATGCACATTTTCATTTTGATGCATGTTTTCATGTGAAGGATTTTAACCATTGTTCACTGGAAATTCCATATGATTGGGATTTTGTAGATACACTTATCTTGGGCCTAAAGTAATGAAATTGAATGGATTAGTATGTGGTAATACAATATTAACTTCCCTTTATGAGCATTATTAAATTCCATTAATGGCATCAACACACTGAGCAATGCCACATGTCAATATGCTTGCATTAGTGCTACAAAAAATATGATTTGAAGTTTTGAACTAAAGCTACATGTTTAAGGTCTTATAGAAATGTCTATTAAGGCCTCAAATCTATTTTAAAATTAAACCTTTGTAATAGTAGAATACTATTTGAAATTCCACTAAATAATTGGCATGCAAGAATACATGAAAACCTGAGGTTATTTTAATAGTTATCTACACAGTATACCAAAATGACATAACCCACATGAATTTCCTTCTTGTATACCTCTGCATGGGAGACAAAAACTACATTACCATACGGATGCACTTGATATGGCTGTATGGCTCCATAGGACTATAAGGTAACCAACTTTCTTCCAATTCTATCAATTATGTTAGTACAATATGTGAGTTTGATGATCATAATTTATAAATATAATCATTCCAATAGAGATGCAAAAAAATAAAAGTTTTTTCCTTCAGGAGCAGTTTAGAGGTATGCATGTAAATATTTGGAAAACACAAATGAGAGTCTCTCTAAAAATAACACAATTGGATTATGGAAAATATGCAAATCAATCCCTTCTCGTATGTCTTCACCACAAGCATAAAAAGTATGTATTCACCATAAGTATAATAAATAAGCTATGTAGACAAGTTGTTTGGTGTGATAATACCTTTATGTGATATTAACACTTCATAAGTACTTCTCACAATACAAGAACATAAATTGCTACGAATTCTGATATCATACATTTGGAGAACCACTGGTTTTCCTTTTGCTTGATAAGCTTCAAAATTACATTTTAAATTTTTAACATAGAATTCCAGCATTCATACAATATGTTGAGAGAAATACTCATGTTTTGACAAATTCCAGAAAGGAAATCCAGACATTAAGTTAGCTATGTCATGGGCCTATTAATGAGGGAGGGTACATGGAACTAGTATCACTTACTTCATCATGTTGAAAATTAGAATATTCTTGGAAAATAGAGGTACCCTTTATTGCATCATTTCCCAGTCTATTTGATGCATAGTAAGTGCTATTGTGAGAATTGCTAGAAGCAACAGAAGTCCATTTGAGAAATTTCGGTTCTTATGCAACCCAAAGATAAATAGAAGATCCATCCCTTCTTCATGGAATACCTTGATCACCCTACCAATTTATATATGGCATACTTGTAGTTTCCACGTCCTAGCCCCAGTTCTTCCAGGCACACCATATCTTGATCCTGATCCCATTTCTAAACTCTGTGAACCCATCCATCATTGGACTCATCCATGGCTTGAGTTTCTTGTTGAGCTTGAGCTAGAAGACTATAGCTGATTGGGGCTTGGGGTGGCTCAGGATTGATCATAAATGAGAAATTATGAATCTTATAGTTCTTTTTCTTGCATCTACAACAATCATTGGGAAACTTGATATATTTAATTGAATGTTTGTTCATCCTAACCCTTTGGATTAGGACATTCTTTCAAATCCTTGGACAAGTTAAATTTAAAACATAGCCTCTTCTAGTTCAAAGGTTAAGGAATACATTTTTTTGGCTCATGGCATATGAAATTTCCTAATACCTTTGAGATGCATTTGAGGCAGCGCCAAAATTACATGGAAAGGTCAAGAAATTCCACCTGCATAGCGAAATCGAGTTGACTCTATTTGGTTAAGAAATCCTTGAACCAATACAGCAATGGTGTTATGACATACCTAGGGACTATGAGCAACTATGGTAGCACACTGAGACAACTCTAAGAACAAAACCATGGGAAACCCTTTGGTTAGGCTATGGGTACTTTAGAAATCAATGGGGTTTCCATATTTCTTTCACCAAAGTCCAAATCATGTCCTTTGGAGGTACATGTTTCACAAAATACCCAAGCAGTATATGCTTTTATTACTTATCACAAATTGTCTCATATTCCAAAGAAAAAATATCAATAGAGATGTCCTCAAGACGACTATCATTACTTTGTGGTATACTTTTGGGGAAAATTTATGGGGATTATTTAGAGGGACCATTCTTCTCCTTATCTCTACCAACAACGTTGCTCTGAATTATTAGATTTGACTTTGTAGTAAATAATCTGAACGTAGGTTCCAATTGAGCCATAAATGTCTCTCAAATTCCTTGTGCCAAGTGGTGGACTTTTGAAGGCCAACACATGACAACTAATCAAGCAAGATGAGAGAGTAACATTGATAGAAAATTTACTCAACCAAAAATCATGCACCTCAAACTCAAACAAAAACTATTGAAAACCCTATAAGCACCATGATATGATGTGTTGTAATATGAGGAAATTATATTTTTATAAACCAGAACTTTATCACAATTTTTTCTTCTTACATGTATAATAATATGATAAAGATCCTAGGGTGGTTGATTTAGTTTGAAATGCATTATGGACATGAGTCACATGGATAAAATGATATGTATTTCTTGGTTATGTTGTTCCACTATGATATGTCTTACCTTGTGTGGGGTCTATCCCTAAATAGTGCTCGACACACCAAAGTTACTTACCTTGTCATAAAGAGGCAATATGAATTCCAGATTGGTAAGAAGTTTGGATCCAAACTATATTGTATATTTCACTTTTTTCATTAGAGAGAAGAGTGAAGAGCTCCAACGGAGTGAAAATTGAGTTTTTCTCTAATGGTCATATGGTATTGGTCAAATCTTGTTGAATTATTTCATATTGAATTGAATTAGTGATGAATATAGTGATGAACCATCGATGATATAGGGTAACATGGGGATGTTTGGGAATTGGGCATACGAATTTCCCTATCAATGTGACATTGGTCCTTTGACAAGATAATGCAACTTGATAATCACATTACTTTAGTTGATTGAGTTGGATTGCATTCATGATTTGGTGCTAAACATATGTCTATACTGTAAATTTCCATGTTGCAAGTATGAGGAAGGTTTTTCCCTTAACAAAGAATATCCTTTATATATATTATTCATTTGGAGAGGGGCCTTCTCATACTAGACAACTTTTACTTGGGAAACTAAAATCTCATCCAAAGCATTGGAAATGGTTGAACTAAGTTGACAAGATAAATTATTATGAATATATTAAGGGTGGAAAAGACACAACTTAGTCCATTCTTCTAATTGAATAAAACCCAATTCCTCTTAAAAATGAGGCAATTAATTTTTTTTATAGAATATAAACAAAATTAGAAAAGTTGTAACAGATGGATTCAATTCAGATTCCAGAATAAACATGCACACATATATACATCAGAAAATGTATGTATGTAGTTATTTTCACTTCTCTATCCATTATGTTTTTCAAATCATCTAATTTTGTTATGATTTCAACTTTAGGTTTTTATTAACGTTTTTCTAGGATATCAAATTTTACCTTTTTTATAGACTGTTTTCAGCCCCATAGCTCGCTAATGATTTTGGTATTTTCCCGGTTTGCTATGTGAGCTAAGTTTTCTTGAAAGCCAATACTGATATCCCACTAATTGAACTATCCTTCCCATTTTCTTCATGTTTTCTATAGTTATTGGTGTTGTACAATGTAACTTAATATATACAATGTTGTGCAGTGCAGATGTATCATGCAATTAAAGAAGCTGATTGGTACAAGTGGAACACAAAGTTACATTTACACATGATTGCATTTCTTGAAAAATATGAACAACAGGATGCAACTCATTCTCTTCATTTGGAGGAAAATGAAAATCTGAATCCTGTGGATAAGATTAAATTCTATTGTTCTTTGATAGAGTATTATTCAAAATGTGGGTTAAAATATCAAATTCTTTCAACATATAAACGTTTAAAAGACCTTCCTCATAGAATAGTTGATGCAATTGGGTACAAGTCACTTATCAGTGAATTTGCAGTCATGAATATTGACAATGAAGCGGAGGAAATATTAAGAGAAATGGAGGATTCTGGGTATAAATCATTCCGAAATAATTTTAAATGTATTCTCTATTCCCATGGAATATGTGGCCATTTTCAAGAAATGGAAGGAACCCTTAATTTAGAGAAGAGTTGTGGGCATTCAATTGATACAATAACCATAAACATGATCTTTAGTTGTTATGGTTCTTATCAGGAATACAAAATCATTAAGACATGGCTTAGAAGAATGCAAGTTGATAATAGAAATTATTCATAATCAACCAAAGGTAAAAATTTTCAACCTAAGGTATCATCTGGAATGTTTTGTCATGAATAATCTACATCAAACATGTTAAAGCATTGATCATCTGAAGGCAAGAGAAAATTTATAGAACTCACTAAAGCCAAAGGTAATATTCTATTCCATTTCAGTTTAAATTTGATATTTATGTTCTATTATGAAAATTTTAACTAAAAGTTTGGGCTTTATAGGTTTAAATGTTCCATGTGACTCTATTATTCCTTTTGAATCTTCTTTGAATATAATCCATTTGGAGTTCCTTTGATTATTGGTCAATGGAAAACCCTGTTTTTTCACTAAGTATCCTTTCTAGGGAATTGTAGCTTAGTACAAAGGATTAGACAAACACCCTCTACTACTTATTTCTAATCTTTCAATTTCTAGAGCTAACTTGAAACAATCCTTTGTACTGAGAAACAATTCTCTGATAACAAGAGTCACATAAATGTATGCAACATAGGAAATAAAATGATGGCTCTCACTCCACTAAAGAATGTTTAAGGAAATCTACTCATCCCAATAGCTGATTCTCTACCATATGGCATCCAACCTCCATCCTTAGACCTAGTGAAACACACACAGTACAACTCACTCGGGACAAAGGTTAACACTCTAAATGATGTCTTGCAGCAAAGATACCCTTTCACAGTATTTAACAAGAGAGATTGGTTGATTGGTAAAAAATATTGTATTTTGTATGGTAGGCGTTTCTTGTTTCTCCACCAATAAATAAATCCTCTGCAATGATGAATGTCAACCTAAAAAAAATATGATTGTTAGTCTTATTGATAGATAATATTATTTTGTAATTTGTTACAACCTTTTAAGGAAAACAAATGTTTAATGTAGTGAGGTTTAAGAATGCATTTTTTAGTCCATCAGGTTGTGGTATAGTGGTTGAGATGTGGAGAATTGCCATATTAATAACCTAGGTCCAAACCCCAGTTGGCATAGATCCCTGGGTTATATATTGTCCAAGTTAAAGAAAAAGAAATCCTTTTACTACAACAATACCACTGGAAGAGATTCACACATGCCTTAACTCACATCAAATCATATTATTCAAAAGGGAAAGAGTATTACAAGGTTGCAATGAATAAAACAATATCACATGCATGATATCCTCCTAGAGTGAGAGATCTTCCATAACATAGACATCTTGTGGTACCCATTATAAGTGTCTGGCTTACAAAGATTCTAGGTTAATTTTGGGTATGTCTTAGCCTTGCTTGGCTTTCACATCAATTATTAGATTTGGGAACTATGTTGAATTAGGAAGGTTAAAAGGAGTCCTTATTTACATCTTTCAACACTTTCAACTCCCATCAGCCATAAAAAAAGGGTTACATTTAATCCTAGGTGTATTTTTCCATGAAATGAAAATTTCTTGGTTCTTTATAAGCATTCATGTACATTTGATAGCCTTATCATGTTCTCATATAGTGGTGAGAAGCAGTAGATCTTGATTTATGAGCATACATGTGCAATAAACAATCAATAAAATCAAATCTGTTATATCTATGTGTACAATCTAGGTTGATTCTGACCTCAAACTGCAACATAAAACATGTCCTTGTAATTATGGGTCAATTTGGGGCATGTCTTAGTCTTTCTTGGATTTCACATCAATTATTAGACTTGGGAACTATGTTGAATCAACAAGGTTAAAAGGAGTCCTTATTTACATCCTTGGACACTTTCAACTCCGATCAGCCATAAAACAACAATAAGAAGGGTTACACTTAATCTTAGGTGGATTTTTCCATGAAATGAGAATTTCTTAGTTGTTTCTAAGCAATCATGTACATTTGATAGCCTTATCATGTTCTCATATAATGGTGAGCAGCATTAGATCCTGATTTATGAGCATACATGTGCAGTAAACAATCAATAAAATCAAATATGGTATATTTGCATGTACAACCTAGGTTGATTCTGACCTCAAACCACAACATAAAGCATGTCCTTGTAATTCTAGGTTAATTTGGGACATTTCTTAGCCTTGCTTGGATTTCACATCAATTATTAGACTTGAGAACTATGTTGAATCAGGAAGGTTAAAAGGAGTCATTATTTACATCTTTGGGCACTTTCAATTCCCATCAACCATAAAACAACAATAAGAAGGGTTACATTTAGTCCTAGGTGGATTTTCCCATGAAATTAGAATTTCTTGAATGTTTCTAAGCATTCATGTACATTTGATAGCCTTATCATGTTCTCATATAGTGGCGAGCAACAATAGATATTGATTTATGATCATACATGTGCAATAAACAATCAATAAAATCAAATCTGACATATTTGTGTACAATCTAGGTTGACTCTAACCTCAAACTGCAGCATAAAGCATGTCCTTGTCCTTCTAATAACATTAGGAATCTCATATCCAAATATGGGCATGATCCAAATAGGGTATGATGCAAATTTTATATAGCAATAGCCTTGTGGTATTTTTCTAGATCAAAAGTTGCCAAGAAACATATAAAATGATCCAATGAAGTAACATTGTGCACAAAATCCAGTGTTTAGGGGTTTCAAGAGTGCATTCATCTCTTCGATAATGATCAATCATGCCATGTTCTCAGTTAACATTTTTCCTCAAAGAAGCTTCATGTCATTTGATGGTAATCCATCTTGGAGGAACATCCTACTTTGAAACTAAGAGGATGGGACATGGTAGCTGGTCCTTAAACCCACATTTAACACTTTGGAAGGTCCCCATCCATTTAGAATTGAAATATTGACTAGAAAGGCACCATTTGTTCAAAGTTGAGAGACCAAGTGGAAAGCCCCATCCATTCAGGGTTGATAGATTGAGTGGAAATATTGGCTATGTAGGGACAATGCGAAATGTATATTGATCATATATAAAGGATCACCCTATTTATTTATTTGTTTCTTGGAACTAATGTTCATTTATTCAACAATAATGATCTTGTTTAAGATACCATGCTTCAAGACAACCTCATGGTGATGAAGTGTATCCATTTGATTTTGAGAAAGACCCATGCAGGGGCTATATGGATGAATTGATGACTATTAATTAATGTATACAAGGTTCACACTATATTTATCAAATTTCCCATGGTATTTGAGCATGTAGAAATATCTTTCCAACCTAGTTGAAGAATCAAAGGAGGAATCCATAGTGAAGGAGGATGTTTGCATTAAATATTGGATAGAAAAGGTTCCCCACAACTACATGGTAATTTCCATAAATTAAATTTTGGTTTTGGTCATTTCAAATTCATTGTCTACATAGGAATTATGGAAGTGTAATCCTTAGAATGATCTAAGGTTACTTTCAAAGCTGCATACGTGTACTTTTAAGGGATCCAACTCAGCTAGTGTAATTATTTGATGAATGATACTCTATAGGATGTTTAGATGTACATGACTTGAGTTCTAATAGTTTTTATAAGGGTCATTTATATTTTTATTGGTAATAATACTTCATTGTTCATCATTGTTCATTGCTTATTATAGTAATCCAAAAAGGACTATGCTCTACATATTTTTCCAAGGAAAATTAATCTTATATTTGTAATTTTGAAGTTGAAATCAAAATATACATTGTCTAGCCAGAACAATTTAAAAGGGAAGTATCTAATACTTCATTGTTCATTTTTTGGTGTTTTTTATTGTCATAAAAAAACCAAAAAACCTTCGATGATTTCATAAACCCTTTCCCATACAAAAATAAAAAAGTTTCCTGACAACTTATATTTTAATAGTTAATGGCGATCTCTTTAGGGATCCTGGAAGCTTTAGGAGGTTGAGGCTTCGAACTACCCTCATAATAAATTCTTCTTTGGTTGTACACATGACGAAGAGACAACACTTTTCCATCAAAATTTGTTATGTTCCTAGACAACCATAAACCCAAAATAAAGAAACAAGGTTGAGCTCTATGATTGTACCAATTCATAAGGATAAGTCTTGGTACTTTATCTAGATGTTCTCCTGCTTGCCTAAAGATATTATGTTATCTTATTATGCTATATCCTCTCATTATTACTGTTATTTCTATTGAAAATAGTAATCACGGTTTTTTCTATTTGATTTTCAAAAGCAATTTGCTCGAAGATAACAATGTGTAAACTATGATTTCACTATTCCATACTTACTGCAATAATATAACATTCCAACAGATGTGGACATAGTTGCAATATAAGTTGAATTTGGAAGGAACTCCAATTCCCTACACTCCCTTGGTTGGTATCAATCAAGCCCCACTTGCTAGTTACCCTTAGATATTTAAGAATGCCACCCAAGGCATTGTGGATCCTGTAATATTTTTTCATATTTTTGAAGATGAGGGAGAGAAATGCAAGAAAAGAATAGAGGACCAGAATTTTGCACCAATGTGGAACTAATGGAAACAAACAATAGGGTAGTGTGACAACATGAACAAGGAATGAAATAATAGTTTTCCAAAGAGGTCCCTTGTTTTCAAATGTGCATTCAAAAATAAATCTTTTTATGAGAAGAATTGTTCCTACAAAAGTATACATTCAGTCAAAATAATTTGGTCAAAATTATGGCATGAAATTTGCATTAGAAGGATAAAAATATGTAGATTATGAAATAAACCAAGGTAATTTTTAGAGAAGACAATGCCATAAACCAAAGTAGATATTGTGCAGGGACATTATAAAATTAAATGAATCCATGAAAATAGCGTAAGATGGCAAGGTATTTTTCTTTCCTAAACTTAGTCATAAACAAAAAGAATAGCAAGGATCTTCATGAGTTTCCTTTTAAAAAACAAAAAAGAAAATCCCATCCCAAATTATAAAACATTAAGAAATAAAATATTACCAAAATAGGTTATTGTTAAGGAGTTTCTCCTGAAATAAAGTTTGGAAAACACCTTCTTGGTTCACTATTTCCACTCCATTTTAACTTCTTCTTTTTTCACCTCGAGTGTTAGCTTGCATTGTCATGATTCAGATGTGAGATCTCTCACCCAAGTTGGAAGGCTTCATCAAAGTGGATGAAGATGGAATAAACTTGGACCACTAGTAAGAGATATTGTAGACGTTGAATCATATTGTCATATATTCAAAGTGGCTGAGAAACTTCACACTTCAATAATGAATACTTTCAGCAACTCAAACATAGGAGAATGCATAGTCACTTATTTATTTGATTCGAATAATTTTATATTAGAGGAGAGAGTTGTCTTAGGGTTGGATTGCATGTCGACTTTGATTCAAATATGAAGAAGAGAGGTGCTATTTGGAAGACCCTAAAGTACGATTTCTCATCATAATACATATTGGAATGTGATAGATCATAAAGTTCCACCACTTTCCAGTTTGAAAGCATAGATGAAAAAATGTTGTTCAATGTTGCAGATTGCCCTTGAAAGCTATTTTCAGCTGAATGTTGAGCATAATACTCACATTTAGAGGAGATTCCAAAGATTGAATAATATTTGTGTGAAATTCAGTCGTAGCAATCTTGAGACTAAAGCATAATCTTGTAGAATATTCAAGACAATTTACACACAAAATGACATAACAATGCTGCAATTAGAGGTTGCAATTGTATATTATCAATTATCAATAATGCAATAGTGATACAATGTCATACACTTGCATGAATAGCAAGACCATTCGAATCTCAAGGAGGTCATTCGAATAGGAAACATGAGAGTGGATTAGCTATCAGTTTGCCACACTAAACACACCAGTTAACCACTAATCATAGACATAATTGACTCTAAGTGAGTCCTAACTGAATTGGAGGGTAGTAATGGTTTATTCTGACTAAATAGAACTCAACTACTTGCCAATCAGTAGGTGGGGGTGCATATCTAACTCAAGTCAGCTCTGATGAAGTGATCTGAACTGAAACTAGTACCATAAGTTGTTGGAGGTTCCTTAAATCACTCTAGTTAACCCAAATCAGCCTGAAATAGACAAATGGATGAGGAAGGTTCTTTTACAACTTGGCTTAATTGATTGTCAGGTGAAACAACATTCATTTAATTAATTGATTCACTTATGACAAGCATATCACCCCAGATTTGCTCCATGATTGAAGGAGGAAGCCTAGTTAGCCTCCCTGATTGAAGGAGAAGGCTTAGTTGGCCTCCCTGATTGAAGGATTGTGCTGGTGTTGATGCTGATGTCAAGAGTGTGCTGGTGTGCCGACACCGATGTCAGTAATTTGAGTCAATTAACTTAGGATAGTGGGTAATTAGGACAAATTGAACAAATAAATATGTGTGGGTTGGATAATGACTCCAACACCCCCCTTAAGCTATACTCATGTGGAGGAGTAAAAATAAAATGATAGGTCCCTAGAAACAAAGGACATAGGTCACCCTATACAAAAAGTAACTCTAAAATGCTCAAAATAAATGCTAAGTGAGGAAAGAGGGAAAACCTAGTGGGAACCCCCCCCCCCCTAAAGCTGAACACTGAAGAAGTAACTTCCTTCACCCTGATGAAATCACCCCCAACCATGAACGAAGATAAGTGAATTTTTTCTCAGAAAAGTTCTTGGTGAAAATATCCACAATTTGCTCATTTGTAGGGCAGTATTGCAGAATAATTGTTTTGTCATGCACCAAATCCCTAATGTAGTGCATGTGGATCTCAACATGTTTTTTCCTCTGCCACTTAACTGGATCCGTTGAGATCTTGATAGCACTTTTGTTTTCACAAAATATGACTGTGGACAAAGCACTACCAATATCAAACTCTGACAGGATGCCTTACAACCAAAATTCCTGGATGCAAGCATTCACTGCTCCCTTGTACTCGGCCTCTGCTGAAGAAAGTGCAATGGCAGCCTGCTTTTTGCTAGCCCAGAAAATGGGGACACCACCAAACATAAACAGATACCCAAAAGTGGAATTCTGATCTATGGAATCCCCTGCCCAATCTGAATCTGTAAAACCGACCAACTCTAGCTCATAATCTGCAACATAGTGAATGTTGTAGGATCTAGTGCCCTGAATGTACTAAAGGATCCTCTTGGATGCCTTCCAATGGATCTCATGAGGCTGATGCATATATCTTGATACAACATTCACGGAATAAAAAATGTTAGGCCTTGAATGTTTCAAGTATAGAAAGCTTTTGATCAATTGGCGGTAAATAGTGGAATCCATGGGTGGAGTGGACTTTCCCTCTTCAAGATTGATTCCCTAAGAGGAAAGGAAATGGTGTAGCATTGCAATAATCCATTTTAAAATTAATTAACAAGTATTCAATATATTTATATGGATTTACCATTATCCCATTAAGGTCTTTTGTGATTTCAAGCCTAAGAAACTGTATCAGCAAGTCCAAATCACTCATTTCAAAAGCATCATGAAGAGCCGTTTTCATAAAGGAAATCAAAGCAAGTGTGCTTCTTGTTATCAAAAGTTCATAAAAATATAATACTATAATCAAAATATTACCATAATACTACTGCAAATATACATTAGGATCAGATTTTCATCTTTGGAAATTCTGTGAAAGCAGAAAGTCATCCATTTTGGTATACCAAGATCTTGGGGCCTATTTCAAGCCATATAATGATTTCTGCAATTTACAAACCAAGGAAGGATCCGATGTATGGCCTTAAGGTTACTTCATGTATATCTCCTCTTCCAGGTCTCCATGAATAAAAACACTCTTGGCATCCATGTGATGCAACTCCCAGTGCTTGGATGCGGCAATGGCCAAAACTAGTCTTATGGAATCCATCTTTTCCACCGGTGCAAAGGTGTCATCATAGTCCACTCCTTGGACTTGGGAGAACCATTTTGAAACCAGACATGATTTGTACTTGCAGATTTTTTCATCTGCAGCAACATTTGTATGATATACCCACTTGCATTGAACCATTTTCCTCCCAGGTGGAAGGGAAACTAGCTCCCAAGTTGCATTTTTTCGTAGAGAGTTGAACTCTTCGTCCATTGCAGCTTGCCATATCGAATATTTCTAAGCATGGTAGTAGGAATTTGGATCAGACACAATCATTAAATAATAGGTCTCTAACAACAAGGAATCATGACAAGAGAGAGAAATACCCGCTCTTTGAAAATCAGACCGGGTTCTTCTTGAATCAGCAGGATTTCTAATGTTTTTCCTGACGGAAGAGAGTGTCTTTTTGGCCTAAGTTGGGAGATGATTGGACACATCAAAATATGATTTTGAACCTGATATATTTTTCTCACTAATATCAGACATCATATCTACAACATCAGAGCCTTCACTCCCATTTTCATCATCCAAATGATCAACTGGACATGAGGGAATTTCAGTAGTGTTTCCCTTGACTACTTCTACCTCTTGGAGAGGTTCTTCAAAACGAAAACTTCTCTAAATGAATATCTGTTTGGTTCTGATATTCAGAAATTTTAATCCCTTTAATTCTTCTAGATATCCAATGAACAAACATTCAATACTTTTCGTTTGCAAATATTTCCTCTTGTCAAGTGGAATTCGAGCCCATGCAGTGGACCCAAAAATCTTGAAATTTGACACATCTGGTTTGTGTCGAAAATAGGCTTATAAAGGAGTATTTCCTTTCATGGAAGAGTGATAGAATCTTTTATGAATGTGAGCAGGAACATTCATAGCCTCATCCCATAGGTTTGCATCCAAACCTTTAGGTTCCAACATGTAGGTAGTCATATATTTGAGGGCCTGGTTTTTCCTTTCCTGTTGATGTAATTGTAACTTCAGAATGTATTCGCTTGTATTTCTTATGTATTGTAACCTGATGTAACACTCCAATTTTTGAACCCATTAAAGTAGATGTATATGATGTATATATTGTAAATGATCATGGTGTGGAGCTAAAGGCCAAGGCCCCACCATTGATTGGTTATGTTATGTTTCGGGTTGAAATTGTCACCGATGGTATATCGAGGCATGCGGCATACATATCAGGTTTTTTCATCATGTAAATATGCATCTTTAATTAAATAACCCAACTAGCTACATTCGCAGCAAATAAATTGAGAAGGGGCATGATTTTCACAAGGATAAGGGGGGGGGGGATGTCAAACCTTGATCCATGAGAGAAAATCCATGTGTCACCACTCTGTTTTGATTTTTCCATCTTTCCTTGTTTTACCCAACAACCACCATTAAAAGCTCTGCTGTTATTTGGGGTAGTTATGGCTGGGGGTGGAGTCTGGTAGGACTGTCAGTCCTTTCCCACACACACACTCCACCAGTGGGTTGACCTCACAATGGCAAGCAAAAAAAAAACCACCACCATCACTCCAGCGGACACTTCACTCTCTCCACGACGGTGCTGAAACACTCACGCACTTTTGACTACTACGCATCCTCTCCATTGTTTGTTCATATTCATGCATAGGCGGAGTTGTTCATCCTCACGCAAGAGAAGGAGTCTTGCTCATTCTCACGCACAATATTTTCCTGGTTTTACTCACGCAATTTTCCTCTACGAATTTTGCGAATGGAGTGGGTGTATACTTTCCTCATGGACTGATTCATGGGTTTGCTATGGTCTCCCTTACTTTACAGTGTGTTTTGTTGGGGTCTTCTTTACATTTTGGGGATGGGAGTTTGTTCACTTCCACACACACAGGCTCTTTCCTATTTTTGGTCTCACGTAGCTAGGAGAGAGAAGCTATCTCCACTGTCATTCACATTTTCCACACAAAGGAATCGAGTGTGTTTCAATCTGTATTTGGGATTTGGTGTGAGTCTTCTCTCACACACTGGGTTCTGCATTGCTGTTATTCACGCAGCAAGCTGGGAGCCGTTTAGTCACTATCACCCACGATTTTTCTTGTGGAGAGCCATTTTTACGCCTAGGGACTGTGTGTAAGTTTTCCCTACCGATTTGTGGCTCGTGCATATGTTTTTTCCTCTGTATTTTGGGGTCTGGTGCAAGTTTCCCTCATGCACAGGTTGGGAGACTGTATTTTCTTCCCCAGTGTGGTTTGTGTAAGTTTTCCCGGTGACTTCATGGTCCAGGATGGACTGTTGTTTTCCCCATGTCGTGAGCTGTGTTTACTGATACGTTTTGGGACTGTTGTAATTCGTTCGGGAGTTGTTTTGGCCACGATAGGGCCAAGAATGACTTAGGAGTTGTTTCCCTGTTTAAGCTATAACTGCTGATTGATTGCATGCATGCAATGGTTGGTCTTTAGACTGTGTAGGGAGCAGGGATGGGGGATTGGTTTGCTTGATAAACCTGGTGTGTTTGGAAACCACACAGTCAGAGCTAGAGGGATGGATTTCTTCTCCACAACCCTTGAATAGTACTGGAAGGGAAGTCAGGGCCTGAGGGACTGTGTAGTAGAGAAGGAACTGATTCCTTGTGTTGGGTGTGGGTGGGTGTCTTAGAAGTCAGGCTAGTTCTGGTGTAGGTGTTCCTAGCTCTGTAATGAGCTCACCAGCTTAGCATTTATCCTTTCCCAACTCCTTGATGGCCTGATAAACCCAACTGTGTTAGCTTGGCTATGTTTTGTGTATCCTTGGCTATGTGTAAGCTTACTTGTTCCTTATTCCTTGGGGAATCATGCCTAGCTCGAGGGTGGCAGCATTGCTGAGAGATTTAGGAGCATGCTAGCCTATGGTTGGGTGGAATGTTGTAGCGACGTAGCTGGTTGCAGAATGAGTTCTTCATAAGATAAGTCATCTTGTTTATTTTACTCATGCAATCATTTTACTATTAATGAATTTGGTGAACATGTTGAATGCTTGTATGAATGTATGTTGCTTCCACCGTGTATGATAAATAATTGTATCTATGTATGTTCTACTTCAATGCATTTTGTTTCAACATTTTATGAATTCACATGTTCATGGGGTTGGTTGCCCAGATGGTTAAGGCCATGGTAGCGTTCTCTTCGTCAGTCGGAGGGTCGGGGATGTTACACCTGATGTTTATTTCGGGATGTACTTGAGTCATGTCATGCCCCGATGTTCCTATAGGGAGGTTCTATAATGTAAACAAGTCATGTCAAGTCATTGTGGGTAACCCTCCTATTGATCAAGGGTTAAAGTCCCCGCAGTTCCGGGGCACTAGGGTTATTAGACTCTCCTAGAGAAGTTTGCCCTAGTAGGGTTTAGTCAATTCAGGAATTAGTATAAATAGAGAGCTAGCCTCTATATTGATCACACACTCACTCAGACTTACATGCAACGCATAGCTAAGAAAGAAGAAGACATTGGGGCTAGGAAGAAGGAGGTTACTACTGTCAGGAGATCATCTTACTGTTTTGGGGTCTTACTTTTGGTGCTGATTCTATCTCTGAGGAAGTTGCGGGGTTTTCTCCATTTATGGTTTCCCCGAGGAAAAACAATGTGTTCATTGTCTCTTATGTTTGATTGTTGTGTTGTTATTCTCTTAGTTAAATATCCTAATGTAATGCTAGCTTAATGTTAAAAATCTAACATGGTATCAGAGCTAACATGAGAAGAAGACATTGTGCAGCTGCAGGAACTAGGGCTTCCTACTTTGTGGATCTCTCTCCACAAATTTTCAGCAAAATAAGGTTGGAATAACTCTCCTCCCTACGACGCATCTTTATTTTGAAGCAGAATCCAATTCTGAGGTTTTTCAGTTTTGGACCCGACACTACTGCTAGAAATTAGGGCTTTCCACGGAAGTGGAATTTTTCAGTGATCCCAGGCTTGGATTGATCTCCTCCTCAAAATAGAATTTTAGAGATCAAGATCAAAGCATTTGGTTGGACAAAACTCTGAAAAATAAAAACCCTAATATGCTCTTGAACCAGCATTGTAGAATTTCAGCTCCAAATCCAGATCCGACATCTTGACCTGGTAAGATCTAAATCTTTTGTATTTCCATTTGAGGTTCTCAGTTAAGATGTCTCATCATACAAATCTTGATGAAAATCTTGAGGGAGCTGATAACTTCTGAGCCTGAAAGTATAGGATCTCCCTGGTCCTGGAAGAAAATGAGTTGGACTCCTATATCAGTGAGGAGGTTCCATTTCCAGAAGGAGATGAGGCTAAGGCCTTACACAAGAAGAAGTTGGTTATGGAAAAGAGGATTATTGCTGATTCAATCAAGGATCACCTCATACCACATGTGTCCTCCCTAAAGACACCTAAAGCTATGTTTAATGCCCTAACCAAATTGTTTGAAGGGAAGAACATAAACCAGAAGATGACTTTGAGAAAGCAACTAAAGAATGTAAAGATCCAGAATCCAGAGACCATCTAGTCTTACTTTACAAGGGTCTGTCAGATCAAGGAACAACTGGAAGCAGTAGATGAAGAAGTGGAAAATGCAAAGATTGTGATGACCACCTTGAATGGTCTCCCTAGATCATGGGACTCCTTTATTCAAGGTATCTGTGCCAGAAAGAAGTTATTCAAGTTCAACAGACTATGGAAAGAATGCTCTCAAGAATAATCTGGGATAGCAGCTCGAGAAGAGAAGATGGGAAGTGAAGATCAATCTCTAATGGTACACTCCAAGAAATATAGAAGAAGTTCTCATCACCCCAAAGGTAATCATTCTCATCAAAGATATATCACTAGAAAAGACTTATCTAAATTACGATGCTATACATGTGATGAAAGAGGACACTTTGCCAAAGACTGTCCTAGAAACAAGAGAAGACATCAAGCTCATGCTGCAGAGGATGATGAACCTTCTACAAAGAGAACCAGATATGAAAGTGAAGATTATTCAAGTGATGAAGAATATGTTTTGATTTCCACTCTCATAGGAAACATTACTCACGGAAGCAATGATTGGCTTATAGATAGTGGGGCTTCCAAGCATATGACGGGATTCAAGGAATCCTTTGTGAAACTATCAGAACATGAATCACCTCACAAGGTGAAGCTCGAAGATGACTACTAGTATCCAATAAAAGGTAGTGGGGAATATTCCTATAAGCTAGACTCTGGAAAGTCGATGATAATGAAAGAAGTATTGTTTGTACCAGGACTAAAGAAGAATCTCCTCTCCATATCTGCATTAGATGCAAAAGGAATGAGAGTTGTATTTATAGATGGCCAAGTCATCATGTGGCCAAAGGGAAAGACTATTAATGATGCAGTAGTGATTGGGGAACAAGAAGGAGGTCTATACAAATTTAAGGGCCATCCAGAACAAGCCTTGGTCCATGACACAGTAGATCCAAATGAACTTTGGCATAGAAGGCTTGCACATGTGCATTACAGAGCACTACCACTTGCAAGAAAAGTTGTTGAAGGTATTCCAAAAATTCAAGAAAAACACGATGGAGTCTGCAATGGATGTGTGAAAGGAAAGAACACAAAGAAGACATTTCCAAGTAGCGAGAGAAAAGAAAAAGGAATATTGGAAATCATCCACTCCGATGTATGCGGTCCAATGTCATCAAGTTCACTAAGCGGGTATGTATACTATGTTTCTTTTATTGATGACTTTTCTAGGAAGACATGGATTTACTTCATGAACAACAAAGATGAAGTATTCAGTAAGTTCAAGGAATTCAAAGCCTTGATCGAGAACCACACTGAAAAGAAGATCAATACTTTTCGATCAGATAATGGTGGAGAATTCACATCAAATTAATTCAAAAGGTTATGCAAAGACTCAGGGATTAAGAGGGAGTTGTCCACTCCATATAATCCACAACAAAATGGGATTGCAGAAAGAAAGGATAGAACTATCATGGAAGATGCAAGAGCAATGATTCATGATCAAGATATTCCTATGCATCTATGGGCAAAAGCTGCTAGAACAGCGATGTATGTATAGAACCGTACTCAACACAGAGTACTCAAGAACAAGGCACCTGAAGAAGTATTTTCCGGCAAGAAACCAAAAGTCATCCATCTCAGAATATTCGGTTGTCTAGTGTACATACACATTCCAAAAGAGAAGAGGACAAAATTAGATCCTTTAGGAAAGAAGGGTATATTTGTGGGATACTCTGAAAGCTCGAAGGCTTACAGAATATACTTCCCAGGATTCAAGAAGATCGACATCAGCAGGGATGTGACATTCATGAAGACACAGCTTACAAAAAATCCAGAAAGAGACCTACTGAAGTTCCTGAAGAATCGAAAGCACCCAGAATTCATGACACAACCATGAACGAAGAAACTCAAGAAGAAGACTGAGAATTTGAAGAACCTCAAGAACCTGTAGATCCACCTCAGGAGAATAATCCTCATAAGAGGAAACCTACTTGGGTACGAGAAGCTATCCAAGGTGCAGAAAGATATGGGGCTCCAGAAGAGAATCACAGAGAAAGAAAGAGGACCAGATCCTGCTCTGGGTATGTAGCATTATTATGTGATTTCATCGATAAAGAACCTTCCAATTATGAAGAAGCGACAGAATGGAAAGAATGGAAGGATGCTATGATCGAAGAGTATCAATTGATCATGAAGAATGATGTTTGGGATGTTGTCCCGAGACCATAGGGGAAGTCGGTTGTAACTTCCAAATGGATCTACAAGATCAAGCATGCTGCAGATGGTAGCATAGAAAAATATAAAGCAAGATTTGTTGCTCGTGGTTTCTCCCAGAAAGAAGGAATAAATTATGAAGAAACTTTTGCACTTGTAGCCAGATACACTTCCATCAGATCAGTACTTTCTCTAGCTGTAGTGATGAAATGGAAGATATACCAAATGGATGTCAAGACTGCTTTCTTGAATGGTGTAGAAGAGGAAGTGTATGTGGAGCAACCACTCGTTTTTTAGAAACATGATAGGGAGTCTCATGTGTGTAGATTGAAGAAAGCCCTGTATAGTTTGAAACAAGCACCCAGGACATGGTACGGTAGAATTGACAGCTTTCTATCTAGTTTAGGATTTACCAAGAGTAAAGCAGATTCCAACCTTTACTACAAGGTTGAATATGGAAACCCAGTGATGCTCCTACTGTATGTAGATGATTTGTTTGCAACAGGTATGGATGGGTTGATTGCTGATACGAAGAGGAAGCTTGTTGCCGACTTCAAAATGAAGGACTTGGGTATGATGCATTATTTTCTAGGCATGGAGGTGTGGCAGAATGTAGATGGAATTTCCCTAAGACAAGGGAAATATACAGTAAAGATCCTGAAGAGGTTCAGGATGATGGACTGCAAGGCCATGACCACACCTATGACATCGAACCTGAAGCTATTGAGTGATGCTTCATCAGAAGTGCTTGATGCTACAATGTATCATCAAATGATTGGGTCCTTGATGTACCTGATGAACATGAGACCAGATATTTGATTTGACGTGAACACCTTGAGCCAGTTCCTGATAGATTCGATACATGTTCACTTGATTGCTGCAAAGCATATTCTGAGGTACCTGAGGGTTACAGTTGATTATGGGCTCAAGTATGAGGCGAATCAAAATATTAACCTGGAGGGTTATGTTGATTCAGATTGGGCAGGTAGTGCCATCAATAGGAAGAGCACTTCAAGGTGTTGCTTCAGTATGTGATCAGGTGTGATCTCTTGGTTTAGCAGGAAGCAATCATGTGTGGTGCTGAGTACAACTGAAGTAGAGTATGTCGTAGCTTGTTCAGCTAGTTGTGAGGTAGTATGGCTAAGGAAGCTACTGTTTGATTTATTTGATCTCTAGTTGGATGCTACTTGTATATATTGCGGCAACCAAAGTTGTGTGAAGTTGTCGGAGAACCCGATGTTCCATGACAAGTTGAAGCATATCGAGATCAAGTATCACTATATCAGGGATATGGTGCAGAGAGGAGCAGTGAAGCTCCAGTATGTTGTGATGGCCGAACATATAGCTGATGTGTTGACGAAACCATTAGCCAGAGTGAAGTTTGAGTACTTCAGGGAGAAGCTTGGTGTCCTCCAGATCGAGGTTCCTTCTAAGGGGAAGTGATGAGTTCGTGAGCCATTCTGACATGGTAAGAGGATTGGTTCCTTCCATGGTCAGATGTAAGGGCTGAGCCATTCTGTCATGGCAAGAGGATTGGTTCCTTCCATGTCAGAAGTGAGTGCTGAGCCATTCTGATATGATTATAGGATTGGTTCCTACATGATCATATATAAGGTCTATTTCCATTCTTGGAATGGAGGTTCCTGGTCATTTACCAGGAATACTAGGTCTAGGACTGAGGGCCATTCTGATATGACTATGGGATGTGTTCCCACATGATCAGATATGAGTGCATGGCCATTCTGATGTGATTGAGGGATGTGTTCCCACTTGATCAGATATAAAGGTTGATTCCATTCTCTAGGAGAATGGAGGCACCTGGTTAGTTACCAGGAACCCTCAACCTGGGGTTGAGATCCCTTATGACATGGTTGCAGGACGTGTTCCCCCCATGGTTAGATGTAAGTGTAGAGGCCTTCTGACATGGTTGTGGGATTTGTTCCCCCCATGGTCAGATGTAAGTGAAGATCCCTTTTGACATGGTTGTGGGATGTGTTCCCCCCATGGTCAGATGTAAGTGTAGAGCCCTTCTGACATGGTTGCGGGATGTCTTCCCCCCATGTTCAGATGTAAGTGCAGAGCCTTTCTGATAGGGTTTTGAGATGTGTTCCCGCATGGTTAGATGTGAGTGCTAAGCATGCCCTTTTGACATGGTGTTGTATGTGTTCCTCTAATGGTTAGACGTAAGTGTTGGATGGGCCATTCTGACTTGGTGTCATATATAAGCGCTGAAGAAGACCTACATGGAGGTTAGGCCTACAACCAACATGAAAAAGGGATGGATCTGTAGAAATTCCAATGATGAGAAGAATCATGAGGTAGCACCCATGATGATGATGATCCAGTGATGATGATCTAGCAGTGATGATCCAGATCCAGTGATGATCCAGATCCAGAGATGATGCTCCAGTGATGATCCAAATCGAGTGATGATCCAGATCTAGTGATGATGATCCAGATCGAGTGATGATCTAGATCTGAAGATGAATATGACTTGAATATGAATATGACTTGAAGATGATGAGGACTCGAGGATGATCTAGATGATACAGAGAAGAAGACTTATGATGATAAATTGTGTCAAGAGAATACCTTCCTAGTTAAGAGGGAGTGTTGATGTAATTATAACTTCCGAATGTATTCACTTGTATTTCTTATGTATTGTAACCTGATGTTTATTCTGGGATGTACTTGAGTCATGTCATGCCCAGATGTTCCTATCGGGAGGTTCTATAATGTAAACAAGTCATGTCAAGTCATTGTGGGTAACCCTCCTATTGATCAAGGGTTAAAGTCTCCACAGTTCCGAGGCACTAGGGTTATTAGACTCTCCTAGAGAAGTCAGCCCTAGTAGGGTTTAGTCAAGTTGGGAATTAGTATAAATATAGAGCTAGCTTCTCTATTTATCACACACTCACTCACACTCAATTGTAACGCATAGATGAGAAAGAAGAAGACACTGGGGCTAGGAAGAAATAGGTTACTATTGTTGGGAGATCATCTTATTGTTTTGGGGTCTTACTTTTGGTGTTGATTCTATCTCTGAGGAAGTTGCAGGGTTTTCTCCATTTATGGTTTCCCAGAGGAAAAACACTGTGTTCATTGTCTCTTGTGTTTGATTTCCATGCGTGTTATTCTCTTAGTTAAAGATCCTAATGTAATGCTAGCTTAATGTTAAAAATATAACATTTCCGCTACACCATTTTGCTGGGGTTTGTAGGGAATGGAGTGCTGGATTTGGATCCCACTGTTAGCACATATTTGCAGCAATTCAAAATTGATATACTATCCTCCATTATCAGATCTGAGAGACTTTATATTCCTCCCAGAGGTATTCTCAACCATTGCTTTAAACTCAATGAATCTTTCCAAAACTTCATATTTTTTCTTTAGGAAGAAAACCCAAGTGTATCTAGAAAAGTCATCAATAAAGGTGAGTACATACCATGAACCACTCATGGATGTTGTAGGCATGGTTCCACTGATATAGGATTGAATCATCTCCAAATTACTTTTTGCATGGCTTTCCTTTCCTCGGTCAAACTTGTGCTTAGGGTGTTTGCCGACAATGCAACCTTTGCATATTCCATTGGAAGTTTTGATGGTTGGGAGGCCTTCAACCATGGAATGTTTGTGAATTTTATGCAAGTATTTGAATTTCAAATGACTAAATATCCCATGCCAAATCCTACTGACCTCATTCCCATGATTCAGAAAAGATGTGGGCTTTGCATCTGCCACAAACTTGGAAAACTCATAGGCCTTAGCAGTGTGATTTGCTATGCATGTTGCAATGAGTTTCCCATATGCAATATCTATGATTTCAACATCATCCGGGATGAAAGTAACTCTCTTGGGAACTCTGGTGTGTGTCATTTTATATACACTCAATAAATTGGAGGCCAAGGAGGGTATATACATAACATCAAAAAAGATGCCATGTTCAACTTTTACAATACCTTTTCCTTTCAAAATGATCTGAGAATCATCTCCCATGTGGATGGGAATTATTTTGTCAGATTCCAGGGATGAACGTTATTCTTTTCTTGCCATCATATGGTTTGAAGAACCAAATTCTATGAGGAGAGCTCTAGGCTTCGAACTAATTTCCATGAGGGCATGTCCTCTTTCTGGTTGGATGTCCCGATCATGACTACCTCTCTTTCAAACACTCTCTGTAAGATTGATATCTTTCCTCTCAAGGAGAAGAGTCATTTCATCAAGATTTTTCTTCATGCAAGCATGTTTAGGGTGAAATCCCTTTCAATAATAGGAACACTTGAATTTTTCTTTTCTATGGTTCCCTTTGTTCTTGTGCTTCTTTGAGACGGAAGGCTCTTCTTGTTGCAGGTTCTTCTCCTTTGGCTTCGGAGCATCAAACTTAGTCTTTTGATTCGTTTGATTTCATTTACCATTCATATATTTGGGCCCTGAAGCAAACAATGCTTGATCTTTGGAGGATCTGATGATTCCCATCTGCACAAGCTTGTCATGCTCGTTTGTGAAGGACTCAATGAAAGCATTTTCCAATTTTGGGTTGTTATCTTCCCAGTATGGAATGTGGAAACAAATACTAAGTAATTTTGTCTAATTTTGGAGAGGATGGAGAGAAGGAGATGATCATCCTCTTTCTCCACTTCACGCTGCTTCAACTGGAGCACCAGGTGCTTGAATTTGGTGAAGAATTCATTGAGAGTTTCAAAATTGCTTGGGTGAAGAGAATTTTTGTCATTATCTAGATGATAAATCCTCATGTCATCTTACTTATCAAAGAGATTAACAAGTTTATCCCAAATTTCCTTCAGATTCTTCAAACCAGTGACATGGAAATGAAGATCTTTGGAAATCGACAGGCACAAAAATCCAAAAGCTACATCCATCTTGTTCTAGTATCTAGCTTTGTCTACAACGTGGGTTCACTCCACATCAATGTCCATTGTGACTCTAAAGAGTCCCTTGGCATGCAAATAAATCTCCATGTCTCCCTTCCGCTGGTGGTAATTGAAAGGAGTAAGAGGATCCACAGAAGAAGCCATTTTTCTGCTACAGTGAATGTAGTAGAAGTCTTCCAAAAAAACCTGCAAAAACACAAAAGGGGCACTGTAAGGTCGAACAACCTGCACTTTTCAGGTTTTGATCACAACCATCCTAGTCAATAAAGCTATCTTGATCAACAATTCCTTTGCTTAGGATTAGTGCAGTGCTGGAGTTTTTGAGTTTTTTTTGCTCAAAATGCATGCTAGATCTGTCAAAAATCTTGTTTTTTTAGAAGAAGAGCTTTGTGCCGCCATGGCTTTGATACCATGTGAAATTCAATCACAACAATCTTGAGACTAAAGCATAATCTTACATAAGATTCAAGACAATTTACACACAAAATGACATAATAGTGTTGCAACATCTTTGATGGTATTAACATGGTAATAACTTGTTTTATAGAGAAATTCACATCTAGGATCAAGTAGCATGTCTAAATTTGATGGAATATTGCCACTGCATTTTCTAAAATAGGGAAATAAGGGCCCTGGAAGTAAACATATCACGGGATCCTCTGAGTTTCAAGTACCAAAAGTAAAATATAGTTGATACACTACCATATAGGG
Organism: Pseudotsuga menziesii; assembly: GCA_001517045.1. NCBI lineage: Eukaryota > Viridiplantae > Streptophyta > Pinopsida > Pinales > Pinaceae > Pseudotsuga > Pseudotsuga menziesii. Next base: position 319,915 of record LPNX010918323.1, on the reverse strand, counting down.
TCTCAGGAGGAAATCATGGTGGTGCAAAGAGGAAGGGAAAGTATATATAATTTTTCTCCATTTTCACTACTTTATATGTTATATAATTTAGCCCTGTTAGTGTTTTGGACCTTTCAGTCTTCATACTTTAATTAAATTATTATTTTAAAACTTATAATATATGGCCTATTTTGTAAACATAACATCATGTTGAAAGTTGGTGGATGAGCTATTTCATTCCATAAGAAAATGATCTACTTTGTTATACCAAACCTCAAAGATGGCATAAAATAAAAATATCATTGTTTTATTTTGTCCATAGATCTGGAAAGATAGACTATAATTTATTTTATTCCTACTAGAATTTTTGTTTAAAATATATGAGTCAGAAAGTTGAAATATGCTGGCAGGTAAAATACATGTTTTTTTGCATTAGGGTTTATAGTAACCACTACTTCTAGCAAGATCTAAAATGATCACTTTTATTGTTTATGTGAAATGAGGAAAACTAAATACGAACTCAATAAAATATTCCCTTTTAACAAACTTGGTTGTGCTTTTTTAAATTAAAATATATGACTGGATATGACCATAAAGGAAAACATCTTAAGGTGTGGCTAATTATTTCATCATTATTTGTTGCAAACTGTTACATATTTTACTTCTAACTTGGGCATGTTTTAGTTATGTACGAACCAAAACAATCTCCTAGTTCTCACAAAGGTAGCGAATTTCTTCCTCTTGTGGTTCTTATTAGGAACAAGCTGAAATATGCTCTCACATACTATGAAGTCACAACCATTGTAGTGAAAAAACATATTTATGTTGATGGAAAATTTAGAACAAACTCTCTGCTACCTTATTGTGCTCTTCATAAATATGCATGAAAGTGATGTTTGTGAAGCTTCCTTTTAAAAAAATGATATGCTCCTAGAATAGGTAGAAGAAAGATCTTGTTCATAGTATCATTCCCATTTACTCTGTCAATACATAGCTTGGAATCTTCATGGACTTGCAAATTAATATCTCCATAATCCAATGCAATTATAAGGAGGGTTGTTACAGCTCTGAGCTCTACCTAACTGTTGGCCTATCTCCCTTCTTTCTTGTCTCTACCTGAGGTTCAATAATCAACACAATACCAACAAAACACCAAAAGGCATAAGCTTGATGGAGAAAGATCAGTTGGCAACACCCACGAGGAAGGAGCAGTCTCACTCGAGATATCTTAATGTGTGACTACCAGAAGCATGTTTCCGTAGTTGGTGAGGGATTATATTCCCTTGGTACGCATCCAAGGTGCTCGACAGAGATGGAGGGATGGATTCTTTTAATACGCGACTAAGGTGCAACTGTGTGCCACAACCGACGCGTGACACACCCTTGTCCTTAACTAATTAACAACTGGCACAACTGTGTGGTGCAACTGATTCCTTACTTATAATGAACAGTGTGTGACTTATATTGTAAATTAGCAAATTAACCATGAAATCATACATAACATGTCGACAAGGATTTAAACATTCATTCATTCACTAATTGGTAATGTTGTGAAATACATTCAACAGTAACTGTAACAATACAAAGTAAACAAACATTCACATAATCCTTCAATATTCAACATTGATAGCTAAACATCCAACCGTTCAATGCACATCAACATAAGAAATAACGTGGAAAACCATCTAGGAAAAACCACCAGGCTGCTCTTCATCTGGCATGAGAAATATAGATAGCACCTTACAGTCTACAACTTACAGAATGTTCTTAAGATATGTCTTTTGATCAACTCTTTGTTGCTCTCATGCTCTCTATTTTATTGCGTCTATATACTCCTACTGATCCGCACACAATCGGGATTGACTCTTCTACTTTACTGTCTGCGCACTCAGCTGTAGATTACTCCTACTGAATGGTCTGTGCACTCAGCTGCAGATTCATGGCCCAACAACCTTCTACTTATACTAGACTCCTCTTCTGAGTCAACAATGAACTAACACTTCCTCTAGCTAACTCTATGAACTACCGAACTAAATATAACCCTTATACAGAGTGGGTTCCTCCTATTTATAGTGTTTACAAGACCACGCAGGGTCGACTGAGTACAAATCAGTTACTACAGATGTAAGTAGCTACAAAATATATTCTATTATATTAATTATAGGCCATACTTGGTAGCAAAAGTCCTCCATTACATTAACCAAAGCCATAACTAGCCCTGGAAACATCTTCCAGCCTGTTTGTACAAGCCATAACTAGCCGCAAAACTTGTCCTTTAGCCTTCTACTAGCTCGTCCTTCTGCAATATTTATTGACTTTCTCTTGTCCATCCTTTACTCTTCTACTTGCCTCTTCCACCAACTTGGATCTTTCTTTCCTTTGTCACACCAATCCTTGTCGCAACTTACTCTACTCTAAACTCATGCTTCTTCCTTTACCTGCTTTTCCTCTGTTGCATGCCCACTTTTTCTCTTGCACTTGCGCATCAGATTCTTCCTTGTGTATTTTTCCTGGCTCAACTGGTCCCTAACACTCACATGTGGCTCATCCCGATCCACTAAGAAAAAATGATGCCTCTGGGAAATTTAGTGTTTTGCAAAACTCATGCCTCTAGTGCAAGATATTCCATAATACCAACATTGTCCTGAAACTCTTGAAAAATTTGTTGCACCCATGCAACATCTGTGTTGACCTCCTCAGCTTATTTATAAAACTATTCCACACGGTCGGAACCGATATGTTCCAACGGTCCTACTTCCAATGGCTGCATGATGTGTTGAAGCTTCTACTGTACATGCTGAATAAGCCTTGTAACTCATGCTTCTTTTGACTAGTGTGCTGCTACTACATCATTCCTAGTCCACTCTTAGTCATGAAGAGCTTGACTTCCTGCTGGAGCTGCTTTACCTCAACGATATTTGTATCCTTCTCCTTAAGCGGCAGCTTTTTTATCTTGGCCTTTACCGTGGTGATTTTCTCATCATCTTGCCATGTAACATCCTTGATCTTCTCCACAGTCTCATCCTCTAGAAGCACTTCCCACATCACGAAAATGGCTTCAATTGCCTCAGTGCATATTTTTTCTCCTTGGCTTATCCTCGCAATAGCCTCGGACACTATTTTATTGTGCTCTTCAAGCACCTCAGGAGATGTGCTTGGTGTCTGCTGTGCTTGTAACTCCTTGACTTGTTTCCTCAAGTTTGTAGCAATCTAGGACAAGCCTACTACCTTTGCGGCCATGTTTGCATCTTCTTGGCCTTCTTCTAAAAGAAACTCTATGACTACTTCCTTAATGGCTTCAACAAGTGTAAGTTGTCTCTATTCTCTAGCCTTAATTTCCTACTCTTTTTCTCTAAGAAGGGTCTTGTGCTCTTTCGCCTTCCTTTTATTCTTGGTTTCCTAATACGCAAGAGCATTCTCTCGGATGCGTATCTCGGTTGTAGCTGCATGCTGCACAACATAGACTTTAGCTAGCGTGAGTTTAGAGAAGTCCATATATAGCATTTCAAACCCATGGATGGCATTATCAAACTCAGGTGTCCTTGTTTCCATTTCTCCTACTTGGATGTCTATTTTTACCAGTGGAAATAGCATCAGTGTTACTAGCGTGTCGCTAGGGTCCATGCCATAAGTCTCATCTTTGACTGTGCTTTTGACCTCATTAATAGCGTCAGTCAGAGTATTGATATGGTCTCCTAGTTTGTCATTCAGTTGTAGTTGTTTCTTACTTAGGCCCTTCAAACTAGACTTTGCAACCTATGCAATGGTGTCGAACAATAGGCTTATGTTCTCCTCGGCTAAGTTCACCATATTAGCCAATTTGTCCACTTTTCACTTCTTATGATGTGGTTGATGCTACTCTATGATGCCTGCCTCTTCGCATGCCTTCTTCACATCCTCATTAGTAGGTGTGCCTTCATAGTCATCATGATCATCTTTGCTTCACTCACTATCCTCATTGTCGGAGCTTTGTGACTGATTGTCTTGCTCATTGCCACTGTCATTGTCTTGCCCATCATCTTGGTCATGACCCTGACGATTCCCTTGGCCTCTTCCTTGGCCCTTGCCTTGGCCACTTCCTTGGATGTCTTCTCCCTAGTTTCCTCCTTGGTCCATCTGCTCCTTGACTAGTCCACTCCATTCTGCCGGCCAGTCCTGGATGACTGTGTCCACATTGATGTCAATGATCATAAACCTTTCCTGATGCACTTGCTTGGTTGGGTCCTTCCATGGCTCACAGATAGCATTTTGGAAACCAGGTTTGAAGTTTATGAATATTGAGTATTTCTGCACCGTAGCGACCCTTACCTAGTGTGAATGCTTTATTACCTCGTGCAGTGCCTTGCCGTGCAGAAAGAAATCAATTTTATTATAAGTCTGGTGAATCTTGACTTCCTTTTCCTCCCATAGGTTCTGATACTTTGCACGAAGGCAAACCACTGGGACATCCATTGGCTGGTAAACTGGTGGGTTGGACCATAGAACAAAGGAAATCAGAATGAGTAGCCAGGAGTAGTGGAATTTAGCCTTAGGGTCTTCCCATGCCTTTTTTGCATCATCTATGAGCTCATTCAACAGGCACTGTGACCAGTTGAAGATTACACCTACCACGCACTGCTCTGTGATTTCTATCGCCCTGGAAGTGCACTTACTGGGTCTCATCTTGTGCAGCAGCTTGCAAGATAATATTTTTGCTGCGAACCTTACAATGTTGCTATAGGGGAAATGAGGAATCCCCTTCTTTCCCGCTGAATATTATATTTCTGCTTCATCTTGGTCATATCTCTGATTGGGCATAGGTATGGCGCAGGATCACCTCCGACCTTTGGCAGACCAGTTATTGACGAGATGAGATCGACGTTGATAGGGTAGGGTCGATCTAGCCATAGACATCCTCTGTGAAAACAAACAAGGATCTATCTCACATATGTGGTTACTTGCATGCTCTGACCAAAATGCGGCATGAACAACAAGTTTAACAAGCCTGTGCTATCGACACCGCTAGCCCACTCCATTGGTACTAAGAATTGGAGCTCAGGTGGCACAGCTGGAAGTGTAACCATGTAGCTTTTCCTTTCTAAACCAACCTTCTTGCGGGTGTAACATCCTCGAACTACAGCTTGGAAATCTTTGGCAGTATGTCCATCAACAGGGGCACACTAGTAGGGATCCTGGGTGTCGCTAAGGAGGAGCATGGTTTTTTCAGAAGCTTCACCTCCTTCGCATCAGCTCTCCTTGGATGGACATAATGTGGAAAGTTCTTCTCTTCCATAGTGGCACTAGCATCTCTACGCGGTGTTGAGTATGGTGCGTCCTCCTTTGGCATGTCCTCAACAGGCATATATGCAATGACCTTAGCCTTGCATTTCTTTGAAATCTTTGACCTGGATGATTTTGGAGCCTCTCTCGAGGGCACGAATGGTTGTGGACCTGCAACGGGTGGATTCTGAATAGGGTTCGGCACAGGGCCCAAGCCAGAGGGTGGAATTGGTTTCTACCTTGGTCATGCCATTTCTTCTGGTTCTTGTTATGGCTGTTGTAATTTGAGTGATGCAATTTCTTCTTCGATTGGACATGATGAAGCGATGGTTACGTCCGATATCTCATTGGCACTGGAAATATCCATGACCATGGGTTTCAGCTCTGTCAACTGTCAACTCTAGTTCGTTCTCTCTCTCTGTGCACATAAACAAATTATTGGTGATGAATCCTCATATTTATAAAGGTGTGCTCATTCCTTATGTGATCATTGCATGACAAATCAATGTCATGTCGATCACATGGGATTCTCGGGAGACGCATTCCTCATTAACTCATATACTCGAGTTCTAAGCTGTACCTGTTGGCAAAGTTATGGAATTTATGATGAGGATGGCTGATGGGACCAAAATGAATGTCATCATTCTCTTTGTATCTTGTTGAATTAATGACGCTTCACTGTCATAACCGCCTATTTTTGAAATTTAATGACAACCAGTTGTCACTCCCACTCTTTTCTACTATTTACATGTTTCTGTCAGAGATGTGCGACAAAACAGTTTCCTTTTTCCCTTCAATTTTTTTTTATACATTTGCGTAGCAAAATATTATCCAGGCATGTCGCAGCCATCATAGTAAGGTTTCAGGTGACTTCCATTTACCATTCCTATGACATATGTTCCATCTAGTTTCTACAGTTTTACAGCACATGCGTCAGTGATGTGCACGATCAAATATGGCCCTAGCCAATGTGGTTTTAACTTTCCTGGATGTTTGAAGAATTTGTTGTCATATAGCAACACAATTCCTTCGACTTTGAATGGCTTAATCTGGATAAGGTGATCATGCCATGCTTTCTTCCTTTTCTTTTCTATGTTTTGATGAAATCCTACGACGAAGCGTACCTCTTCGATCTGAACGAGCTGCGAGAACCTTTTCTCAATAGAATCTTCGTCAGTCATTTTTGTCAGCACAACAATCTGTAGGCTCAGCACAATGTATTCCATTGGCACAATAGCTTCCTGTCCATACACTAGTCTAAATGAGGTGTGCCCTATCAGTCGCTTGCAAGTGGTGTGGTATGCCCATAGCGCAGCTGACACTTTCTGATCCCAGTCATCTCATTGCACATTGCATACTTTGGTTAATGCGTTCTCCAAAATCTTGTTGAAGGATTCAACCATTCCATTCTCCTGAGGATGATAGGGTTTTGTCTTCTTATGCTGGATCTGGAACTCTACAGTAAGATCAACAATCATTTTGTTAACAAAATGCGTACCTTGGTCGCTGAGTAGGATTTTCAGGCAACCAAATATGGTCACCACATTTTTAAATAAAAATTTCACCATAGTTGCAGCAGTGCAATAATTAACAGGCATGGCTTGATCCCATATGGTTAAGTAGCCTGTCGCAGTGATAATGTAGTGCGTGCCAATCCTCTTCCCTAGTGGACTGACCGATCCAACGAAATCAACAACCCATTGTCAAATGCTTGAAGTGTCATCTGTGGAGCAAGCGGCATCTTGTCGCGATGCGATGATTTTATTGTTCTCTGGTAGATATTACAGCACCAACATAAACTCTTAATGTCCAAATGTATGGTTGGCCAGCATAAGCCTGCTTGTAATATATTTCACATAGTTTCCTCCCATGACACCGGCAATCAATGTATAATCAACAACTCTGACAACCATATTTTTCATCTTGTTAGTGGAGAATCCTTCAGGTGCATAGCCTATGCCCAGGAAGTGTATGATGGTGCTAAATTCTTTATTCTGATCATCCATCATGGTGACTGCGAACAACTATGCATCATGCAAGTTATCTTCCATACTGGTTGGTTCTTCACCGCTTTCTATCCTCGATAGGTGATTAGGTATGACATTCAGTCAACTAGGCTTAATTATGACCTCAAAGTCAAATTCTTAAAACAGGAGGAGCCATCGAGAGATCTTCCCCCCCAACACTGGCTTGTTGCCTAGGTATTTTAAAGCCGAATAATCAGTGTACATTTTGAAATGTCCACCCAACAAGTAATGTCGAAACTTCTGCAGCGCGTATACCATGGTGAGGCCTTCCCTCTCTATCATTGTTTAATTTTTTTCTATTGTCGATAGTTTTCTACTAGAAAAAGCAAATAAGGCGGTCAAGCATAACCTTGCCTAGTTGTGTTAAGATGATGCTGGGCGCGACACATGATGCATTGACATGAACGTGGAACTCCTTCTTCCAGTCCGGAAATACAAGTATTAGTGCAGTTTCCATATTTTTCTTTAATTTATCCAAGCTTTCTTGGTAGGTTTCCATCCACTGAAACTTTGAATCTTTCTTCAACAATTTCTCCATAGCTGCAATTATCTCTGCATATCCTCTGATAAACTTCCTTTAGTAGCCTATGTGTCCTAGCATCGATTTGAGTTGCGTGACTAATGTAGGTGGTGGTAAGTCAAGGATAATCATAACTTTGGTTGTGTTGACCAAAATTCCATCACGACATACAATGTGATCCAATAGCACACCAAACAATGCGCAAAAAATACATTTCTTTGAATTAAGCGCGATCTAATACTGGAGACAGCGACCCAACATCATGCACAAATTCTCAATATGGTCTCTTACTAAACCAAACACATCCCAATCATTAAAGTAGACCTCAAGAAATTTATGAATGAAATATTTAAAAGTAGAAACTACTATTCTAGAAAAAATAGCAGGTGCATTCTTGAGTCCAAATGGCATTATCGTATACTGGTAGCATCCCCATTCTGTGACAAAGGTTGTTTTATGGTGATTCTCCTTCATGATTCTTAATTGATGATATCCAGAAAAGCCGTCGGTGAATGAATACATGTCTTGTCCTCCGACGCTTTCCAATACTTCATCTATGAACGGTGTTGGGAATGGATCATGCACGCATGCATCATTCAGTTTCCTTAGGTCTAAAAAGATCTTGAATTCACCTATGGTTTTCTTATCCTAGATCACTATAGGGATGATCCACTATGATTCCTCAACATGTTCAATGATTTTTGCGTCGAGCATGCAATCCAATTCAGATTTTACCTTTTCTTTATACCTTGGATTCAACCTATAAGGTCATTTTTTGACTGGCTTAACATCTGGTTTCAAGGGTGTTTTCGTCTCCCCCAGGTCGTTGACTATTCACTTCATCTTTGAAAATTTGGTAGAGAATAGATCCTGAAATTCATCCAGCAAGTCTGTGATCTTCGCGACTGTCTCATTGTCCCAATAATCTCCTATATTGGAAAAATTCGAGTTCTCTGGTGACCCAATATTTACTTTCTTCATTTTCAGCGGCTTAAGGAACTGGTCACTTGAAATACCACTTCCTTCTACTACATGCATACCCTTTGATTCGGGTATGTTTTTGTTAGTCAGATCATCATCTGGGTCTCCGACTAGATTATAGTAAGCCATCCATTGCTGAATGGTCATGCTGCACTGGTGGGAATTTTCCTCCTCGATAGGGATTTCAGCAAATATTTTGTCCTTTACTATTTGAAGCATAGTATCAACTGTAGGTTGCTCATCAGCAAATTCAAATGTGTACACAAACTTATTAACGAGCTCATCCTAATCCTGGGTTCCTTGTCGTAATTCCATGGATGTATACCATCTCCCTGGTGTCATTTCTAATGTGTTAATGAAATGATGGACCCATTCTTGTCGCGGGTATTCTACAAATGCAGTACGACACTAATTTATGTGCTCATCAAGGTTCGAAAATCCTATGTACTTGTGACTCATGGTGGTGACTTCTTCACTGAATATGGCTTCCTGCAACCTTCTGCATTGTGGCCATTCTGATATGGACTGCTTTTGTGTACCCCACCATCTAGCAGGCGTAGCTTTTAGTACATGGTCTAAAGCAGATAAGTGTCATGACTCTGTTACTTAGGAAGGTCACAAAGTTAGGAAAACCCTCATAGGTGGGTAGCTCTCATAACTCATTCTCCACCCATCGCATAGACCTTGTAATTCTGGCACACTTCCTCATAGAGACCTCATGCAACTGGTTTTTCCAATTCTCCAGGGCCTCTCCTGAGTCGGATGTGAAAGAACTAGCACTCCTCCAGCTCAGTTTTCCATCCATTGCATGATTGATGTAGTCTTCCTATAGGGAAGTGACATTGTAGATCTGGTCAAGATACTCACCCTGTTCCTCATTGTAGACAGGCTCAACGTATCTTTTTCCTTCCAATAGATCAATGGGAGATACTACCCTTATCTCAGTATATTCGAATGAGAGTATTCTTTTCTTGAAATTTATAATGGTTTGATTATCTATGGCCCAATATATCTCTGAAAGTAGGCCATATGGGTTTGTGTCATCGACAATGTTAATGACTTCAAAGTCTGCAAATGCGTGCAACCCTTCAATGTCAACAAGGACTTGAATCAACCTACCAATTGGTAGGACCTTTGCCTCATTTCCAAGTCGCAACTAGACAGGGGACCAGTCCAAGCGTGACTTTCCCATACTCTCCCAGGTATGTCACATCAAAATATTGATGTCCGACCCTAGATCTAAAATAATGTAATCCATGTCATAATCCCCTATCTGCGCAGTCATTCTTAACCCATGCCCAGTTTTGAATTTCTTCTTGACCTCATTAACTCTCCTTTCCTATTGAGACTCTTCTAGGGTTTCTTCTATCAGTGCTTGTTATTTTGTGACAACATCTTTATCCTAAATTAGCGCTAAGCAACTTGACAGAATCGACTTGAGCTTACTAACCTTTTTCAGGATCTGCTTCTGGAGTAGCTATTGGAAGTGTTCAAGCATCTCCCTGACTTCTGTTGATGTCGACGGTTGTTCTAGGTCCACAAAATCCGGTCGTGCTTCCAAAAATATTTTTTTATTTTTTTTAACGTCAATTGGTACTTTATTCTCCACTGTGGGTCGTACCTGCTGTTGCAATTGTTCTTGTGGTGTATCCTAGTCAGCTCCGATCACAACACATCCTCGTGTTACGACAACAATGCCTATCTCTCTTGGTTCAACAACAATCATTTGAAAATTCAAGTTAGGATTTGGATTTGGGTTCAGATTCTACACAGGGTTAGGACCTGCGATGGTCTGAGATTTCCACTTTGCAATCAACTCGGGACATTGCTCTACATTATGGTCCTGCACTTTGCAATATGAACATGCATTTGCAGGATCCTAGAAATATTTGGTATAGTGGCTCGACTTTCCATAGTTATATCATGTAACCTGACCTCTGCCTCTGCCAAATCCTCCTCCTCCTCTTCCTCTGAAGTTTTCACCACCCCTTCCCTATGGGTGTGGTTGCTATGGTGGGTACTGATTCTGCTGGTATTGCGGCTGATATTGATTCTATGGTGCATACTGATGTTGATACTAGTTTTGATACTAATTGGGTGGGAAATGTGCAAGCTAATAGGATTCTTGTGTCGGTTTATCCTGATCCATCCCATCATTCTTCATCAAATAGGTATCCACCGTCTTCTACTTCAAGAGTTGGTATGCTCTGCAATCCTTTTCTTCATGCCCTATCGACTTACAAAATTTACAGAAAAGGCTTGCTGGGGTACTTACAACATTTTGCAAGTATAGTTTGTCCTTGTCGTGATTCCCTCTTGTCTGGTATATGTGGCACCAGGGTAGTCCGTGGGAACTCAATGGGTTCAACACACCCGATGAGATATAGTTCATGTAGGTTAAAGTTATCCTTGGTGTGTCCATTTGTTTTGCATTTCATACAACGTTAAGTCTTCTTGGGATTCCTTTCCTTTCTTGATATCTTGAAGTTGTATCATCGGATTATCCAGCTGCAACTGAATCTGCACCATTCCTGCGGCACCATCGCTTATTGGAGAGGCTTCCAACTTCATTGCCAATTCTAGCGCTTCTATCTACGATTCAATCTTTTGTTGCATTAATGGACCTTGGATGTGTGGTATTAGCATGGAAATAAACCACTCTTTATGCTGCACATCCAACATCTGGAAACTTACTTTGGCCATCAAAGTTGTATACCATTGGTCAAAGTCCCATACAGACTCTACCAATGATTGTTTTATCTCCTTTATCTCAGTGATACATTGCGACTCAGATTTAGTTTTTATGAACTCACAGATCATTGCGAGTTGGATTTCTTCAAGGGTCTTCTGCGGTGTTCTTGGTGGGACTACGCAGAACTTCATAAACCCATCTAGTGCGTGACCCCTCAGAGTCATGATCATCTGTTCTTTCTTTAGGTTGGCATTATGAACTAGGTGAACCATCCAAACAACTTCACAGAGGAACCAATGCTACTCTAGATCCTCTACTCCATTCCCACTAAATGTGGGTAACCGAATATCATTCTCGGCCATTGATTTGGCATTGAGGTTATCTGACGAATAATTTAGTGGACATGTACCCTTCTGCGCGCTAGTCACAGTACTATCACTATCAGTATTAACAGCTCTTTCAGGAGATGAGGCTCTAGACCTTACCTCTAGCAATACTCCTAGTGTGATGTAGTCGCACCCTAATCTTGGTGTCTCCATAGACTCTTCGGATTCTTTTGCTTCTTCTGAAATCAGTCTGTAGTTATCCTCTTCGTCGCAAGACCCTTTGTCCAACTGTGACTAAATTTTGTGCTCACTTTCTTCGAATAGACTAGGAGTTCATTGACCTCCCTCTATCTTTCTTCTTTTTCCTGATCTGAATCTCCTTCCACTTCTTAAGACTCCAACTTCTAATTCAGGTTCTGTACTTCCTGGGAACATATCAGCTCACCATTTCCCATTTTCTCTGCATATCGTCTACGACATATCCCCTCTCCTTGGATATGCGACTCAACTACTCAAGTACAAGATGCCCTTCTCATAAACTATCATCTTTATCCATGTGCTGATAGATAATAAGTACCTTCTTCGTGGTCCTTGGAAAAAATTTATTTCAGCCTCACTATATGAGGTTATAGTCTCTACTGCAAACTCAATAATATACCCTTGTAAAATACCATCGACCCAAAAATTAACATCTCTAGATATGGTGTTACTTACACTGGTTATCTCGTGAGCCAACTGATCACTCCAAGCAACTGCTTCTCTTCTCTGGAAATTTGTCTACCTAGTAGCCAATATTGAAACCCACTCTTGCATCACAATAGGGAACTCTGCAAAGAATATCTCATGAATATCAGTGTAGATGTACTAGTATAACTAGTTTTCTATGCTCAACCGCAATATTGTGCTCTCCTCTTAGGCAAATGCTAGCATCTTAGACTCCATCCAATCCTTTATTTCCTTCTTTGTCGGATACCACAACATTTCCCTCGACTCAAACAATTGACGGTCCCGACAACAGAACCATTTGTTGGCCTATCTCCCTTCTTTCTTATCTCGACCTAGGATTCAACAATCAAGACAATACCAACAAAACACCAAAAGACATCGACCCGACAGAGCAAGCTCAGTCAGCCACACCTGCGAGGCAGGCGTAGTCTCACCTGAGATATCTTAATCTGTAACTGCCAAAACCATTTCTCCACAATTGTTGAGGGATTATATTCCCTTGGCACATGGCCAAGGCACTCGATAGAGATGGATGAATGGAGTATTTTAATACGTGACAAAGGTGCAACTGTGTGCCACAACCGATACGCGCACACCCTTGTCCTTAACTACTTAACAACTGGAGCAACTGTGTGGCGCAAATGATTCCTTACTTAGAATGAACAGTGTGTGACTTATATTGTGACTTAGCAGATTAACCATGAAATCATACATAACACGTCAACAAGGATTTAAACATTCATTCATTCACTGATTGGAAATATTGCGACATAAATTCACCAGTAACTGTAATAATAAAAAGTAAGAAAACATTCACATAATCCTTCAATATTCAACATTGAAAGCTAAACATCCAACCATTCAATGTACATCAACATAGGAAATAACATGGAAACACATCTAGGAAAAACCACCAAGGTTCTCTTTATCTGGCATGAGAAATATAGGTAGCACCTTGCAGTCTATGACATACAGACCGTTCTTAAGATATGTCTTTTGCTTAACTCTTTGTTTCTCTCATGCTCTCTCTTTTATTACATCTATCTACTCCTACTGATCTGCACACAACCGACATCGACTCTTTTACTTTACTATCTGCACACTCAGTTGTAGATTACTCCTATTGAATTGTTTGCACACTCAGCTACAGATCTGTGTCTCAACAACCTTCTGCTTATACTAGACTCCTCTTCTGAGTCAACAATGAACTAGCACTTCCTCTAGCTAACTATCTGAACTGTCGAACTGAATCTAACCCTTATACAGAGCGGGTTCCTCCTATTTATAGTGTTTACAAGATCGCGCAGGTTCGACTGAGTACAACTCAATTATTACAGACACAAGTAGCTAAAAAATATATTCTATTACATTAATTTCAGGACATACTTGGACACAAAAGTCCTGCATCACATTAACCACGGCCATAACTAATCATGGAAACTTCTTTCAGCCTGTCTGTACTTGCAATAACTAGCCACAAAACTGTCCTTTAGTCGTCCACTGGATCATCCTTCTGCAGTCTGTCTGGACTTTCTCCTGTTCCGTTTTAACTCTTCTACCTGCCTCTTCCACTGACTCATATTTGTCTTTCCTTTGCTGGACCGATCCTCCTCACAACTTCCTCTACTCTATGCTTGTGCTTCTTCCTTTACCTTATATTCCTTCGTCATGGGCCCACTTTTCCTCTTGCACTTGCGCATCAGATTCTTCCTTGTGTACTTTTCCTGGCCCTGTAACTCATGTTTCTTTTGACTGGTGTGCTGCTACTTCATCATTCCTAGTCTGCTCTTGGTCGTGGAGAGCCTAGGATATACATGTACTGTATGCTTTTTTCCACTTGCTCTACATGGTTTTGCAACTGAATATCTGAAGACTCTGGAGCTTGGATCAACAAAGAGAGAAGAGGATTTTCATATTGCAGGTAAGTAGGTTGTATTGTGTATTTGATTTGTTCTAGATCCTCTTGGACTAAGGAGATCTGGCTTGAGTCCGATTGAATGGATTTATCCGATAACGGAGTGAAAGCTAATGGGGGTTAGCTTTCATAAGGTAGTTTTCCATGTAACACAACCACATTGTCATCAAGCATTGTACCGTGTTGGAAATCTAGTTGGAGTTAGCTTTCGTCCTTAAATCTAGATAGAGTTATGGTTCGTTCTTAAAACATTGCACGGTGAGTAATAACTAATGTGTGTTAAATTTTGTAAGGTATATTTCTATCTAACACAACCATATTGTCATCAAATACATTACACCAGGATGCAAATCTAGCTCGAGTTAGCTTTCTTTCTAACAACAAGCACAATGAGTGAAAGCTTATTTGTGTTAGCTCCTTATAGCATGATGAAAATATAGCTAGATTTAGCTTTCCATCTAACTACATGGCACGCTGAGTGAAAGCTAATGTGTGTTAGCTTTCATAAGGTAGTTTTCCATCTAACACAACCACATCGTCATCGATCACAATGCACCGTTCGTTCTTAAAACATTGCACGATGAGTAAAGCTAATGTCTGTTAGCTTTCATAAGAACCACTTATACTATGAAACGAGAACTATATACTATGAACAAGAACTCTACCCATAAAAACGATGATTTTTGCAAAAAAAACACCAAAAACACCCCCCAAATAGAAAAGTGTTGATACCAGTATACACGGTTTTTTTTTTAGGGTAAAAAATAGAGCCATGGACTAAACATCCCATATTGTTGTTTAACAAAACTTTAAAATCAACCTTAAATTGGAAAAAAAGAAAAATTCTTGAAGAGATAAATTACAACTTTCTGGAAAATTGCATATTAAAGAAAAAACAAATTTCTCTAATAATTTCACCATTATAACCATATAGAAACAAATAAATTATGATGTGATTCATAATGAGATAATATATTAGACCATACAAGAACAAATGGTTCATATAAATATTCAAAAAATCCTCTAGAGTTTCAATTACAAAAATCATACTAGTAAAAAGCATCTAACTGCCTCTTCTGTTGGATGATATCTGTTTTCTATATTAAAACGTTTCAAATCCATTCGAAATCTTGGTAACTTAACCTATAGTTGCAATGTCTTACTCAACCTTTCAATCGGTGAAGTTTAGGGTTTGAGTATTGAATATTTTCGAAATGCATTGAGCTGTAGATCTCATTCATTGTGGCATTTAATTTCAAATCGTGAAGACACAGCATTAGAGATTTAGATCTCATTCATTTTGACGTTGAAATCAAATCATGAAGACGTAGCATTCGAGCAGTAGATTTCATTCATCCTTGCGTTGAATTCAAGTCATGAAAACACAACAGTTGAGCTGTAGATCGTGGAGCCACGTAGTGTCTATTCCCAAATTAAAACTTCTGTCAAATCTTGTCATCATATATTCTTATTTATTCACATTATAAATCTCGTCCAGAAGCATGATCGGGTGTCCTATGTATAATATAGATCTCTATGTATCGACCCACATTTCTTAAACATTGCCAGGACTGCAATTTCAAATTAATTTCCAGATCTGCTATGGTAACTGGGCTATCAGCTTATTGGCAATGACCCCTTGATCTTCAAGCAACGACCTCCCAGCGATGACCACACTAGTGGAAATTGGCTCCCTGAATCGATATCCAAGCAATGAAATCACCAAGAGTGGGTCTTTAATTTCAATCAACAGACGTGTCAACTTACTCAATAGGACAGTTCATATCAGTCATTTCCACCAATTAACCTACCAGCTAATTCGGATTTGGTTTCGATCACCGGCCAGCTTAAGGGTTGGTGTGGTCACAGTGTCAAGCCCATTGACTCTATATTGCACAGTGTCAAGCCCATTCCAAATATAATGACATTTTAATTACATTTAATTTAAAGAAATTAACATCTTTATTCACATATTTTGATATATAAATATTTTTGAACTTGATGTTTTGGACTTATTCAAATTATCCAACCAAAGCTTAGTTTCAAACCCTAGGCCACCTAACAATATACCCCTTAGAATACCAACCTTGCTAGTAAGACTTACACCAATTGTTAAGATTAATTCTAAATAACCTCATTTTATATATTTATATCAATAAATTAATAAACTGACCTAGTTCATATGGCTATACAAATAAATTATGTAAAAAAAAATTAAAAACAATAAGCAACAAAATACTAATCTTAAAACTTAAATATCAATTTATATATGAACAGAATAAAAAACGATACACATACTATACATTACGATATTTATGAATATCAAATTACCCCTGTTGACTAAGGTCTATAATGTCTCAAAGGTTAATAATTTATGAATATCAAAATATATGTTTTATGTTAAAGGAATGGAATATGCACATGAATATGGAACAAGTGTATTATATGGAAATTGTTATTGAGTGCAAAATTGTAATTGCTTATAAAATTTATTATATATTTTTTTCATAATCTCAACCATAATCTAGAACTTCATATACTATTTGAATTATTCTTTGTTGGTCATGTGATGTAACTTTTTCATTTGTGTCTCAAGTAGAACAATGGAAAATCTTAATAGAATAATATAATGATATGGTTGATATGAAAGGGCGAGGATTACAATTGTTCATAACCACTCTTCTTGTTATTATCTACAGAAAATCCGTGTACCACAAATCTTAAATCTCAACTTTTGCTTTTGTAGAAGTGAAGATTCTGTAAGTCCTTTTTTATAATCGTTCGTGAAGATTTTGTAGAAGTTTATTTTTATTTTTATAATCGTTATAACTTTTTCAACCTTTCAAATTAATAATTTAAAATTTTATTCATATAAAGTTTTTATGAATACAATTACCCCTTGGC